>CM063597.1:12136704-12279383 GCA_032356905.1 Salix exigua
TTTTTAATTTGTTTAACCTGGTCTTTATATTTCTTGATTTTATTCAGTTAACCCCTGTTCTTTATATTTATCTATTTAATCCAATAAATATTAAATAATTATTGAGTTCACATTCCACGTTGAAAACTCACAAAATCTAGAATTGATAGAAAAATAAAAATATTATCCCGCGAAGCTCTTTAAGAATACAGAATGGCTCACATTGAAAAGACAGGATTACTGTAAATGAATAATTGATAAATTGCGAGGAATTTGTCCACCCCAAATCAAGAAAGTACGATGATAAAAGGAGAGAAGGACCACCCGCCCCCTTGTCCATGCACAAATTTTGCAAACCATCAGAACACAGTCTCGTCCCCATGATGCATCATGGAGTTGGGGAAAAAAAGAACGTCCATAATTTATTTTTATTTTTTTGTGTGTGTGTTTTTTTGTGTGTGTGTTTTTAAATGATTGTAATATGATATTAAGATACATTTACAAGTAAAATATACTTTAAAAAACAAATTATCAAATACTCTAGAAGATAACAGGATTTTCAATGGTGATCAATACTGTTTATAGTGAGTCAATCATTATTCATGTATAGTTTAACTGTTTCGTGGGTGTATATTTTTTTTTTCTATTTTAAATAATATATTAATAAAATTAGTCCCGAAAAGACAAAAAAGCACCCCATTTTTTATCGTCGGACATGACATCATAAATTGACAGATGCACTTGCTGGCGCGGCACAACCGTTGTCTTAATATTCGCTAGAAGTCATGACAAGCCATCCCCGAAGCAGACAAAACATTTTAGGAAAACTGTTTTTTGCAGGAACCACGAGCGCGACACGTGTCCATGAGAAACAGGAGGACAAAATTTCCGTGCTCCCTTCGTTATCTAGAAATTTCAGGACAAAGAAGCTTTGATTTGAAATGAAAGTGAAGTTTGTTTCTGGGATAGAGCAGACGCCGCTGGCTCCACGACGAGCAACGACGAACTCCTGGTGAATTCTCGGAGGAGCTCCTCGCCAGGCTGATTGATTTCAACTCGGAATATCCCTCAAAACAAGGTTAGAGACAACAGGAAAAGGTGGGACTAAGCTGAGCTAACAATCATGGCGATGGATTCCATGGCCCAATCACATAATAGTAGAATCCACAGTTCCATTATTGCTGCCACCTGCTGTAAATCTAGTGGGCGTTATTAACATAACAGCATGCATGCTGATTGCTCCGCCTCGTTTAATACTCTCCTCTTAAATTTAACTACACAACAAACTTCCAACATTATCCTCCACTTGACAATCTAGTCAATTCATTGGTCGTCGGGGACAAAATAGTGATTTCACGAATCATTAATATAAAAAGAAAAGAAGAAGGAAATCGATGTCTAACTACAAGTCAATCCTAAATCCATCTATGGAATCACAGATCAGTCCCCGATCATTTCTACAAGTCAGCCATAAATAAGTTATACGCATTTAATATTTCTAATAAAACCAATATTTTCATAGATAAAGTTTAAAGTGATATAAAAAATGATTACATTACATCAAATAAGATTTATTTAAAATCATTTTCAACAAGAAATTACATTTTATTTTGATTGCAAAATAGAGAGTTTAGGTTTTAAAAACGTGAGTTTCTAACATCTCACAAACGAGCTTGAGGTTCCACCGGGGAAAATTCAGAAGGCCGGATTCAAGATTCATTATATAGATTGGGGATCAATTTGTAGTTGTCCTAAAGAACAAGGACAGAGAGACGTCCTTCCTTCTGGCTTTGGCGATTTCTTCTTCTTCTTCTCCTCCTCGTCGTATCAGCAGCGTGGACTTTTCCCCCCCCCCCTCTTATTTCCAGATCCAGCAAAAGCCAAACAAACAAGCACCAGAACAAAACTAGTAATCTGGACACCGGAAAAGCACGCAGAAAACAAAACTGAAATCAAAATGGATGGAAATGGAAAGGAGCATCAGCAGCCAAAACAGCAGCAACCACCACCACCTTCCAAGCCATTGCCTTCCCGCCCGACCACCATAACACTCCCTCCACGTTCCTTCACCGAAACATTCTTTGCCAGTGGTCCTGGTACCATGGGATTCAGTCCAGGTCCTATGACGCTTCTCTCAAGTTTCTTCTCCGACTCTGACGACTGTAAGTCCTTCTCTCAGCTTCTCGCTGGCGCCATATCCTCCCCGAATTCCAAGCCTCCCGATGACTTTAGCAGGCCATCAAACTTGACCATCGCCCCTCCCCAGCCGATGTTCTCGATGCCTCTGGGGCTTAGTCCGATGTCTCTTCCTGACTCACCGGGGTTCGGGCTCTTTTCTCCTCAGGTAATCAAGTGCCGATTGCATCAGCTGTTTATTGACTTTTGTTATTTAACTTTATTTTTGCTTGAGAAAGTTCTTGAATTTTTTGCTTTTTTTCCAAAAAAAACATCTTGATTACTGAGAAAGGAATAAAGATTTTAAATTTTAAATATCGCTACTAATCATCAATGAAATGAGAGGACTCTTCATTTATCTATTCATCATTTATCTTCCAAATTTCTTTTCCTCTGTTTTTTCTTCAGATTTGTGTTTGTTTACTAGACATGGATTACTTTCCATGGGGGTTTTAAGCAGAAGGGATGCTAAATGTCTAGCCTCTAGATGATTTAGTTACTAGCAGTTTCGATTATTGACACTTACAAGAATTAAAATTGCAATGCAATGTGGTAAAGCTGCTTTTTTTTCCTTTTTTAAAAAAAATAATCTCCTTTCTATTAATGCCTCTGCTTAAAATTGAAAGCCTGTAGTTCTATTCTCTATCTATACCGGTGTTCTTATGATTTTTGAGATGTTTGTAGGGCTTTGGAATGACACACCAGCAGGCGCTAGCACAGGTCACGGCGCAGGCTGCACAGGCCAATTCAATTATGCATGCTCAACCGGAATATTCGACGCCGGCAATTTCTTCTACCTTTATGAGTAACACAGCAGCTCAGCAGCAGCAGCAGATGGTACGCTCAGTAGCGGATTCTAGAGTGGAAATACAGGAACTCTCAGACTTCTCTCAGCCTGATCAGAGACCTGAATCTTCTTCGCTGGCTGTTGATAAGCCTGCTAAAGACGGATACAACTGGAGGAAATATGGGCAGAAACATTTGAAAGGAAGTGAATTTCCTAGAAGTTACTATAAATGCACACATCCTAGTTGTCCTGTCAAGAAAAAAGTTGAGCGGTCTCTTGATGGTCAAGTAACTGAAATTATATACAAGGGGCAACACAATCATCAACCACCGCAATCCAATAAGCGTGGAAAGGATACTGGAGGCTTGAATGGCAATCCAAACAGTCAGGGGAGTTCTGAATTAGCTTCCCGATTTCAAAGTGGAAGTGGAAATGTCAGCGAAGTGAGAGAGAGGACGGATCAGGAATCCAGTCAAGCTACACCTGAACATGTATCTGGGATGAGTGACAGTGAGGAAGCTGGTGGTGAAATTGATGAAGATGAGCCTGATCCTAAGAGAAGGTACTTTTGTGCATGCAAATCCTGGAGTGGTCATGCCGGATAAGACCCCTAGTCTTTCTTGTATATCTAATGAAATCTCACATGCCATGTGCAGAGCTACAGAGGTTAGAGCGACAGAGACAGCTTCTTCAAGCAGGACTGTGACGGAGCCCAGAATCATTGTGCAGACAACCAGTGAAGTTGATCTCTTAGATGATGGCTATAGATGGCGCAAGTATGGGCAGAAAGTTGTCAAAGGCAATCCTTATCCAAGGTGGTTTTCCCTACTCCATAGGCTTTGGTTTGTGTTGGACATGACACCAAAAAATCCAATCTTTGGTCATATTATTGGTTATCGTGTTGGTTTACTTGTGGCTATTTGCTGTTTTTAGATTTTCACTTAGATGCAGTGCAGGCATAATAAGCCCATGGTTCTTGAAGAGCTTCTAACATTTCAAGGGTAAAAATTAAGCAAAAGGCAGAAAAAATGTCATTCTCTGCTAAGATCACTTAATCATTGTGGTGACAGCTTTATTAGACTTCTAAAAGGGATAAATTGTTTGTCTTGGGATGATTATCTTTGGAAGTTGTTAAAATGTGAAATGTGCTATAAAGCTGTTTATTCATGGATCCATGAGCTCCATTCTTGGTAGCTTTGTTGGCCATAGATGGTTGCTGTAAATTGGTGTAAAAAACTTGTAAGGTGTGCATGGAGTGTCTTCAATCCACTTATTCCTTCTGTGTTTTTTTTCTTTTCTGTAAAATCTACAGGAGCTACTATAAATGCACAACCGCAGGATGCAAAGTTCGTAAACATGTCGAGAGGGCTGCCGCAGACCCAAAAGCTGTAATAACAACCTACGAGGGCAAACATAATCACGATGTACCGGAAGCTAAAAATAGCAGCCACAACACAGTCAATAGAAATGCATCTCATCTGAAACCACAAACTCTGGAGAAACATGCATCAAACAACAGAAACAGTCAACAGCCTGTAGCACGTCTACGGTTAAAAGAAGAGCAGATAACATAGCTTGTCTGAGTTGGAATCATCGGAGGAAGATAGCAACAAAACTTTACCATGAACCGGGGAATGGCTGAAACTTATGTTTTCTTGGAGGCCATTATTCGGATGAATGGCCCAAGTAACCAAACTCCCGATATACAAAAGATGAAGCAATACCAAAAGAGACGGCGAACAAATTATGAAGCAAGCTTTCTTATTGTATGTAAAACAGTTCACCGGACACACTTCCTTGAAATTCTAATCTGTGCATTCTTTTGTACATGGAAATATGAAATTAATGTTTCTTATAATTGCTTACCACTTTCAGCATTTGGAATTTCATGCTTGACAGTCACAACACCGCTCTTTTCTACTTTTATGTTAATTTATGTTATTTCACAATGAATTCCTCTTCTGCTGGTTTAGCTTGATATTTGCACAAAGTTTGGTCCGTCCCAAAACTGATCTTGAGGCTAGTTCTAGTTTGCAGTGGCGTCGAATCAATGTGAAACGCAGGGGAGCTGTTTGTAATTCAACTCTGGTGATTGGGAAGAGAAGATTTTATTGGCAAATTCTAGTGATTCCCATTAACTCATAACATAAAACCCAAGGCACCCATGTTTTAGATCTTCAAATTAGCTTGTACAGGCACCTAATAGTCATCTTTCTGTCCCAGCTTTGTTTACCTAAGAAGAAAACATGCTCAGTTACAACCTTTTTCTTCAAGTGGTGGGCGGATTTTCTACATGGCTTCTCCAATTGGAAATGATCCATGAGGTGGGTTATCTGCTCACTGAACCAAATTTATCTCTTAGACATCCTTCGACAAGACATTATCATCATGGTGGGAAAAAAAGAACAGCTACGTCAAGATAGACAAAACAAATGGTGGCTGCAAAGGAATTCAAAAATTGAATTTTCATTTTCTTGCGGTTGATACAGATCAAGGAATCTACAGAATGTACTTATAGATTGTTTCTTTTTCCGGAATCACCCCCTTGGAGCCTATTCAAATTAATCATCCCGAGTAACAACAGTAGGTATTTGGCCATTATTCACCAAATCTATCTTGTTCAAGCGCACACAGCACAGCACTTGCTCTGGCAGTTCCTCTTGTTTTTGTGCCTGGAAAGGTTTTCGCAAAAATCCACTTTAACAAGCAGGAGAAAACAAAGGGAGTTCACGAGAGAATTAAAAATTAACAATTCTTGCAAAACCACAAAAGAGATGTTTGGCATGTGACCAACAAATGACGCGTAAAATCAGCAGATGCTAGCACGGGGAGGAGATTAACTCCATCAACGTGCCTGATCAAAAAACCCTCTTATTCTCTCTTATTTTTTATATGTTTAAATAAAAAAAATATATAATTTTTTTTACTGAGAATTTTTTTAAAAAAATTTCTGATGAAACCAGTTTGCTTACAATAGGAAAGTTGCAAGGTCTTTGTACCTGAATAGTCAGACCCACATTAGCTATCCCATGCTTCAAGCGGTCTCTGAATGCTTCAAATCCTTTCCTAGATATGTAGCTGAACCGATGTATATCCAGGTCAATCTCAAAGTAATTAGGTCCCTGCAAGATAGAAGCTTAAGCAACTTTCCTAAAATGCTGAACACCAAAACCAATTAGGCTCCTTCTCCCTATTTTTCATTTTTTTTTTATATATATAAGAAGGGAAGCCACAAGAGTCCTCATTTAGCCTGAATTATACATGATCCAAATGGCCAAAACTGCATGATATTGATCCTCGCCATTATCTCAACTTACTAAATAAAGCGCGGAAATTTGTATCGAATGAAACTAGCATTGCTAAACTAAACATTGATAGAACAAATGTGATTCGTAGACAAAAAGGCTCTCCTTACCTTAAAGAATTCATGTTGAGGGCGTGAAAGCACTGGCTTGTCATTATAACTTTGAATAAGCTTCCTTTCTGCAGAACTCAAGTGCAATTCCTCTGGATTAACTAGCCCCACCAGAATTTTCAGCCTCTCTCTAAAAGGAACTGTGCTCTCTTTTGCAAAGCCTTTAACTTTTTCCATGTCATCCTCAACAAGTTTCTGGGGTTGGATGCAATAGGATTCATCAACTAAAATATTTCACAAGGTGGGGGAAAGATTGCATCCAGGCATTTTGCCATGGTATAAAAAAACAATGGAACAAGGAAGACTAGATGGTGTCAAGCACAGATCAACACAAGAAATTGTATGGATTATTAGTTCAGGAAATACCTTGATGCTGTCTTGAAAACAAGGTGAGATCTTTTCGTTGAAATTTTCAGATAGTTTAAAATATACAACAAGGCTCATGCCTTCTCCATCAGAATCACAATTGAACATCGAAACAGGATAAGTGGGAAGCTGCAGCACAAAAACCCATAATAAAAAACTATGTTCCATCACTTTGAAGTGAACCTAGTAACTCATATGAAGAAAATGGTACAGCAGTCCAATTACTTGAGCCCCAAGAATCAACTCAAGGGAATTGAGATCACAATCATGTTGCTCTCAGCAAAAGTTCATATAACGGAATTCCCAGGAAACTCACCACCAACTAATTAAACAAAATAAAACTAGCAGATTCACTTAAAAAGTTGCTGTAAACAACAAGCATGGGTCCTGTAACAAATCATATGTGGAAATGAATAAAAACTATCGAACAGTTCATCGGATAATATCGATAACCTGCATATTAATGATCAGCAGCGGCGGTACTTTCTCATGCGCTTGCACATTAGGAAGTTCAAGATGCTGAGCAATGTGATTTATCTTCCGTGGGCATACAAATAAATCTACGCCAATTGGTACATATGGACTGCAGTCCGGAGCAGGGCACTTCAGCTTATCTCTGCATGATTAGATATTAATGTTTAGACAGTTCAATTCCCATGAAAGTATATGTGGAAAAAAAAATATCATTGACTAATAGTCGTAGGTATGCACAGATAACTAATATCATAAGCAACTGAACATCATGCCTGAAAAAAGTCTCGCCTCGGAGCTTAAAAACTGAAGGTGAAATCTCAGACCAGCATCCAGCAGGTGGCTTCTCTCCTTTTGAACGTGGAATCAGAAATCCCGCTCTTGGGCGATACAGTAATCTCTCGGCTGCACCAGTTCATGCACTCATTCATAATTAATAAGCAAAAATGTATCTTAATCATTCAAAACAAAACTGAGATTTAAATTTCACCTATCTATGCCAAGGTTCAATTCAAAGCTTATATAGCAGGAATAAACTCATCAAATATAGCATAATATGTGTTCATCAAATGAATCGTGG
The DNA here is from genome assembly GCA_032356905.1 of Salix exigua. Taxonomy (NCBI): domain Eukaryota; kingdom Viridiplantae; phylum Streptophyta; class Magnoliopsida; order Malpighiales; family Salicaceae; genus Salix; species Salix exigua. The sequence goes on from CM063597.1 coordinate 12,144,478, forward strand.
TTATATAAAGCTGCAAGGGGATTCTGCATATCATATGTGGCAATGGGAATTCGAACCAAGGCAATGTCATGTTTTACAGGAAATCATAATACTTCTGGGTATAAATGTGTCTCTCTGAGATCTTATAAAGACTCAAACCTGTACTTACAGAATTCTGTTGTTTCCTCTCCATCGCAAGATTTCCTCTTTAATGAAAGCATTATTACTTTTGATTTCCTTCTACTTTCTTGAGTTTTCTCTGCCAAATCATGCATGCCCTCTTTGAGACCTTTAAAATTTCCACAAGGATCATCTAAAGCTTTCTTTATCTTACTAGAAACCTCATCGCCCTTTAGACCTCCTCCATCCATTTTCAGATAACTTTCATAGAAGCCCTCGTACTTGCACCCAGCATCTACAAAGCATAATGAAGCTCCGTATTGAAGCATTTGAGTGTTTTGTTTATGTCCAGTTGCATTACCAACAGGAGGAAAACAATCTGAACAGCCAAAAGAACAATATCAGCACTGATTACCATTTGAGGAGTCACAATTTCAATAACTTTCTCTTAGTTGTGATGAATTTTATGTGTATCACCTCCATGCACACTGATGAAGTCATCATCCGAATCTGAATCTATGATGCTAAGAGAGTCAAACCATACTTCTTCTTGACATATTCCTGCAGAAAATTGAAATCTTATGGTCAGATAACTGTTCAAGAAGTGTCAGCCCCAGGCTGAAAAATCAATAGATGCAAAGTACATACCATTTGCATCAATTTGACTATGGTTCCATTGTAGCTGGGTGAGATGGAATGTCTTATTAGAAACTTCAGATCTCTTGCAGGTGGTTGCAGCTCCCTTCTCAAAGTCAAGATGAACAAACTCTCTAAGAGCAAAATCACTGATTCCAGCATCACTAAGCCGTTGAATAGGGGCATCAGCAATACAAGCGGAACTCTTTCCGCTAGTTTTGAAAGATTTACGCATGTGTTTCCTGGTTGTTTTTATTCTTCTATTGTTTGTCGAGACACAGCCACCCATTATGAAAGAAAGCTTTCAGCGAACCTCAGCTAGAAGATGTTTACTCATATGAGAAGGCAAAGGCACCTGCAGGTAAACTTGTTGCAATTGATGAACCTGCGAAATTCCAACCAAAAAACAATGAAATATCAAAAAACTAGAAAAGCAGAAGCTTTCATTGGTGACAAGTACTTCAGCAACAAACAACTTCTGCATCAAGACCATCTTTGCCCCAACGAAAATAAGCCAAATTCTCTATATTAGCTTACTCTATATGCCGATAAATTCATGCGAAGCATAGCAAGAAAGAGTGTATATTCATGAAAATCTTTGGTTCTGCATTGAAATCCAGAATGAAGTTCTTTGATGGACCTTTCCATATAGAACTGAATTAACAATTTTCCACATCATGGTTGCTCCGTAAAATAACAGGGAAGGGACAAGCAGAGACCATTGGCTTAAATAAGGTGTGGAGAGATAGAGTTAGAAAGCTGTTTCATCAAGTTTGCCAAGTTTCATTGCATCAAGACAAAAAAAAAAAGCTTTTCACATCAAGCACACACCTTTGACCTCAAAATGCTTTCCAAAGAGAAGGCAGCTTGCCTCCCAGGAAAAAATCTGCCTTCCAGTTAAGAAATAAAATTTAATCCTGCGATGAGATTATTGCATATTGAAGTGTCACCAAGTTTACACCGCCTAACCCCACCACAGAAAAATACCTGAAGAAAAGGAGGGAATGAAAATCCATATTATTTCAAGAGCACTCACAAGTCACAACACCATAAATTTGAATCCTCCTAATTCTGGTCAAAACAGCATGATCACTATCCAACAAACATTCATGGAAGAAAAGCAAAACAACTTGGTTAATTTTGTGGTAAAACTTCTACTTTTTTCTCTGAAGAAATCCTCTAGACTCAAACTTTGTGTATTAAAGTGAGAACAAATAAATCCTAAATGCAAAATAAGAGAAGGGATTGTTATGAGTTCTCATCAAAGAGGATAGTAGCAGACCAACAAATCCAGATAATTTTGATAGCCAAGTATCTACTAAACAAAACCAACAAGAAACAAGTCCTTTTGTCTTCTTTTTGTTCTGAAAAAAGTCCTTATCAAAGAGAACAAAAAACAAGTAGTAGTTAGAAATGCGCAACGTTGACGTTTATAAAAACACTAGATGCCAAGCCATTTAGGTATCGATCACAATATAGCAATCAAAATCGAATTAAGGAATGTACAAGGGGAAATGCAATTGAAAAAAAAAACAATAATACTAATTTGAATACCCGAGACAATCTTGACTCTTTGAGGACAAAAACTTTAAGAACTCCACCCCCACCAAAACAAAAAAGGCTGAAACCTTGACCGAGTGGAGAATATGATTAAACCATAAAAGAATACCAATACAATGATTAAGCATAGAGAGAAAGATAACTACACCATGGACATGGACATGGACATGGGCATGCGTTTATTCAAGAAAAAGTGAAACGAGAAGAATATTTGACATGGTGATTAAGGAAAGTGAAAAGCGGCACCTGTGAAAAATATTTTCCGGCATGCATGAAAGAAAACCCGAGTGAGCAAACTCGGGTTTTCCTCGCTGAATCAATCTCTCTGTAACTGAATTCGTACGTGACACCACGAGGAGACTGGTGTGATGACGATAATATAATATTGTGATATCTGTCCAGCAAAATGTAGGTAGGCAGATTTGCGTTTTCTTCGGATCCTATTTTTATGAATTTCTTCCTTCTTCGGATTAGCTGCTTGCCCCTCTCCTTTTAAACCTCCTTCCCTCTCCCTCTGTATGTCTCGGTTCTGTTTTCTTTTTTCTGTAAGATAAAAAAAATGGTATTTTTAGTTTAAACTTTAAACTCTGTGTTTTACAGTTTTCCATGTTTTCTCGCCCGACATTTCGCGGCAAATCAATTTATGACAGTGCTCCCTGCTGCTCCGCTTTGTCTTCCTCCCACGTGTTTTCATTCAATGCAGACTACTTTCAAACTTGGCCGAACATCTCTCACACGCACTACTGTAGTTTTATCAATTCTACATTGAAATTAATTTTTATATCACTTTTATCATTAGTTTTTTAATTGATAATTTATTTTCAAATATATGGATGGAAAGCTTTAAATATTGGATAGAAAAGTTTAATTGAGAGTTTTTAAAATTTTCATTCTGGGAGTCGTTTTTCCTTCAGATTAATTTTTACCAACTTTTATATATATATATAATAATAATAAATTTATTAAATTTGATAGATAACTTGCATTACAAGTTTGGTATATTTACTCAAGTTTTTTTTTAAAAAAATTGTGTTGTTTTTTTAATTTTACTCTTTAATATTTAGTTAATTAAAATTTTAGCTTTTCATTTTTTTCTTCAATATTATCCTATAAAGTCATGCATGCCAAATCGGGAACTCAATGAATTTTTATTCTAATATTAAATAAAAATATTATTTAATATGAAGCTATTTTAAATTCATGATTCCTATTTTTGATACATACAAGACAAGATAAAAACACCTGAAGTTTTATCCTGCGTTTGAAAAAGAAATCACTCCGACCTGCTGCGTGTATATTGCATCGCGGATGAATGGACTATCATGATGGGATGATTTTTTAGAAAGTGGAGTTGAGTGGTTGGTGGTGGATAACGGTGGCTATATATGTTTATTAATTAGAATACCTACAGAATCCGAGATGATATATATATATATATATATATATATATATATGTTTATTAATTAGAATACCTACAGAATCCGAGATGAGAGATTCTCCGGTAACTGCGTCTGGAAAGATGAGCATCTCCGCATCAGGTCATCATATCAATGCTCGAGTTTAAATCAGGAGGGTGTATTATTTATAAAAATTTAGAGGATGGGTTAAGTTAGGGTTTGTTTATCAGAGAATAGTGTGAATCCTGAACTTGGGTGGGAAGAAAGGTGGAGGAGTTCATTCTTTTGCCAGTAATAACCTGAGGATCGACTTGATTAGAGGATGAAGAATAATTGGTATGGATATATAGGTTACTGCTGGATAAATATGATGGCTCCATGCTCGTTGTTGAGCAGACAAAAGAACTTCAAGAGCGTGCATGCATTTAATGAGATTATTTTCTATCCTTTTAGCAAGTAATTAAGGGATTGGATAAGACCTAAGAGATTTTGGCATGAGTGGTGAGGACATTCTTTTCTTTTAAAAGAGATCAGGGTTTGATCTCTCCTCTTGTATGAAACCGGCTATTTAGGGAGTAGTTTCACCTTTTCAGTCTGACGATACTAACGCGACTGCATGCGAACAATGTATGGTTTATACCAAAAATACTAGATGAGCTCCGTAGCGAGGCTTTCTTCTTTTATGGTGTCATTGCCCGTTTATATCTGCGTGGCTTTGTCTGCCCGGATATTTATCCATATATATTTACTTATTTATTTAAAGAAAAAATAGAAATCGTGACCAGAGATAGCGTTTCACTACCTTTCTAGCTCTCGTCAATCGCCGGCCCCCAAGATAAGCTTTCACGTCCATCTACACTTCATCCCCATGAAACAATTCGGCATACAAATCGGGTATTTAATTAGGCCTACCAAATTAAGAGGGACGAGCATTGTTGACTGCTTCGCCATTCGTTAAGCAGCCGGGGCCTCAATCAGATATTTCCGTGTGAAAATTGATAGTGGATGTTTGCCAAATCAATTTCTTATTTGAGATTTCGCTCCTTTACCGTATCATCATGGATCACGGCCATCTCCTTTTACAAAGCACTAACTAGTTTATATCCCTGGATCCTAATCCCACCTACCTAATAATTAAGTCGCTCGCTTGAGACAAATATATTTCACCGAAAAGAATTCGAAATTCCAAGGAAAATAGGGAAACCAAATAAGGAGGTGAACACTGATTGGCCCCTCTAAACCCATTTCCAGTAATTCAGTGATCCAATTTGTAAGAAATTAAAAAAAATTTAAATAAATATGTTTTTGTATGTTTTATATCATTTCGATGTGCTGGTTTCAAAAATAATTTTTAAAAAATAAAAAATATTATTTTAATATATTTAAACACGATAAACACTTTAAAAAACTATCACGATCATAATAACAAACAGGCCATGATTGAGTGCCAAAATACTTTTTCGAGATAGATAGTAACGGGAAGCAGAAACATGTTGGAGAACATTGTGCATTAATTAAGTGATCCAGAGGTCTTAATCGTGTCTGAGTGGCAAGGAGATACGAGTCCGACGTGGATGTCCGCGTCCAGCTAGCTGGTATGTGACAGGGACTGTTCAACCAGCTGGTTTTTTCTCCCACAGCTAGCGAGCTACCTAATTTCGTTACAAACAACTCATCTATTGCCTTGGCTATATGATTCGACTTCCTCCTAGCTAATGCGACGTCGCCCCATGTTTAGTTAGAGCATCGGGAGAGCTATTTTGAAGAGATATATTTTGAAAATTGTTTTTTAATAATATATATATGATTTTTTTGTTGATGTGTGCTTCAATGGTAAAAATCATTTTGAAGAGCCATTTATTTTTTAAAAAATATAATGTAATTATTTTGTATGTAATTTAATTATACAATTAATTATACAATTAATAAGAGTAAGTTATATAATTAAATAATTGTTTTTAAAAAATCCTCCAACAATATAATTATTAATTTTATATATAATTTTTTACTCTTGTTGAGGTATTTTTTAATAAAAACAAAAATAAATATTTTTGATATAATTACATTATTTTCTAGATATATATATAGAGAAGCTCATGCAGGAGAATCTATTTTTACCTTTGCTTTTGACACTCTACTGGAGTGTCCACAGTTACACAAAACAAGTTAAAGATTTTTTTATTTTTTCTTTAGCTCTCCCGCTGCAGATGATCTTAATGGGAAAGGCAGCTTCTTCTTCTTTTTCTTTTTTAGGATTTGGTGTTTATATCTGCTTAACATCTTATAGTAGCGTCCATAAAGTTATTTGTAAGGATATGGGGCTATATCCCATTATACACACACATATATAAAGTTATAAACATGTTAAAGACAATCAGAAAATAAAAAAATGGGATTAAAAATCCAGACACTAGCAATGTTTCCCAACCAAATCGAGAAGCATGATTATCATGGTTAATTTTCTATTTGTGAATAGGTTGATGGGTGCTCTCTCTTTCTTTATAAAATGAACTTAGATTGATGGTATTATTTTTATAAGCTTGTATTTAATTAATGGTGCGAGCGGATCCCTGGTATTGGATACCCACCCAACCATTCATTAGAGCAATAATGATTAGCACTATAACTTTTCTTTCCTGTGATTAGCCATTATTAATTCTAGACTTCAGAGGATTGGTGGGAACAACCCGTGTGGGAGTGGTTGAGCCGTAAAGGCACTTCATTTGGTGAGTCAAGTTGCAACGGTGGTGTTTTGTAGTTGATTTTTTAAAAAATGTTTTAAAAAAACACCAGGAAAAGATAGATTTATTTCTTTAAAGGGTGCCTTTATTCTTTCCAAATAAATAATTTAATAGGTAATTCATGTAATCATATACTACCATCGCTCTCATTTTATATCTAAGTCTTACGCCGAGTCATTTATATAAAAATAAAATCATTTTGAAAAATACCGGGAAAAATACCAGACTTGCAGTATCTTTGAATTTTGCTGAAGGCTTCTTATAAAACGGCGAGAGATTCAAAATGAACATGTCCATGTTGTCAAAAAAAAATTAGGTAGTTGATGACTAATTAACAAGGGCTAATTTTTTATTTATTTTTTATTTGAGAAAACTCTAATTTTCTAGAGTTTGGATATAACAAGTAAAATTCTAGTTATTCCAGAAACACTTTTCAACTCGAATCAAAACTTTAATCAAATTTCTCACGCTTTCACCGATTTCTTTCATCATCTCACGTCATAAACAATGTCCAAAGGCCTAAGTAACCTCGGTCGGGGTTAGACCAGCCTTTTGTTTTGAGGTGGAAGTGAGTCTAACAATTTTAATTACGGAGTAAAGGGGAAATGACATTGCACAAACTATATATCAATAAGCTGTTCTGCACATCAATAAATACGAGCCAAGCAAAGTCCTAGCTCGTTCGGTAGGTCCAATTAATGGTATCAGGAATCTCTAGCAAGCTAGCAAGCACCTACATCGAGAAGATTGAGAGACGAAATAAATAATTAATTATTTTTTGTCATTGGTCTACTAGCTAGGAGCCTAGGATTATACAAGACAAACAATATGTGATTTGTTGAATCACCTACTCATCAATCATTTTGTTCAGAAACTCGCCTGAAAAACAACACTCCTCAGTTTGTTCCCTCAACAATCAAAACCCGCAACTACTTCAACAATCTAGCTTGCGTGTCTGTCTTCTTTCAGACCAAAATGGAGACCGGTTTCTCAGTAAATGAGAGACCAGAGCTTGACCTTCGATGCCGTTTCAATCATGCCGGGCATGCCCTCGATAAAATAATTAACGGGACGAGTAGCGCCACCATCTGCTGCAGGTTACATGAACTGGACAAGGCAGTTGACTGCTTCAAAGTTCAAAATGATTGCTCTCTTTGACCTTCTTCTGGAGCTTTGAACCATGTTATTAAGGTGTAGTCTGCTTTACGTTTTGCAAGATTGACTATTTGGAGCATGAACGATGTTGTTTTTTAAAGTGTATTTTATTTAAAAATATAATTTTTATATTAGCAATTCAAAATATCAAAAAATTAAAAAAAAATACACTTTTACTTTCTTAAAGAAAAATATTTTTGAAAGGTAGCTCTAAAACAAAAATAAAATTGGAGATCAAACAACCGCCAGTCAATGGCACTGTATGTTTTTTTCTTCTTGGGCTGCGATGGCAAGCATTAAAATCACCATGTTCTGGAATTTATTGGCAATTACTACGAGTAAGGAGTGGCACATGGGATTTTTTTCTTTTCAATTTACTGGGGATCAGTACTTGGAATTCAAATCTTGGCCTTAGCAAATCTTCATTTCATTTCAAGATTGCAAGGCATCTCTGCTAAGTTCATCAGTTTCCAAATAAGCGCGCCAGTAAACAAGGAAAAACTCTATCTGGGCCTCGAACATTTTCTTATCAGGCCCCAAAAGCGTGGCTGAACGGCTAAACACGGGAGCTATCTCATGATAGCGAGCTCTAGCCATTTCGATTCGGCTCCACTCGCTGCCAATTTGACGCCGCAAATCTTAACCGGCTCAATAGAGAGATTACTGTGGGGTCCCAGCTTAGCTGAGTTCAAGAGTTGAATAAAATCTTTTTTATTGCTATTTCCTGAGAAAATCAATGAAGCGGGTCTCCTTCACCTAAACCATCCATATCCATGTGAGAAGCAACACATTGAGCGTAGCTACATTAAGAATGCCTTTTTGATTGGGCCTTCAGTGAGGCCTAGTTGGAGAATTTTGGGGAAATAGTTTGTCCTTCCTGGCTTAACAGGCCTTGCTAACATCTGGTCATTTTCCTTGGTGGAGCTCGGCCCATTGTTTTCAACGAAACTGTTTGGGCCAAGAGAGCGACCAGGCCTACCCCATTGTTTGGTCAAACATGGAGAGTCTGTCCACTCTATGTTCTGTTTGAACTTTGATGCGTCATGCAAGATGAGTGTCTTGGAAACAGGAGTGAAAGACCAATTAATTTCCCATTTAATATCGGGAGGAAGGTTCGGTACAAATACAGATGGTTTACAGCACCTTGGGCCCTTCGATATAAACTCCAGTCAGACTGGTCTAGAGTAAAAATAATGGAAGACACCGACCCGTGCAAAGAAAATTAGGTGCTCCAGTCCAGCGAGTTGGGGTCTTTCTGGGACCGAGTCAGTCTCAGTTTCTGCTCTGGACTGGTTCGATCCTACTGCCTTCACCAGTGACACTCATTGGTTTGAGATGCCCGATTGAAATAGTCGAGGAACGCGCTCTTTCCTTAAAACATGTTGAACTACTGGCTCGACTGCTTCTTGCCTCGATCGCAGCTGTCATCCTACCATGCACGCATGTACTCTGCGATGCTTTACTGCTCGGATTTGCAGGATGTTCAGTGAGTCCGGAAATAGTCGAGGTGGCGTAAGTCGATCCGGACAATCCGATTATCAAAAAATAAACTAGGTGCTCCAACCATTCAATGGGGTCAAAAGCTAAAAACTTGAGATTAAAAAAATTGTTTCTCTTATGATCTTAAGGTTGAATTCTATAGTTGTTAATGTGATGTTATTAAAGAATTACATGATCGCTAACTTTAGGGTCCGTGCAATTAGTCGAGATACACGCAAGCTGACCCGAACATCCATGATAATAATAAAAATTAAAAAAAAACAGGTGCTCGAACCCCATGTTTGTATAGTGATCCCTGGATTTCTCTCTTCATGCTGTAAAATTGGAATATCATTTAAAAAAAAAACAGAAAAAACCTCTGCAGAAATGATAGTACTTCTTGGAGGAGAGCGTGCTTTAGAAAGCAACTGGTCCAAGTAAATGTGCTTTTCATGCAATTAGTGTGAAATCGAGCCCATACAATGCACTCCCGAGTTTCCTAAATTATCCGTGTCTTATTTGGGTTGAGCCCAAACCTATAGGATCAACAGTAACTACGTAGATCCAACGGTGGCTGCCGGAAAATTCTTAGGAACGCAGCCCCAGTTCTTTTTTCGAGGGGGCATTCTTTCCAGCATATCGAAATGCTGGCATTGAACACATAAATTCTGGTGAGAGAAAAATATTTTTTTTGCTCCTCGCTCAGACCAGTGAGATCGATGAACAAGATGCTGGATTCATGAAAATGTAAGATACAAGTTTCGCTCCCGTCCCTCCTCTTTTGCTTGTGCACCAAAATGAAGAGACTTCTTTTTGATTGGATCGTACATCAAATAGATGATCCAGTTGACTTGCGAAAAAACACGAAATGAAGACGCTGGGGAAAATATAAAAACTATATTCTGTGTTGTTACTGTTGGAATAGATAGAGGGAGACGGAGCTCCCAGAAACTCTGCCGTTTAAATTTATAATTATATTTACCAGGACTGCGTATGGATGTCATAGCTAGCGACCTTGTATCTTGTCGAAGAGTAAAAGCTAAGTAATATGTGATGATGATGATTATGATAACCGGAGTAAATTGTAAATTAATCTCTCTTAGCGTGCAATCTTTTTCAAGGCTTGTAATTATTCTAGAATATATATTCATTCAGCCGCAACCTCATGCAATAGGATGGTGATAGGCTGTTGGTAGCAATTCTATTTTCAAAGGTCACGGGTGTCGATCAGATCATGTCCAAGAAAAGCTGGAAAAGTAGAATGGACAGTCACGGACCCCGTCCTTTCATTTTGTCACTTAAAAGCGATGTTTCCTCGCGAAAGTCAAGGCGATATTCGCAATATTAAAACTCACAGTCTCGATAAAATTAAAATACTCATACATGACACCACACCATGGACTTCTAGTCTGTGAACGTGAATGCTGTCCATTACCTTAATAAGAGTTGTTATTTGACCGCTAGTTGTTCTCCTGTCTGGATTTTTGTATTTCTGCCACTCGCCCTCCGATCCCTCCTTCTTTCGGTTGCCTGAGGTTTTCTTGTCGGAAAAGGTCTCGTTCAGGGAAGTGAACGCACTTGTTTCCCGTGGATGACAGAGAAACAGGGCAGTCGGAGGGCGATGAATGCTAGTGTGTGTTTGACTTTGTTTTTATTACCAGCGAGAGAACCTGATTTGAACTGGTGCTTTTTTAACGTGAATTAGAGAGATTAAAAAAAATATTAACTGAACTTTAATGCTTCTCAATAATTTTAAAAGATATCAAATCCGTTCTGTTTAGTTCAGAATCGTCATAACGTTCCGTTCTATTTATAAATCCGGAACAAAACGACGTTGTTTTTGTTCCGGATTTAATTCCAGTCCGTTCTGGAAATTCCGGTCGGAACGCCTCGGTTTCGTTCCAGGCGTTCCGTTCCGGATTTAAAATCTATTTTGTTTATTTTTAAAAATTATTTTTGACATCTATACATCAAAATAATTTAAAAACACCAAAATATTTTAAATAACAAATAATTCAAATTTTAATTATGATTGTTAAATTAATATATTATTTTTTTCATATATATATATATATAAACAGTACGACACCGAAACGCTCCGAAATCGGAACGTTCCATTCCCATCAAAAAAACAGAACGGTATTGAATACTATGCTTCAAACTATTACCGAAACCGAATAAATCCCGAATGAACTATAGCAAATATATGCTAATGTTTTCGCAGCACGTAATAATAGAAGATTTGCAATCTGTATAATATATTTTAAATTTGAGTAAGTAAATATTTTTGTAAAAAATATAAAACAATCGAGTTATTCATCCGAACATTTTATGATTGAGTTTTCTCTCATCCGAATAAAAAGTATCTGCTCATCCTTCAATTTTTAAAGAAGTTTTGATAAGCTTTTTAGTGAATTATTTTAAATTTAGTCCGGAAAAAGCGAACGTTTTAATTATTATGTCAACGCCTTCACGTTTTCCCAATATATGAACGAGAAGTCCGAGAGTGATACGCCTAGACCACGACCTCCATGCCCCCACCTTCCCCGGGTGAGGGCTCAAAATTTGCACATCTCCTGGACCCTATATTGACCTGTCAACCAGAGCCAAGGCCCATGATCCTATGAAACCCGTTTGCTGTGATATCTAACGGTAAAAAAGTTGCCCTCGGCGTGAGCCGGGTTTTCTTAAAATATATTTTTCCGGACCAAATCTCACCGTTGGATCGATATCATCTTGCCATTCAGCCAATCACTGTGCTGACCGTTGTTGACCACAAGTCTTACAGCGGATGAATATGTGGGGGGCAGGAGAAAGAGGTGGGGGTGGGGCTTGGAAAGGGCGTGTCTTTTGAGGAACGACAGACTGAGATCCAAAGAAATTAATGCAGCTGAGCCACCCCTCCCTCTCACTCCAGTACACTGTTCATTAATTCTACGTCAATGCCCTTTTCAATTCCTTGTTTTGTGTTGCTGCTTCCAAAAAAAATATTCCCCTGTTATATCTTCTCTTTTTTCAAAAAAACTCGCGTCGTCGCGACTAGCAATGCCAGCCGATACAGTCAGGAGTCGTGTTTTTTTTTAACCTGTCTTTAATGGCCTGTAGCTAAGCTGTCTGTGCTTGCTGGACCATGTTTGGTTGTTCTGGTCGTCTTATCTCTTCTTTCTCCCGTGCTGTTTTTTTTTTAAAAAAAAACAAAAATTAAAATAATATTAACCATGAGTGTATGTTTTCTGTTGCGGTGGAATTAAGGGGGTTATTACATGACAGTAATCTTGATGAATGGATCATTTAATTATAAAAATTTATAATTTAAGTTTTGATATAAAATCTTGATGAATGAATCATTTAATTGTACAAATTTATAATTTAAGTTATGATATCATTGTAAGTAAATAAAAAACTTACCTAAGAGATTTTGTTTTCTTATTCATGAATGAATCACCTCATGGTCATTTTAATTACTAGAATTAAAATGATATTTTACAGAAAATTGAGATAAAATAAAATAAAGAAATCTATCTTATTTTAGTTATGAAAACAAACAATTTTTTTTTATAGCGGGTTATATCCCCCATTTATATAAGTAAAAAGATAGCTATTTTAACGATTACTTTACAGTAATTTCTCTAAATATACAAACCAAGCTCATTTATGATAGGCGGACCACACCCAACCTAATAACTAACAAAAGTGTGACACACGGAGTTTCTAAGAAGTTTTTTGTATAAAAAAATAATTTTATTTTAGTGTTTTTAGATTATTTTTTATATTAATATCAAATATAATTTTTAAAAAATAATTTTTTTTGATAAAATAAAAAATTCATGGAAAAACAAACTCAGCTGTAATTATACACGTGTTTTTATGTTATATTTGTTTTTCTGTTCTCCGCATATTATTTTTGAAAAAAATATTTTTTTTTTCACCTTTAATACTTATCACTATACATTTGGTTTGTTTATAGCATCTTATATTCGTATCTTTATTTTTTTTAGTAACATGTGTTATTCACTACACTTTCTTAAGAAAAACAAAAAACCATTGCACAAAAACCAATCAAAAGATGTTTCACCATCGAAAGAAAAAAACACTGTGCTGTTTCTCCACTGTGTTTAACACCAGCTTTGGATTTTACACGTGTTTTTAATGATATGTGTAATTTTTATAATTTTTAATGTACGAGTAAGCATTAATTTCTTGACTCATGATTATATTTTTACCAATATTAAAAAATATCAATAACACCAATATATTAATTATCTTACATGAAAATAAATATATTCAACATACATCTAAGCGAGTTGAGCAGACACGTTTTTCTTACATTTACTGTCACAAATAATGTTCTACTCAATTAAATGCATGCATAAATGTTTTAATTTACTATTAGCTTTTAAAATAAAACAAACAAATGCATTTGAGAAGGTTGCTTTTTTACATAGAAAAATATATTTAATAAGAAAACACAGGTCAAATATTATTATTTGACTGATTCAGTTGATTAGAAACATAATGTTTTTAATTCCATAAATATTTTCAACTTAATTTTATATATTTTTAATGCACATTCAAATATAAAATAATTTCTGTGGTTTTATTATTATGCAAGGTAACTTTGTTTATTTTACCTGCACCGCATTCTATTTTAAAACGAGCTACTAAAACTGTATAATTCATAAAGTAGTTTTATATTTTATTGTTATTTTATGGTCGAAGGTTAATACTGTGAGGACGCAATTTATCTCAATCCAGGACATTTCTTTACACCAAAAACGTGTATATCACGTACACGCGGGCACGCTTTCTTCAATGTAGGTGAATAAGATTTACTCCCAAAACAAAATCAAGTGGTCTCCGGCTAAAGTTGGACCCTGATCTCATGTGGAGACGGTGATGATGACCGCAATGATGATAATCACCTTGCCCATCGTATCAATATCACGTTTTTTTTATATAAAAAAAATAATCATGTGGAGACACTGAGAGCGATTTGTTAAACAAAAAATAAATATAAATAAAGAATGGAATCTTCAATTAAAAAATATATTCTATCTTTCAAAACTTACATATCTGAATTCTTATAAATATTTATTTGAATTGTTCTATAATTAAATAAAAAATAACTTTAAAAATACGGCGTAAAATCTAAGTAGAATTCGGTATTACAGTGCTGGGGGTGCGCGTGTACACCCACCCACCAAGGCATCTCCTCCGATCCTCACACACTAGTATAATATTTTAACCAGTTGTTGATTTGTATATTTACATTGCTCACCGAGCCCAATATCTGACAAGAAAATGCCAATTGCATCTTCCAAACTTTGCGAAACCCTAAAAATAGACACCGCAGTCGACGCCATTCTCCCTCCAACCCTCCTTCTCTCACTGCTGGGTCGCTCTCCTCCCTCGTGGTTATTGTCCAAAGGGAACCCACGTTGTCTCTGGTGGTGTGTTGGTTCTAGATGTACAGGGCCATGGAACAGTTGACCAACCCCATGATTTCTCACCTGTTCCATTTATTTATTGCCTCATTAACTTTTTGTTTTTTATGGGTTCTTATACACTTTCCATATTTTACAAAATTGTTTTCTATTTTTCTCTTGTTACACTGTGAAGCAACCGTATGGTACAGCCTTCTTGCCTGATGCGCAAGAGCTTTCCAAGCTTTTGAATTAAGCTTATATCAATTGCGATCATCCCGGCCTGTCCCTGTTACTGAGAGCCTGGCTGGTAATTACTGTTTTTGTGCCCCCCTTTTCTTCTGGGATCGGAGTAGACACTCAGAAGTGCACCCCGAGAACAATTTGCGTTTGTTTTGACGATAATCTTGTTCTTTTGGCTCAAAATTTGCTCTCGACAAGGTAACCCCAAGCAATATAACGGAGAAAAACGAAAGAAAGAAATTCACAAATCAAAAAAGCATGCCAAGAGGGGTGATACGGCCTACAGGAGCTTTAAAAGGAGGAACTATTTGAATTTTGAAGAGTGGGGTTTGAGACTTTGAGCTGAGGGAGAGCTCTCAATCCCCTCCATTTATTAGCCATGCACATTCACATGTTGACGTGGGCCATCTTCTTCGCCAGTGCTTTCCATGAATACATCAAAAACACTTGTATGAGTGCAAAAGCAAATTATCAAAGAAAAATTACTAATTAGCAATTAATATCAATAGTAAACTGGTAATCAATATTAAAGTTAAATATTATTATTTTATTAAATAAAATAAGATAAGTCACAATCGGGTGTCTCTGTTCAACATTAAAGGGAAGAGAGGTTGGTAGCAATTACATAGTGTAAGCATACAACTGTCTGCTGCACTAGCCTGTGGCACATGATTTGGCCAGGGAAAAAGGCAACGCTACAAACGAGAGAAAAAGTAAAAGGCGAGGTCGCAGGGTAATTATAGGCATGAAAAGAAAACCAGACCCCTATGCTCTCTCTCTTTCTCTCTCTTACAGTCACAGATCTTTGTTTTTGCTCAAAGTGAAAAGCTCTGCCTGAATAAACAAACAAAATAAGAAAAACCCAGAACTTAAACCAGGCCAAGCCACATTCATTTCTCTTATTTTTCTCAGTTTCTTTTTTTGTTGTCTCCCACCTTCCATTCCATGGCCATAGTTTATGAATGATTGAGTGAACAAGACGAAGGTTTCCTCTTGTGTCATTCCTCTTCACCACCCAGCACATCATGCTGGTCATTTCCTGAACCTCCACCAATTTTTATGGTGCCTTTCTATCTCCCCAGTTTCTTTGATTAGACTCATGTGAATGATGTCTATGTAATAACCTTTGTTTTGGTTGGTAACGCAGTGGAATGAGAGGTTTTAAAGTAGCTATTTTTTACTAGGCTAATGAGGGAAAGTGAAAAAAGAACAAGTTAAACTGAAGCGATAGCTTTTGTTCCTTTGTCTTGAATACTGTTTTTTTTGACGTTGGCCTGCTGCATTTTCGCTTAGTAATGAGAAAGCATGGATGGCAACTTCCATATCACCCTCTTCAGGTACTTTTTTTATATTTATTTTCCCCTTTTTTGCTGTGTTATTTTTCAGTGTTTAGCATCTTTACTGGATGCAAGTTTTGATCTTGAGTGTTCAATGTGAAGGTGGTGGCTGTTGCTGTATTTCTGGCTTTGGGGTTTGCTTTTTATGTGTTCTTTGCTCCATTTGTTGGGAAGAAGTTGTTCCAATATATAGCGATGGGAATCTACACTCCTCTGGTAAGCAAATTCACATGTTCCCGTTTAGTAAGTTTTTTTTTATATATATAATTTTTACCGTGTGCTTTTATTATATCTAGCAAGCTTAATAACCAAGATCTGTTTTTCCTCTGCTCGTTTCGAAACTAATTTGGTTTCCTTCTGTGGGAGTTTTTTTAATCTTCAGATCCTTTCGAACATATCAAACATCTGATAATGTGAACGAGTTGATTGTCTTCATGTCCCTATGTCTGTTACCTAAAACTATAACAAATGAGCCACAAATTTGATCCACAGATGATTTAATTTGTTGCTTGTTGGAACAATAAGCACTGTCCCATTGATTTCCCTTTGAATGATGCTATTCTAGCCCTTGCGGGTATTTGTTACAGCATGCTAATAATTGTGGCCTTCCAATTGATGCGGTATAAAGCTAATCCTTGCAATTTCTCTAGTTAAACTAGAATCTGCTTTCTCACTGACCTCTTTCGTTTATGAATTTTCTCATACTGTCAAAATGCCCTCCTCTGGCTGCTCTTTTATACACCCACAATAAATAAATAAATCTGGATTAGTGTGGAACCATTGGTTAATTCTGGAATTTTATCCATTCATGGTCTTGGGAATCCAGACAATCAGATCATCTTTGTGTATTTGAGAACATGAATACTGTGTGTATGTTATAAACTGGTTTATTGCTTTAAAATCTGTCAACTTAATAGGTTGACGATACTGATAGCAGTTGATTCCAAAATACTGAATTGAGCAGGATTTGAGTATTGCATGCTATGCATTTTCCGGTCACCTAATTCTGTATTTGACAAACAACTTCACTTGCACGATTCATTATACGCATTAGATAGAGGTGTTTCTGATTGATTGGATTTTGGATTATAAGCTAATAGGTTGTGATAATGGTATCAATATATTTGTCTGACATGTTAACCCATGCTTGTCCATTGGATATCCATGGACTTGGTGATATATTTGAAACACTTTGCATTTTTGCTGTTAGCATGATCTCAAAACGATAATTTGTTTGTCAGAAAAAGAAGTCTAAAATTTCAGTCATGCTTCAGTTTTAACTTTCAATTCTGCTAACCATGATATGAGTTGGCCGTTTTTATGCATATAATGTGCATCTGTTTAGTCTTGTTTATAAGGGACAACAAATACAGGTCTATGTAAATGAGGCATATTTGTACTTCTCAACCATTGTTTCTTATGCTGGTTTTGTTTAATGTGTAATCTCCTCCGGTTGGAACTTAAATAACATTTCCCTTTTCTTCTCAGATTACCTGTGCTTTTGGCCTATATATTTGGTGTGCAGCTGCTGATCCAGCAGACACTGGAGTTTTTAGATCTAAAAAGTATCTCAAGATTCCAGACAGTGAAAAGTTTAATCCACAGGAGGACTCAAAACTTGGTGGAGGGTCAACTTCATCGATGCATGATGCAAATGCTTCTACAGCTGGAGGAAAATCTCTGGATAGAGAGGTGGTGGGTGCAGATGCAACTCTGAAAGAGCCAAATACTCAAATTGAGAAGACATCAGGGAATTCATCATGTTTTCAGTGGCTTTTATTTCCTTGTGCTTTAATCTGTAATTGGTGCTGTTCGAGTGATGAATCTTCTGAGCAACAAATGAGTGAAGATGGCATGTTCTATTGCAGTTTGTGTGAAGTTGAGGTTGGTCAGAGTGCTTGAAGTCAATAATTTTTCACTTATTTTTGAATTGTTCAGTAGAGTTCATAAATATACAATGCCTTGGTTGAAACACATAGTTTGGCACCCTCGAGAATTATGATTTTAATAGCGAAGCATTTAGTCACAATTTTTTGGGTTTTTTCTGACATCTGCTTTGTGAAAGAAAACATTTTTATACATTCAACCTGCTCAAAGCTAGAAAGCTAACAGCCATTGCACGCATCTTGAGTTCAATCTAAAGTTCTATTGTACTACTTCTGTGATGACAGTTCATGAAAGTTTCTGCTTTTGAAATTATGATCCGGTGCAGGTTTTCAAGTACAGCAAGCACTGCAGAGTATGCGACAAATGTGTTGATAGTTTTGATCATCATTGCAGGGTATGAGAGGTCTTATTTGTTGGGAATTTTCATTTTTATTTTACCATCCTCATGCTCATTTTCTACTGGACTTTTGCAGTGGCTTAACAACTGTGTAGGCAAGAAGAACTACAGACAGTTTTTCACCCTTATGGTTTCTGCTCTCCTCCTGGTAAGCCCACGCTTCCACATTCTGCCTTACCTGGAATCTTCAGTGGTCAGTCTGCATTAAATCCCTGGTCTCTAAGGGATTTTCCACATCTTAATTCTTAAAAAATGTCCTTTCTTCCTAATGCAAGTGCTTTTGATCCCATCATCCTGAATCCTGACAGTGTTGCTGCCTCCAATTCTGATAATTTGTCCATTCGTGAACACTATTATTTGAAAACAATTCCAGATACACACACACATGTTTTTTTTTTTCCTTGAGTCCACTGGTTATTCTGCATTATTACTTGTTTTTCATGTTCCATTGGGATCTGTGGCCTTACTGTTCATGCTCAAATAGTTTCCCGATCATGTCTGAGATTCTTGTCAAACAAGTTTTCACATCCTGAATTTCTACCATGATTCCCACAAACAACATCCCATTACTGAAGATTTCCCAGAGTAAGTCTTTCATTTTCAAGTCATTTTCGATGTAATTGACTATTGACAGGTATATACATGGTTTGTATACCTTGGGCTTGAGATTGCAGCTTATTCTACAATGGTTGACTGGAATCCTTGTACTTATCTGCTGTTTTCTTGAACGGAAGCGATTCGCTGTGGACATCTCTGCCAAGTTGGGGAGCAGTTTCTCTTTGGCCCCCTTTGTTATCGTGGTGGTGAGTGCTTTATTGTTGTTTTGCTCTCAGAATAACCCAGCCTTTTATTGGGTAATCAATTTTTTTTCTTTAATGCAGTTTAAACATTTGTAAACCTGTCAGCTCAAAATGTAGAGAAATGATTTATTGTTATTTGTACTTCCTCATTTCTATGCATTAAACTAAAACAAAGTGTTTATTCTTGCAGTCATTGTGCACCATTTTGGCAATGATTGCAACCTTACCTCTTGCCCAGCTTTTCTTCTTTCATATCCTCCTCGTAAAAAAGGTAATGATGTCTACCATTTCTTTCTTCAAAATTGTGCTTACTAATATTGTTTTATTATTCGAGTAATATTTAATCTTTATATAGAGCTTTATTTTATTTATTTATTTGCTATCATAATATCTGGGTAGGCTGGGGCTATCAATTTTTTCTACAACAATATTTTTGTTCTCATGCGGTTTCATTCCAAGTAGTCACTACTCATTAGCCTTTATCACAAAATTCATGTACATGTCATAGGGAATCAGCACTTATGATTACATTATAGCTCTAAGGGAGCAGGAACAAGAGCTACAGGGCGTTGAAGGTCAGCAGAGTGTTCAAATGTCTCCTGCCAGTTCACTTACTGGATTAAGCAGTGCAAGCTCATTTTCTACTTTTCACCGGGGTGCTTGGTGCACGCCACCTCGTCTTTTTCTGGAAGATCAGGTATATTTTTACTACTCCATTCCTCTGCTGTGCATATTTGTGCAGTTTTGAATCAGTGTATTGTAAGATGAACAATAACCTTGGTGTTTGCCATTCAGTTGATGAATGACAGTTTTAGTTAATGATGGATTTTACAAGATTTTAATAGCGAGTGTAGCATTTGCACATACAACCTTTGTACAATGGCGAATATCACTTAAGCTAATAGGCTGAGCACTCGCTATATTTTGTTTCATTTTCAAGATTTTATCTGTTGTATTTTCTGAATGCCTTGCACTCACGATGCACATACACTTTTAAAAGCACTCCTAAACTTTTTTATGCTACCACGATTTTTCTTTTTCTTTCAGTTTGATGTTGTTCCTCCAGAGACTGGATCTGTCAGCTCATCAGGAAAGAAATACATGAGAGAGCCAATCAAGAAAAAGAACCCTGCGACAGTTAAGATCAGTCCTTGGACATTGGCCAGATTAAACGCCGAAGAAGTTTCAAGAGCTGCAGCAGAGGCAAGGAAAAGGTCCAAAATCCTGCAGCCTGTGACAAGACGGGAACCCAATTTTGGGCAAGACACAGATAGCAGCTTTGGCAGCAGTGGCCATCAGATGGTCTCAAGGATTGACATTAATAGAAGGAGAGCTAGTAAACGAATACGCTTTCCAGTTGACCTCCCCATGGAGTCTGTAACTAAGACTTCAGGTATAACTCCTGAGAAGGGTTTCGCTGAGCCATCTACAAGCTTGGCTCCTCTTCAGCTTGAGGCTCGTAGTGCTTTCCACACCAGCCGAGCGATGTCAAACTCAGCTGGGGTTGTTGCTTCTTCTCCTGAGAGCAGTTTAGACTCCCCAGATATTCATCCTTTCCGGGTTTCCTCATCAGGAGCTGAAGAGTCGAGATGTCTCACAGGTCTATCAGGAGCTGGTGCTGTTTCTCAAAATGCATTCCCACTTTCAAGGTCTGCTAGTGATGGGTATGAAGCTTCTGGTGGAGAAGATAGTGACAGGGTTCCTACCAGGATTGCTCAAAGGTCAGATAACTGGGGTAACCTTCTCTACCGTGCTTATCAGGATGAGACTGTCTATAGAATGAAAGCATCATCTTCATCAAGCCAGGCTAACAATAGAGAACTTTGACGATGACACCCTTCTATGAAGTTTGGTTCCTTTTGATTTATGTGGGGAAAAGTTCAACATTCTTTCATTTTTGGGCCAGGTACTTCAAGAATTGGCCACTTCACCTATTGATTTTGTATTTGGCTTCGGATTATGGAATCAAGGACCTCGCCAGAAGACGACACTGCTGTAATAAAGGTGGTTGGGCTCGGGTTCCTCTGAGCCGCAAAAAAGCTTTTTGCATGCACTCTCATTGCAACCGTGGATCTCTTAGCTGTTGCATTTGGTACAAAATATCGGATCATGTGTTGTTTATAATGCTTGAATTGTATTCTCTTTGGAGGTTTGATGGAAATGGACTCTCAAGGATGGTTTCTATTGTAGATTTTACTTAACATCCACAGAGTATTGTTTCTCTGGGTTCTGTCAGTGGAAACAACAAGAGGAGAGCTCGGGGAAGCTACAAAGAATTTTCTTTAAAAAAAAGAACGCCAAAGATCCTTGAGGCACTATACTCTAATCCCTTTTCATTTCAGTTTCTTTTATGCTGGTATGATGTTTTTGTTGAACTCGAGTTGGAACCCAGAAATCACCAATAAATTATACAAAACGCGGGCAGTTCATTGTAGTTTCTTTAACTGTTCACTCAGGAATACTGCGGATTAGAATAATTATTTTAAAATGTTTTAATTTAATTTTTAATTTTTTTATTTATATAATCAGATATTTTTATGCTCACGTTAATATGCAATTGCATGTATTTTTAGAGGAAAAGAGAAGGGGAGTAAAATATATAGCGTGATAGGATTTTGTTTGGCATTTATTGTTTTTTTATTCAGGCGGTAGCTTTCAAAGTATTTTTTTTTTGTCATGAAATACATTAAAATATATTTTTTTAACGACAACAATAGTTTTAGTTTCAGTTTTAGGTTAAAAATTAGTCACTCATCCCTTTAAGAAAAAAAAATGGAATGGAAGGCCCAGACATGTGGACCGGGTTGGCAGGCCCGCATACATGTGGCTGGTTAGAAGGCCCACATGTTTGGGCGTTTTTTTAAAGCGCAAGCCCACACGGTTAAACTTCTTTTTCGTTCCATTATATATTTTTTAAATAAAATAAAATTATAAAGTCAATTATTTCTGGATGGTGAGGTAGACAGAGAGAAAGAAGAAGGGAGGATAAAGAGGAAAGAGAGAGCCAGGAAGTGGCGGGAGTGGGCGTTTATTTTACGCCGTGTTTCTGATAAGACAGAGCAACGGTCAGCGGCTGCTGTTGATCCCATGCTGGATTTTGGGTTGATCGAGAGGGTGGAAGTGGTGGTGTTTTTGTTTTTGTTTTTGCTGGATGGAGATGGCGGGTTTGTTCGTTTTTTTTTCTTATGAAAAAACAAGTAAAATTATAAATTATTTTATTTGCGTAATTTAATAAAAATAAATTTCAACTATAGCTTGAAGTATTCAAGCGTCAGTTTAATCCCAAAACCTTCATCATGTATATAATTAAGATTTAATTTGAGGATACGTAAGATTTATATTTTCATTTATTTTAGAGTTTAATAATAAAAAAGATGAAATTAGCAAGAATTCTGTGCAGGAATAAAATACTTTAACGATCATAAATAAACTTTCAGGGTTCAAGGATTGAACACAGTTAACAATCCTCACGCCTGCAATTCTGGCTTGCTACGTGACATGAGTTGCTTAAATAAGACATGATTATCACAATGATAATCAGAATCACAAGGATATGATGAATGGTTGGTTGCCTTTCTTCGATTATTTCCTTTGAACGTCCAGTTTTTTCTTTTTAGATTATTATTTCTACTACTCTGACGTTACGCCCATCCCATCCAATAAAACTGTAGCTCAAAAGGCTCCAATGGTAGCCTAAACGTCTGCAACTTCAAAAGAAATATATATATATATATAGAGCTTGCCAGATCCACATGTAATGTTATTTCGGAAAACTTACCCCACCCCACCATTCTATTCACGCCAATTATCCACCGACATCTCCTTCGATACCAGAATCCTTCACGATTGTGAATCCCCCGTGAATTCCCTCCAAATCCAACCATCATTTTGCTTAGTTCCCAGGTTTCTATCTCTTTCTGATCCTCTCCTTTCCATGCTCCTCATATTGACTGTTAAAGGGAAATCAAGGTTGCGTGTGTTGCATTGCTAGCCGGATTTTTAACTCAAGATCCAAAAGCCTGACACAGACACTGTGTATATATCGAGATCAAGATGGAGGTTTCCAGTTCAGCTTCTCCTAGAATGAGCTTGGATCAGCTACAGAATAAGGGATCTGAAGAGACCCATTTGCAAAATTTTGAGCTTGAATCATCTGATTTTAGTGATAGGCACAGCCATCAATTCCATTCAATGAGTGCGTTGGAGATCTTGAGAGAAACAGTGAGGATTCTTCGATGTAATTCATGGTCGTTTATGACGATCGCTGCTTTTCTTATTTGCCCAGTATCTGCCATTCTTTTGTCAAATGTACTGGTTGATCAATCTATTGTCAAGAGATTGAGTGTTAGGCTTTTGTTAGTTGCAAAATCCAGTGGAATCCCATTGCGGCCTTTTATCAAACAGTCGAGTCATCGTTTTTCCGAGATGGCTGTTTTGTCTGCCATGTGCTTCCCATTGTTTATTACCTTGTCTTTGTTATCGAGAGCTGCTGTGGTCTATTCTGTAGATTGCACTTACTTGAAGAAAAATGTCGACGGTTCAAAGTTTTTGGTGATAATGAGTAAAATTTGGAGAAGGGTTGTTTATACGTATTTGTGGTCGAGTATGGTGATTGTTGGTTGCCTCACATTATTCTGTGTTTTTCTTTTAGCTGCTTGCAGTGCATTTTCGGCAATTGGGTTTGGGCAAGAGTTAAATCTATATGCTGCGATGATAGCGGGGCTAGCTTTCTCCGTTGTTTTTGCAAATGCGATTATTATTTGCAATACTGCTGTTGTGGTCTGCGTGTTGGAAGATGTTTCAGGGCTGCAGGCACTGCTCCGGTCCAGATTTTTAATTAGGGGACAGACTCAGGTGGGTCTTCTGATAGTTCTTGGATCAGCAATTGGGATGGCAATGATACAAGGTTTGTTTGAGCATAGGGTGAAGACATTGAGTTATGGAGATGGGTCTTCCAGGATTTGGGAAGGTCCTCTCCTAGTTGTTATGCATTCATTTGTGACGCTTATTGATTTGATGATGAGTGCAGTTTTCTACTATAGCTGCAGATCGTATAGTATGGAAACCTCGGATGGTGAATGCCAGTCAATTTTAGAAACAGCCACTGTTTCTGCTGAATCTGTGGGTACTCCATGATGTGATCTTGTAAAATGATTATCACTGTAGAGTTTTCTCCAGATAAGGAAGGTAGGACATGTGTGAGAAAATTATGGTTACGTTGGTACTCTCATTTTCTCTCTACTGCTAAAGAACTCTCAAGGGAATTTCACCAGCATTAGCATGCAAAGATTTAACTCTGGTGCTTAACTCAGATGATTATCTAGTTTATTATACAAATGTCACTGGAATGCAAAACATCACATTTTTGGTATTCCGCACGAGATGAAACAAAATCAGAGCAGGTATGTGAAGTTTGATGGGTACAGCATCTTTGTATAAAGTGATAATACTTGGAGACCTTTGAAAATGATAGCAACCTTTTCTTTACATGTGATGGAAATTCATTCCTATTTGCCTCTTCCTTTCTTTTTTGAGTTAATTTTTGTCCGTAGCCTATGGTGATCTCATTAATGGAAGGTAAAATTTGTTTTTAGGTATTCAATTTCACTTATCAAACTGTTAATGTTTCATCCAAAGATTTTCTACCTGTTATGGAACGTGAATTGGACTGGATATTTTGAGCTCTGTAAATCAATCTGTTCATTGTATTGGATGGAGTTTGCCAGTCATATGTTCTTTTCCTCATAAGTTTGAAATATTGAAAGTGCTTGATGGACCAAATGAAATTGATTATTCACCTGTGTCGGTTTGGGGTTGCAGTAAATTCACTGGATATTATTTTGCTCAGAATTAATTTTGATTTCTTTTGACATTTTGATGCGTGTCCAAGCTGCTGAGGAAGTGTATAATTTCATATATTCTCTTATCATTGTAGCATTGATGTGAGCAGTTAGTGATATATTAATTCCGTGTCCTGATTCTTTCACTTTCAAGTCCTTTTGTAGCTATTGTTACTCTTGTTGGTTGCTAGAAAATTCAGGGGAAGGATTTCAAAGTATACTTCTGAGGTTTTCTTTTATAATAATGGAATATCTTATCATCTTGAGATGCATGTTTGAAAGCAAATCATCATTTAAACAGAAAATCACCAAGTTTATGTTCTTGTCAGAAACACATCTTCAATTTGAAAGCGCCATTCTACGCAGTCATGAATAGCCTTAATGGGATTCATTTATTATTCATGTAGTTTCAGTGCCTCGTTCACCATAACTTTGAGAATTGCTCTTTATGCTGTGAACATCACCAAAATTTCATCCAGCTGGAAGCAAGATGATTGAATTCAATAGGTCCCATTTCTTCTCAAATATCATTCACCATAACATTATTATTAGTATTAAAGTTATTTTGTTCTTGTTGAACATAATCTGTTGCTCGTGCTGCATGAGGAATTTGCTGAACATGTGGTTCTTCAACTCTATATCCTCGCTTTCAACATTAAAGGAAGTCCACTTGAGTGTCACCATCCCAAATTCTTATATTCCCTTTATATGATTTGCTGTTGTGTCAGCTCTAAGAATCAAGTCTTTACTTCCTGGAATTTCACTGTTATTGTTGCACAATTTCACAGGTATTTCAGTGCTTGACCCTTCAGGGTCACTTTGGATGCCAATGCTTTGAGTATTCACCTTTCCTAGATTTTTGTTCCCTGAAAACTAACGAAATAAGTGAAACAAGTTGATTTCTTGCATCTAGATAGTTTATATACCAAAAGGAAAACATACAATTTAGCTGGTAGCAAACTTTGATCCTAAATGTTGTAAGCCATACCCTCAAAGATTGATTTGTTCTTGTTGAAGACAGGTTGATGCTTCTCCTTGTTGCCTGATAGTTTGTTGAAGTTCTCGAGAATTCACGTTAATGGTAGAAGGCCCTGGATCAGATAGTGCATGGTGCTTTTATTCATCTGTTTCTTGAGCACCACCTTTGTCATTCTTAGTTTCCTGCCAGGCTTTTAGTGACATGGAAGTCTAGCAGAGCACAGCCATCTTAGACTCTTACAATCTTCAGTTCCTTTGATGCAGCATTGCTGCATCCAATGTTTTCATCTGCTTGGGATTTACAGGGGAGAAAGGGATTTGTGGCTCTGGTATTAGAACTCTTTCTAATCCATATCCCCTTCGATGCAGCATTGCTGCATCCAATGTTTTTATCTGCTTGGGAGTTTACTGGGGAGAAAGGGATTTCTGGCTCTGGTATTTGACCTCTTTTTACTCCACATCCCCTCTCAACATGTGTGTTCATCGTTCCAGGATCCACCGGAAGGGTCGAGTAAATCAGATGAACAGTTGTCTGATGCTTTGATTTGCTCTTCTTTCCTGCAAAATATGAAGATTTACTAGAGCTTAGGAAAGGAAGACAATTAAAATGATTTAAGAAAGAAAGAAAGAAAATCACAATTTATACCGCAGCAGAATGGAAAACAGCAAAATGGCATCTGTGCGTAAAATAGTTTCAGTATCCTTAAAAAAATATCAGTATGATACTGATAAATAAAGCAGAAACCTACTGTGAAATCTGGTTCCGAAGAGTGTTGGATTTTGTGGAAGATTGGAATCCCTTCTCTAAGAGCTGATCAAACGCGGTTTGGTTCTAGTCCAGCAGCATGAGAAACCCTGCACGACCAGCAGACTAGCTACCCTTGACAAAGAAGGAAAGGAAACCCCAATAAGAATAACTTCCCAAATCAGCAGCAGCAGGTATCCCTATTTCAGGTTTATATATCAGTTGTTTAAAGAAACTAGCAGGTGCTGCTCTTGGATTGGATTGAAAAAACTTTGTAACCTCTGCCTTCCTGCTGCAGCTGTGGTTAGGGGCAAGTACTTTTTTTTTTCTGAAAAAAAAGAACTTGAATTATTGAAACCAACTTCGGTAAAGAATTTCTAAGAATATTTCTGGAATTACCCACCAAATATATATCAAGCAATATGCACGCTAAGTGAAGTGGTTGATCATCGGCAAAGATGTTTATAATTAACCGTTCATCGTTAACCCGAATAATCCGTCTTGTCGGGAGTGATTCGGGAATCTTCGGGTAACCCGAATACCCGACTCGAAAATATCATGCTCTTGCCCGTTGGCGCTCTTAATGCCACCCGCGTAAACCCTTAAAAAACGTGAGTAATTTTAACGGTCGCAGCCGTGCTTTTTTAAAACACTAGTATATCTCTTATGTTCTCCGCTTACCCAACTGATCGATCAACTCTTTTCTATTTGATAGTAATGTTAATCACCAACAGCCCACTCTATTTCTTCTCTTTCTTCTTTACCTTTTATTTTCTAGGAACATGGGTGCTTGTTCGCGCGTTTATTAGAGTTAGTGCAGCCAGACTGTTGATCGCGAGTTTATTAGAGTTAGTGCGGTTAGAATGTTCGTCAAAATGTCTTAATGAAAAGTTATCTTTGTTTCCAATTTCATTGAAATACAGAAGTGCAGTGAGATTTTTTGCTAATCAAATTAATAACCGGGTCCTCTTTTTGATTGTAATTGTTAATGATGCTGCTGGTTTTATGTGCAAGTTTATATAAGAAGAGTGACTTCTTTCGCAGGTCATTTAATAAGTTTGGCTATATTTTGTAACAGGGATAATGATGGAAAGCTACATCTTGAGAAATTTGTTGGTGGCCATTTGAAACTACAGCTTGTTCGCTCTATTACTGAATGCTATATGTTATATATGCTGCTGCTTTTGTTTTTTTTACTACCAATTGCCTCTTTGTACCATTTTAGCAACTGTGAACCAAAATGATAACAATTCCTCTTAAATTTTTGTCTTGTCTAGTTGCTTTGCAATCTCAGAAATAGTTTCTGCTACTGCTACTAATTAAAATATCAAAGCTTACGACTTCTTAAGTGAGAAAGAACGCGAAAAGAAGCTTAAAAAAGTTGATTATATCTAACATCAAATGCTTAGGACGCTGCTTCTTTGATTTGCTGGATCGAGAGTTGACAAGTAGAATGAGAATTATTATCTATGCCATGTTGAATGCTTTTTGAGTGTTTTTCATGCTGTTATTTTGCAGGGACAAGGTTTTTGAGCAACAAAAGATTCTGTATCCTTTTCTTTTTATTATTGTTTCTTTGGAGATTAAATAGTGGGTAGTCAGTACCTCATCCTTCCTTTTCTTATAACCAAAATTTCCTTGTGCATTTAAAGTAGGCATTGGGCATTGAGTGTCTTTTAACTGATTCACAGCTCAATTAGAACGATAGCCAACCTTCCAGTGCTTGTTGCCTCGAGTATTCTCGTACCTTCCAGTAGCTGTATCGATCTGTTCCTTCTCTGAATTCCATGTATTGTTTACATATCAAGTCAGATACCCGGCGCATGCTTGTGGATTTTGGACTTGGATTCCATGTGGAGTTTACCTGGTCTGAAGCTTTGAACTTCATAGCGCTAAGGGAGGAAAAAGAGAGCAAGGTATGCACTTTCTCTTTGGTCATTCAAAGCTCGGTTTAATGTTTTTTTCCCCTAGATACAGGTTGCAAGGATAAAAACTTAGAGCAACTCCAGCGGGCATGGCATCTTAAGAGACATAAATAAAATAATATATATTTAACATGTTTTTTTACTGTATACACTCCAGCAGGAGAGGTATACACGCATGTAAAAATAGTCATGATCCCTTGAATTGCTATATATGGCACGAGATGGCAACAATCGAAAGAGAAGGCATAATATAATTTGTTACCGTTGCAAACACTGTTCAGACATCGGGCATATATGTTGCCCGACACTGCAATTTCTCTCATTCGACACTGTGAAGAGAAGCCAGAGAGAACAACTACCATTTTTTTCGATTGAATCATTTGTTGATCAAGAGAAACAAAAGAAGAAGAAGAACACAAGCCAAACAAAAAAGTTAGATTTCTTTCCTTTCTATCTATTAAAACCTGGGTTTTGATTTGGAATATGATACGGTGAGATTTGAGGTTTTTCTTGTGGTTTTGACAGATGGGTTTTTGTTGTTTGTTGTGTATTTAAGGAAACATTGATCTGTATGTGTGTAATCATTTTTGGATTTGCTAAAATTGGTGAGACAGGGTTCGGATCTACACTGGATTTGTTTATAGCTCTTCAATTGCATGGATGATTTTGATATATATGGGGTTTTGTTATGTTTATATAAGGCATACCCTTTAATTCTGTGTTTTAAAAAATTGAAATTTAAAAAATTTAAAATTTAGCGGTTATTCTTTCAATTTTGAAATTTCAAAATTTCAAATGTTGGTGGCAAATGACATTTAAAATAATATCAAAAAATGGCTCTTCAAAATAACATTTACCATTGGAGCACACATCAAAAAAATGTCATTTTTACACTATTCAAAGTGTCATTTTAGAGATTTGTCTCTCCAAAAATGGTACTTATTTTGAAAAGCTATTTTTTTATATTATTTTAAATATAATGTAATTATTTTGTATATAATTTAATTATACAATTAATAAGAGTAAGTTATAGAATTAAATAAGTACTTTTACAAAACTCTCCAACAATATAATTATTAATTTTATAATTATATTTAAAATAAAAAAATAATTTAAAATTAAAAACCTAAAAATATTGAAAATTCCGCTAAAATATCATTTGTCACCAACGTTTGAAATTTTAAAATTTCAAAATTGAAAGAATAACCGCTAAATTTTAAATTTTTTGGATTTCAATTTTTTAAAACAAAGAATTAAAGGGTATGCCTTACATGAATATAACAAAACCCCATATATATCAAAATCATCCATGCAATCGAAGAGCTATAAACAAATTAAATGCATATCCGAACCTCGTCTCACCAATTTTAGCAAATCCAAAAATGATTACACACATACAGATCAATGTTTCCTTAAATACACAACAAATAACAAAAACCCATATGTCAAAACCATAAGAAAAAACTCAAATCTCACCGCGTCACATTCCAAATCAGAACCCAGGTTTTAATAGATAGAAAGGAAAGAAATCTAACCTTTTTGTTCGGCATGTGTTCTTCTTCTTTTATTTCTCTTTATCAACAAATGATTCAATCGAAAAAAATGGTAGTTGTTCTCTTTGGCTTCTCTTCACAGTGTCGAATGAGAGAAATTGCAGTGTCGGGCAACATATATGCCCGATGTCTGAACAGTGTTTGCAACGGTAACAAATTGTACTATGTCTTCTCTTTCGATTGTTGCCATATATAGCAATTCGAGGGACCATGACTATTTTTACATGCGTGTAGACCTCTCCCACTAGAGTTTATATAGTTAAAAAACATTCTAAATATATATTATTTTATTTATGACTTTGAAGATGCCATGTCTGTTGGAGTTGCTCTTATGGGGCATTTGTTTTTGCATAATTTTTTTTTATAGGAAAATGGTCAACGTACAATATTTTAAAGACGATCTAGAAACTTAGAAAATCATTTTAGCTCAAAAGGTCGATATATTTCATGAACTCAAGATTCCTTGCTTCCACCATCATCCAACTATTTCAAACGCCACCCCATCGATGGCATCCCAGAACACCACCGTCATGATTTGACCACCCCCACCACCTTACTGGCATCATCATTCCGCCACAACTTTGTCACCATCTTCCTGCCAAGATTCCATTACCATCAAATATTTCATATATGTAAAAAACAAACACCCCTAAATAACAAGACACCTTGCTGTGGAAGGGCTGAGAAGATATTATCGCCATGTGCTATCTAGAATTAGTTATTTTTATGACAAACCTCATTTGTCATTACATATTCAGTCCATAAGGCTACCCAAAAAAAAGCTTCTTGTACAAGCTCTCTGGATTCCATTACGATAACTAAGAGATGACATGGATTAAATCCAGTGTTAGTAGTAGCATATATTGAGCCTCAAAGTGCCTCCGAGGCATAAGTTGGTGGTGCCAGGTTATTCTTTTCTTTGAACATTTTGCTTGGCCACGGCTACAACTTATTGGCATTAATTATGATGACCCCTTAGGCGGGGATGCTGGAACAGAGCTATGTTTCATTGTGATCTAATCATGCAAGATCAATAATGAGACTATCTAGTATCAGATCTTAAAAGCTCTTGCATAATACGGAAGGGTATGACAACAGGTTCAGCAATTACACTAACTGCTCTGGCATCTTCCCTTCACCTCCTTGTCGGTGCGTCTGTGTCTCAGTATCATCACTTATTCTATTTTCAAGTAGCGGGAATATTTAGGGCGTTCTGTATTCACTCTCTATGGGAAGTGTGTTCTGTCCAAACCTCATTGATTCCATGAATTGCAATCTGCAGACAAGTACACTTGCCTAATCGCAGGAATTAAAGCTAGGATCAACTTGGTAAGGATGTTGTTGTGATGGTTCATTTTGCTCACTGTTCTTTGTTGGTTAAGAAAAAAAAATCTACTCCACTTTCTTTTAAAACATCTTGATGCCTATAGTAACTACTTTCAGTCGATCTTTTTTTCATTATTTTCTTATTAACATGGATATTCATACTTTTTTTTATGTACTTCAATTAATTTCAGGAATTCTAAAATTAATAATTATATAATTATTTAATAATTATTATATTAACAATTATATTATTAAACAGACAAGTTGCTGTCCCTTTGTTGACTTGTGAACCGAGGTGGGGCATAAACGTCACATCAACTATACAATTGAAATGACTTGTGAACCGAGGGCTTTTCTTGGGGTGTGAGTTTTAACCATACGTGTCCATGCTGGAAGCACGTGATGATATGTTTTCTAGCATTTCTTGATAATGTTTTGGTGTCTGAGAACTAATTATATCAGTGGCTGCATTCAGGTTTGTGAGGGGATTCGGGAGTTACTCCACCTGCCGGCAGATAAATCTCTACCAGAGCGTGTTTTTTAATATTGACGGTTCCAAACTGTACGGCCTCCACTTTCCCATCTTCCATAGTTTACACTTGAGGGAATCTGTGGAAAGTGATGTCCAGAAAGTGAAGAACAAGATTCGTATTCAGAGGATGAGTTTGACCTCGACGCTTTCTCCCTCTTATTTTTCACTTCTGCAAGTTGTCCATTCTCTAGCGCTGCTGATTTGACTTTTATCTGATAACATTTATTTACCAATAATTCATTCTTATTTTCACTGTTACCTCCATCACTTCAATACCATTGTTATCACAATAACAATCATCATCTTCATAGTCATTATTGTCATTCATTGATTTTATTGTTATTATTATTATCATTATTTCTATGAATAAAATTCTTTTTTATGTATTGTTATTATTTGAAAATTATCATTCATATAATATATGATGAAGACAGTATTGTTATTATACCTAGGTTAAAAAAACACATCTTTTTTCGCACATATAATTTCAAATTTAGCTAGTTAATGTCATAGATTCAATTCTTATTACAAGTCTAACACAAATATTTTTAGATTGATGCCACCTGAACAGGGTTTGTTGGTTAGGCTAGAGAGCACTGAGAGAAAAGATGCCTCAACCTGAAAAGAAGCAACTCTGGGATTGGACAGCACGTCAGAGATGAATCCCTTCGTAGCCATCACCAGACAGCCGATGCCAACCGTTTATTTCATGCATGGAGCATCGTTTGGTTCAGGGATGATTCAACCCGTCAGCTCACTCACAGTGCGTCACAGTGTAAAGAAAGAAGCGCATCGCTATCTTCTTAAGAACTTTAATTGGACTGAACTGATGGGATGGGACCAATAAATGCAAGGAAATGACATCTTGCTGTTTTCACTACTGTTTATATTATTAATACTGTCTCCGGCCGGCCATGGCCGTGCATGTGATTTAACCGGCCATTGTATGTGTATCTTGTGCTTGTGCTGCAGCAGAGCTGCATTCGAGGTTTTTCTATCGCCGACAAAAGGAATCAATCCAAGGCTGCTACTTCAGAGATTCTAAGGACATGCTCTTCTTTTCCTTTTCTTTTATCGATATATGACAACTCTTTATTTTCTCCAGCAAATCATATAGTACAGCCGGTCTCACCACCCTTATCAAGCCAGCTTTCCGGTGACCAGAAGACAAATTGCACTGTCAGGAGTTCTGCTTAATGTATACAGGCAATAAAGTCCCGCAATTATCTTAATTTTACCTATATTCTCGAGAGAGAGAGAGAGAGAGAGAGAGAGAGAGAGGGGCATGCTGTAATAAAAATAATTGCAATACTTTGCCAGTGCTTGAGCGTGTGTGTGTGTACGAGATCCGGATATTGATGGCAACCACTATTCATTTAGCTTAACGAGGACGAGAAACATGCAGCTGTCGAACTATATTTATCAAATAATGAAACAGCTACTATACATGAACTGTTACAGTTCAGCTGATGATGATGATATATCATGCAGTTCTTTTCGTGTAACTTTTTCACACCATCTTTTCCATGAAGGGTATTCTAGTCAAAGGGTTAAAGTTTGAGATATGTATATTCAGTTTCAAATTTGAGCTAAGACAATAAGATAACTTAAATTTTACTGGTTCAACTAAGTTCGTCTAAGTTAGTTTACATTTTGAGAAGAGGAATTTCATCGAATAAAAAAAAATATTATGCAATTCCAATAGAAGAGGGGGAGGAGGAGTTGAATTGAAATCAAGTTTCGTATGTATTGTTAATAAACTATCTCATCTAAAAATTTAAATTTGAAAGTGAGGTCTTATAATATGATGTATATTGATGTATCATTTTACTACTATCCTGTCATTTATTGTGATAACATTGGTACTACACAACTCTGCTCAAACCTGTTTTTTTAGGTGAGATGGTTCCTTAACATAGTATCAGAGCTTTATTGACCCAGCAGTTACGAGTTTGAATCTCATCACCTCCATTCTATTTGATAAACGTTAAGCATAAGATAATACGGGTCTGTACAAGTTTCAAGTCCAAATAGCTTTTACTTGAGGAGG
Source organism: Salix exigua (assembly GCA_032356905.1). Taxonomy (NCBI): domain Eukaryota; kingdom Viridiplantae; phylum Streptophyta; class Magnoliopsida; order Malpighiales; family Salicaceae; genus Salix; species Salix exigua. The sequence goes on from CM063597.1 coordinate 12,178,581, forward strand.
TGTGTTGAAGAATAATATACATCATATTATGTGACTTCACTTACAAGATTAAGCTTTTAGATGAGATGATTTCTTAACATGTATCACTTGTAAATATTCTAGAATTGAATAGTTCAATGTTTCATAAATGGTTTTATGGGAAGATGACATCTTAGCAATTCAAACAAAATTTGAGACTAGACGGGTTAATGAATTCTCAGAATCCCATTTTTTCAGCTGTTTTTTTTCTTCGTATTTATCAATGATATATTTCAAACTAACACATGCTAAAAATGAGCCCATATTGAATTCATTTTGATATTTTGTATTTTAATATTCTCTTATAAATCTATGCAAATTGTATTGGAACAAAATGGAGGGAAGGGAGCGGAAGGATGCAGAAGAAAAAAATGAATTAAAAAGAAGCTTTCAAGTTAGTGATATGGTTTTGATGATGAAGGGTTTGTGGTCTGCATCAAGATTGTCAATTATATTTTAGTCTGTGTTTTTTTTTTCAATTGGAACAAAATATTTCGATTTCAAAACGTTTCATCGTGTCATTTTGGGGTTATACTGTTTATGTGTGTGTATATACATATATAATTAAATATATTAATTAAAAAAATAATTCAAATCTAAAAATAAAATTATCTAAAATTGTGTCATTTAATTTAAGAAACAAAATCATTTTTCTAGATAAAATTATGAATATATATAATACTACGAGAATCATCAATCTCGCAAGGTCATTACATTATCTGATTACACTAAAATTTTAACATAATTTATATAAATATGTCAAGACACTCCTTGTAAAATTTTATCTCAATCTAACGGTCAAATTAAAAGATATGATTGATATTGTGAAATTATTTATTATTTAAAAAAATATTATTTAGCCGAAACAGAATAAATAAAACTGGAAATTCCAACCGAAATTTTGATAGAATTTCCGAATGAACCGAAATTTTAAACAATATAAATTTAAAAGGTTAGGATGATCACGTAAAACAATGCTTTCGCCTGATATATATATATATATATTAATTGATTAGAGTTAAATTTTTTAATATACTGATATTAGATAAATAATAAAGTTAAAAAAAATAATTTAATAATTTTCCTGACAATAAATTATTTAAAAAACATTTGGTATCACAATCGCAAATACCAAATATTTCGAGTGCTGCTGAGAACGACGGGAAATATCAGGCTCAACTGAAAGAAAGAAATAAAACGAAAACAAAAGAGGCACGTGTCTGTCAGACTTTGCGTGGGACCATGCATAGCTGATCCCGTAGTGGGGCTAGCCTTTTGGTGAGCTCTGTCATGCGGGGAGTGCAGTCACCCTCCCAAGAGTAGACTCTCTGATGAGAAAACACGATATTAAATAGATCAATGGCTGGCTGGCTGGCGCATCATTAGATATTGTTTGTTTGTTTGTTTTTACAGTGAGAGACAGAGCCGACGAGACAAAAGGTAAACTCGAAAGACAAGACTCCACTGTCTTTACTTCATGACCCGTATTTTTCTTTCCTTTTTCCCTGTCTCTTGAGCTTCGTATTGTCCCATTCAACCGGGTCTGGGTTGGCTCATCCTGTCTGTCAAACGAGCAGGTTGGTTTTTATGGACCATCACTTCTCTTTCCGGGTCCTACAACTGTCTTTTCCCCGGTGCTTGTTTCTTTTAATTTCTCTGGCGCATACCAGAAAAGCTTTACGGGCTGCCTGTCCTTTTTCGTTCTCTGGGCTCCTGATTAGGTGATCATCGTCTCGCGTTTCCTGAAATCTTTTAACCACTTCCATCCATCCAGATGTAGGAAGTAGTGCAAGTTTTATCTTAACGAATATAATCTGCCAATTTAATCAACCTAGATGGTATCATAAGGAAAGAGAAGAGTCTTGCTTCTTCGCGGCAAATATGTTAAAAAAAAAAATAGCGCTGTTGGTGCAAAAAGTTTCTGCCTTTCAGATAATTTCCTGCCAAACAAGAGTAAGCGCCATACTTCATCGACAGAGAAATGCACAGCTTTTGGTTTTTTCTTTTTTCATTTGCGTGAATGCTGGGCCAGTTACAGGTTTTACAATTAACAATAACCATATGAGACCACAACTTTTGGTTTCTTGATTTGCTAAGAGGAGGTTGTTCATAACATCATGCAAGTTCTAAGCGTTGACATCTAGCTGGCTCAAGTGATAATTGGGCTGTGCTACATTTGAAACTAGGTACGGATTGTATTTATGCGAGTCATTAATTGAAGAAATAGACAAAAATCAGCAGTAGAACATTAGCTTCTTTACATTTTCACTGAGCTTCGGTAGAGGAGCTGCCTTTGGTGGGGCTGCTCTTGAGATTGTAGAGGCATGCCTCATGGAAGCCATGCATTCTGATCGCTCAAGGTAAAGTCTGCCTCTATATGCAGCCAAGTGAGCATAGTAAGCTGGAGGCACCAAAGAAACTGGCTTGGTGCACCTTACAAATGTGTAGCACAGATTGTAAACCAACTTCTGTAGTTCATCAGAAGTGAATTGGTTCTCATCCCACAGGACATGGTAATGTGTTGGCCTGCTTGTACCTTTCACCCCCCAATGGCTGCATAGATAGAAATCGAATTCCCTTGGATGTGTAATCACAGTGTCCACAACAGTCCCAGGGGATATATTTTCATCAGAAAACTGGTTCTGAGCTGAAGATGGATCGGTTTCACTAGGAAATAACCTCGTGTGATGTCTCTTCTGGACCACCGCAAAAGTAATGGGAGGTCTATAACCAGGGAATCTAGAACAAGCTTCTCTAATGGCTTGCAACTCCTCTTTAAGGACCTTATAAAATTGGGTTTCGCTTACTCCGTCCCTGAAGAATATAATTCTTTTGGGAAGCACATTCAATTCCTGGTAAAAGTCGTCTAGTAATTCTTTTACCATTTCACCAAGGTCCTGGATGATTTCTTGTCGATGTGTTTGCGACCTCATTCTTGAGACATACTTGTTTGCTGCAGGCCAGTTCATGCTACCAACCACAGCAGCAACAGATGGACTGATATCGTCGAGTGGGTGAGGATGAGTCACATCAGCTCCCATGAAGATCACAGGTTCATTGGAATGAAGAAGGCGTGGAATCTGAGAGGGCAACGAATTATACAAAGCAACTGTGCACCCACCAACTTTGGCATTCATCTTGAGAGCCAAATTAGCCAGAAATTGTGAGCTCAACTTGCCAAGATTTGAATACAAGCAACATTGGGTTAGGACACCAACACTTGTCTCTGCTATTCTCTTCAAATCCGCGTATCCTTTGTGTTTCTTCTCCATTACGCATATAAGCAGCTGGAGATTGTTTGAGGCAGCGCTGTGGATCTTCTTAAGTTTTGATTCCAGAAGGGACACGTTATTTAGCACCTGAGTTGGCTCATATTGAGGTTTAATCATTGTGCTCTTGTTAAGGAAGATGCCTAATTGTTCACACCTTTGAGATAGCTGGTTTATGAATTTTGGAATGTTGGATTTCTGATCAAGGGTCCCTCCAAAACTTATTAGTGCCCACCTTTGGATTCTTGTTCCTTCAAAGACATGGCTATCCAGCAGGTTCCACTGGCAATCATGGCGAGAAGGAATGAGATCTCTCACATGGCCACCATCACCAAGTCTCAGTTTTGGAGGCTGAAGAATCCTGCCGCTCAATCGTGTCATTTCTCTTGAAATATGGAGTTTGAATTCTCTTCCCTGGCTCCCACTGTTAAGTAAAAGGTATACAAAGTTAGAAACAAATGAGTGAAGAATCTAAAAATAAATAAATACCGAGTGAAAATCTTAGTTTAAATGATCTTTCAAGAGAACTGAAGAAAAACTTTCGCTGGGGCATTCTTTTAGCACTTTTGGAATCACCTTGTTGGGCCAACAGATCCTCGCATGACTCCGTCTATGATGGCTTTTCGTTCTTTTGGTCGTTGGCAGCCCAACTTAAGTATCCTTGCAGTCTGATCATCAGATAGCTTCCCGAGAAACTTCTGGCCTTCACAAATCATACAGAGTTCCATAGGAAGATAACATGGTTTGCTCCTACTAATCTGCAAGCACGGTAAGTTTCTGAATTGTATATCGTAATTGTAGTGATCCTTGAAGTAATTCAGCAACCTCAGATTTTTTCCATCCCTGTCAGCAAACCAAAGATTTTCTGTAGCTTCCTCAGTTAGGCCATAAACCCGATATCTCTGAACAGTTTCCCTGTGGCAAACAAAGATCCTGATGTTCTTTAAGGCCTTCTCCACTTCTTTCCTTTCTTCACCAACCAAACTTCTTGTTTTCCTTTGAGGAAGGTCCCGAAGAAATTCAAGACGCTTTTGCAGGTAGAAAATTACTCCAATACTTTCATGAAAAGCAGTCACAGAGAAATCCACATTGAGAGCTAGCCCTTGTTGAGTTGGCCTAAGACTTTGAAAGAACCCTTTTAATGCAACCGCTCCACCTCCAATTTCTTTAGTTCCTCCCATTGAACTAGAGTACAGTGATCTTCCCACAGGTATACATCTCTCCACTGGACTCTCTCTCAAAACAATATCCAAAGCATGCAGATAATCCTGAGGCAGAGGGATCCAATCATCGCCTTCCTTGCTCAAGTAGCGACTCAATTCCTTTCCATCCAACTTCGAAACAAGCTTGATATTTATTCGAAATATTTTGAGCTGTTGATGCTTCTCTTGCAAGAAATTGATTTCTCCAAAAGGCAGTGATGGCTTACTAGCTGGGATTGGGAGGCTAACATAGAACTCAAGCCTATCCTGTTGGAATTCAACAGGACTGTAAAGACTTTGTCGACCATCGTAGGCCGGAAGAGCTCCAGAGAGCAGAGCTGAATTTTCCTTCACCAGTTTTTGCTTGATCATCCGGGCAACTTCCCTGGAAGGATTAGGAGAGATTTCCACGTTGTAATGGAAAATTCGCTGCGAGGAGTCGAATTGAACAAGGAAATGGTTTGCAAGAAGAGTAATAACTGACCCTTCTACACCACCAGAATCCGGTCTTCTTGCAACCACTAGTGATTGTGTGGTGGCACTCGTGACTTTCCTTCCACCACCTCCTCTAAGAGGCCGATTCTTCTGTTGTTGAAGCCCCTCGAAAGCTGTTCACACATGGTGAAAACCACCCGTAAGTCGATGGAACTAAATTCAACCACTTGGGTATGGTTTGGTCTCATACTAGATCATCTAGAAATCGTTAAAAAGATCTAGAGCTACAATAAGATCAAGAACATTATAGCATTTGAGTCCTATTTATTTTAAGTAAAAGAGAAAATCTGTTTGTCAATTAGATTATCTATCTTCATTATTCTCCTTTTGTAAGTAACTAGACTCTCCTCATCACTGATGACTCTATACTTCTTTATTGTACCCAAAGAGATTAAAATGAAAGAGCTGTCATAATTCTATAACCTGGTAGTATAAAAGCTCAAAGCAAAAGAACACAAGTATATCTCTAGAGTCCTTGGAAAGAAACAATAAATATAAACTTCCAAAGGACATACATGCATATAATGGTATCACAAGGAGCAAAAAATAAGAGGAAAAAAAATTACGAAACAGAAGGTGGTTTCAGATTTGCAATGTTACCTGGTGAAGCTGTAACAGCTGGGCCTCTGGTCTCAGAGGAGGTAGGAGGAGGAGGGGGGTTATTTAGCTTGCATAAAGGTTTCTGCAACTGGGTTTTCGATATAGAGCTATGGTTTTGAGGGAGAGGTGGAGTTAGAGCAAGCTGGAGAGGTATTGGTGGAGGTAGAGGAAGAAGTGCTGGGTAGTAACCCGGGTAGTACTGGTTTTGGTTAAAGAAACCAAATTGATTTGAGTATTGCAGGAGCTGGTGCTGATAGTGATAGTGATACTGATACTGGTGATAATGATGCTTGTGGGTGTTGGTCCTTCCTCTGAAAGTCTTGGTCTTGGTGGTGCATTTCTTGTTACCACTGGACTCTTCCGTCTCTTCCATGGCTTGTTTGTGACAGAGCGAAACAAAACACGGTGAGAAAAAAAGACTTTGCTTCGCTTCTCATGAGAATCAAAAGGAAAGTGAAGACATGGGCTCCGTTCGTAGATATCAATGCTAAACTGTCTCGGAAGGAGCTGCAGTAATGGCAGAACGAGAGGGGAGTTTGGGTTTTAGCTGCTGAGGTTCTTTGTGTCTGGTAATGAAGAGGGGTTTAATTAAATGTTGCTGAAGTGGTGAAGATCAAAGAAGGGTGTCTGGGCTGGCTTTAAGGAAAGTTACAAGGGCCCCACTCATAAAATGGGTAAGGATGTCTCGCAGTTATTGCAATCTGTGTGTGTACAAAGCATATCTTAAGACTGGTAGGGCCACTGATATTATACCCTTTATGATGCATTGACTAGCAATCACTCTTTTTCCAGAAAACTTTCCTCCCCTGTTTTTTATATTTTTTACCCTCTTCTTTCCTGATTCTGATTTGAAGTCAAATGGGGTGAGGAAAAGCATAGATTTTATTAGGAGGAGATAATTGTCAGCTGATAGCCATTGGACTTTCATGTACTTTATATTTTACAATTCACTCCTTTTTTCTTCTTTTTTCCCTTTTTTTTAGGATTACTTCTAGCATCATCCTGCTAATCATCCTCATCATTCCCATCCACTTACATTAGATGAAATAATTCAGACTGGATGGTGGCCATGTTTCATCTGCTGGGACCACTTTGCGGACCAAAAAGTGACAGAAGAAGCATGACCAAACCAAACCGAGCTGCCAAGTTTACTTTCTGGCTAGCGGTGTGTGCCTGCTGCCTATAAGTAAAGGCCTTGTGCAAATTCAAGAAATCCCAATTCCAGGATCTAATTCTTGAAAAACGATGTGTATAACTACCGACAATCCTCATTACACAACCAAACTAGAGTTGATTTTTCTTCTTGAATGGTTGGATCCACCAACAATGCTTTTACGGACACTTTTGCAAAAGCTGCCTGAGATGAGCCCCCATGATTCTAGTATCCTTTGACATCGGCGGGCTAATTATGAATCAGAGAATGTTCTATTCTTCCCTCCCCTCTCTTTCCGCGGCAGTGAGCATACATGCATGATGCATAGGCGTGTGAAATCACTCGTCCCCCATCTAATGGTGTTTATGACACCCTGTTTCAAAAAATAAAAATAAAAATAAATAAATTTAAGTGTTCTTAAATCATTTTCATATGCTAATATCAAAAATATATTTTTTTAAAATATCATTTCAATATATAATTATTTTAAAAATAAACACGGAATTTGCAAACAGACACCTATTCACCTACACGACACCATAAACAAAAGCTAATAGATCGGTATCACCGAAACTAAACTCGAATACAAAAATACCGATCCAACGCCGTGTTTTGTCTTGTTGTAGCCATGATTTGCTCACATAGTGTTTTTTTTCTTACCCTCGGTCTTCCCTTTGCCTAAACTTTTGTTAACAAGATTGATGATGGTGGGGATGAGATCGGGGGCCATTCATGCACTTGGGAAGGTGGGTCTTCCCAATTTTTTTAAGGATAAACATTGTTGGAATGTGGTGATGGGACAATATCATTAGTGTGGAGCCTAGGATAATTCAAACCATATTTTTTTTATATATAAATTTGGACCACATTATGCCACTAGTGCATAGTCTAGTGCTCTATTTTATATGAATCCTTCATTCAAGGTACTGACAAAAACAGAAGATTGGTCAAACAATCACAGTTTCCAAATTACAAGTCAGACATGCGGCGCCATGATATTCCTTGCTCAGCCTACAAACTACCTGTCAAGAGGAAAGACATTTTACTCACCTCATCAGCTTTGATTTGGGAGTTTGTAATCATCTTCATTGAAATCCCAAGCATTTCTATCACTACTCTAGCCATAAAAACTGTGATGATGGGTTTTTTTTTTTAAATCTTGTATTGCTTTCATTTCTTCATTTTCTATTACTGAGCTGCATGGAAAAGACTAATTGTGATTGGTTGTGTTTCCCCAAAAAGATGTTCTTGTTTGTCAAGATGATTTCATTTTTTCAACTCTTGTTAATATAACTCCATCCTTTTCCTCTAGGCATCATGCCTGCACACCAGTGATTAATGATTCCTAGTCTATCATATTAGCACCATAAATACTTTTTTTGTTTGACTATTATATAAGATTAAAGAGAGTGTGCAGGTCTCAATCAGGGGGCTATGGGGAGGATAGGCCTCCTAGGAAGGAGACAGATAAAGAGAGATGGGCATGGAAACCCAACAATATAAATGACTCCACATGGTATAGAAGAACCGATGATGTAAGCTTCGGTAGTTAACACATGGCTTGGACCATTATCCATGCCAAAAGTTCAGGTGTGGAAAGAAGATAAGAGGCAGGCAAGAGATGCTTTGGATTTTGATTCGGGGACCCGGACATAAAAGCAGAACACGATGTATTCTATCATGCAAATTAAACACGGGAAAAAAAACCAAGCAATCGGGGTTGAGGAGCTCTCCCTCTCCCTTTCTCTCTGGCGGGGCGGGGCGGGGGGTAGATGATATAAGAACAGAGGACGATCACTTAAAAGTGTGATTATTCAAGCACCCTCTAGATCTACTAATCAGGGAGATATATGAACACATTTTTCATGAGTTAAATCAATAGTTTGTAGGTCTCGCCCTTTGGACAATAAGAAGATTAAATTGCTGCAACCAAGATGATCAAATGAGCTGTGCATGCTTTTGTGAGCTCCAGCTAAACTAAAGGGGCATACATGGTCAACTAATCCCAGCCACTTCTTGTCCAGGATCATTGTTCGAAGGGTTAATATTTCATTTGGATGACATTTGCATGTTCTTTCTACCCGGAGAAATTGTTTATGGTGTTATTAGTTGGCGTGTCCTGCATCCTAACACCTCGAAGAAATGAGGTTTTTTTAAACTCATATAGATAGATCAAAACAACCTTAAGCAACCCAAAAAATAGCGTAGATCATCACCACTTAGCTCGGATAGCAGCACCAAGTTTTTCCATCCCCTGCTTCGTTTTTCATCCTCTGCTTCGTTCTGCAGAGACAACTTTTACCACCGAATAACCTTCTCCCTCTTTGCATACGGCCTAAAGCTCCTAGATTCGACCCCGGATTTCGATAAATCTCGAAAAAAATAGAAAGAGTAATGATTTTATACGTAAAAATATGGAAATATAATTTTATGCAGGTACACCCACCAAATCAATCACTTTGCAGGAAAGGACACCCCACATGGGCGGCAAGCAGTGTTGCCTTGAGAGGGACCCCCAAATAAAATAAATCAAATAGGCAAATTAGTCCCTGGGTTACTGTTTTTCATTTTGATCCTTTTAGAATTACTTTTTGTCTCTCGAGTTCTATAATATTCTAATCACCCGCACCAAGACATGTATTCATGCACTGCTCACCCACGATGACCATCCGACCAACAATCGGTCTTCTTCCTTACAAGAAGGCTTTATCTCCTAAAAGCCACTCCATAAGGGATCGTCCATGGCAAAGAATGAGATACTCTGCCAGTGTTTTGACTTTGATATTCGATAGAAATGCATACCGTACGTGACGCCAACCGTCCTATTAGATGGATGTTTGACAATACATTTAAAAGCATTTTAAAAAGAAATTAAAAAAATGATTTTTTTAAAATTAATTTTTTAATTTTTTTTAAGATTAATTTTTTTAATTATTTTCATTTACTGGTATAAAAATAATTTAAAAAATAAAAAAATATATTATTTTAATATATTTTTAAACAAAAAATACTTTAAAAATAACTCAACTTCGCTCTTAAACAGTGACTCATACCTCGGTTTTCTACAACTAGAAGCCTTTGCCACATGTATTACTGTCAAACAAAAACGCACACAAAAATACAAGGCTGATATTTTTAACTGGAAAATTCATGTCGTACAAACTAGTACCGTTCATTTTATAGTTCAAGTTCTTCACAGTTCTGTTGACACCCATTGTTTCCATCTACTGTGGAAAAATACTTTGTTCAATGACGGTGTGAATTGTACTACAAGTACAGTTTTATAGTGAAAAATACTCTCATATGGTTGGTGAATATACTTAGCACTTAATCAATTAGTTACATGCATGTTGCATTAATTTTATGTATTTATATAAAATATATCTATTGTTCATAAAGATTTTTTTATATTTAATATTTAATTAATGAATCTAGAGTGAAGATAAATTACTTAGAATAAAAAAATGTTTTGCACTAAAATTATGAAGTTGCTATTATCATAAATTTTTTATTGCATCAAATCATTATTTCCAAGTATTCCCGGTCAGTGTTACATTAAAACAAAACATTAATTAAAATTATTGAGATCTATGCATGTTTATATTTTTTTATATAAAAAAATATAAACCGAGATATGGGGGATATTTGGAACTAATATACAAATATTTATCAAATGACATGTACATTAAAATTACCCGCAAAGAATCCTATATAAAGAGACCATTAATGTTTACAGAAAGATTCATATGTTAGTTGTGCAAATGATCTTTAAACTTAAGATCACTAAATTATATTATACATGAAGTGTTATATTTTGATCCTGACTACATATTGTCCCAATAAAAAATAACAAACAAATATATATTAGGTATAGCATGAACTACATGAAGTTATTTGAATAATTATGAGAAGATTCACTACCCTAGATGAATTATTTATTTTTTAATATGTTATAAAATTGTACTGAATGTGGAATTTTAGCCAATATAAAATGAGATTTGAAAATAATTTAAAATTTTTATTCAAATAATTAATTGTTATAATATTGATAACTGACATGATTTAACAAAGCATACATATTTCATACTAAAATATCTAATCAAAACATTCATTATTATAGAATAATAATAGCACTAAAAAACTAGTCAATGAAAAGTTAAAAGTCAAACCACCAATAATTTTTTTAATATTTTGAGGATCATGACAAGTTATTAACACATTGTATTTGATTTTCATATATAAATCAATAAATTATTGAATTAATAATATGTTAAATTATTTGATTATTTAATAATATGTTATTTGATATCATGATTAATTCCTCAACTTATTAAGGTACCTCATATGTCACATATATAAGAATAATTAGTCAGATATTAAAAGTAAAATAATTGATTAAGTGTGATTTGATTGTGAGTATATTTTAAAAACTAAGGACTAAAATGTGATTATTACAAGGTATTAAAATTCAAGATCTAGAAACAATCAAGTAAAGACTTGATGAAATAGATTTTTAAAATTAACTTAAAATAATATATGTGATATTATTTAAAAGGTATTTATAGAACTTTTTAGGTTTTCTTATAAATATATAATACCATGTTGTTTGTTTTCTTAGAAGAGTAAAGTATCATACAAAAACACTTAAAACACACACAAAAAAAATAGCACTCAAAGGTATAACAATCCCTTTTCTAAAAGTACCATTAAAGACTAAACTTTTAAATGACTTGAGATTTGTAACATCAAAACTTTGAAATAAATAATTAAAACTAAAAAGAACACTAGACCTTAGGTAAGCCAACATTTACATGCACTGAAAAAAAACTAGGAACAACTGTTTAAAAATAAACATATTTCAGAGTGCTTATTGACAAATGGCAAACAAAATGTACAGGAGGGGAGGAGGATAAATAAAACACTCAAATATGTAGATGAAAATAGCCATTTGAGACAAGTATTTAGGATGCCCATGCAAGAACATTGAAACGCACAAATACAAGCACGTGCAAACTAGCATGTACAACGCACGTGCATAGAGCATGGTTTTCAAGGACACTCTCTATTGCCCTTGAAATGAAAAGATAAACCAAACATAACAAGATGAAAAGGTAGTTGACAACAGGAACCACCATTACTATTCAGTTCAAGAGCCAATACAACGTAAACACAATCATACCTCACATTCAAACTTCAGCAGATGATATAAGCGGCCTATTAAGGCTGTCACTGTTTGCAGAGTACTGAACCGGCATTAGAGCTGGGTCCTGATAGGCGGTGACCAATTTATCAAGAAATCCAGACATTGCAGCATCATTTTGATCTTCCTTGTCCTTCTTTATCAATACCTGAAAACACTTATCCACGTCAAATCTTGGGTGGAAGCAGCAGAAATCATAAGCACAGTTGGGAAAAGGGGATAAAAAGATGAAAGCATAAGAATTAAAATACCCTTAGGCCTGGTGTATTGGAATGTCAACATACCTCAGCAGGATAAGCGTTAAAAATTGGAAGGAAGCGTTTCCGGCAGTACTCATTAAACAGAAGCGTGAGAATTGGAAGAGGAACAACCAAGGTTGATGCAAGAGAGAGCTTCTTCAGAGTAAAAATCCCCACTGCAATTGCATGCATTAATACCAGAGAAAATATCACCGCATTGTGTACGATAGGCCAAAATTTCCCCGCAGTTTCATACTTGGCAACATATACATTTATGAACTGCATCATAAACTTGCAGAGTGTCAAATTTATTCCAACTTGTAAAATCTAGCACTAACATAAAAATATTTAGAGATGAGCAATGCAGAAATACAAACTGTGAAAAAGCGTGGCCCCTTCCCAACTTGAAAATCAATAGCCCGGGTAAATAACGTGAAGCAAGCACGAAAGAATTAGATTTATGTGCTTTATTTAAATTCTACGATGAAAGGGTATTTTAGTATTTTGCAAGTTAACTACAAATTTTATTTTATCTCTATCTATATAGATTGGTGAAGTAAATGACATCAATTTTTGTTTGAAAATTGAAACACGTGGCTTTTTTAGTGGGTAAAAGAGCTTCCAAAAGCATGAAAAAAGAAATCAGCTGATGTGCTTACATCATGCTGACATCGTCGATGATAACACCATTGATGATATCAACGCAAGGTTGACTTTTGTTTGTGTTTTAGTGCTCTAATATCATGTGGGTTTTTTTATATTAAAATAAATAAAAATAGAGAAAAAGAAAAAATGAGGAAAGAAAAAAGGATGAGAATTAGAAAAGGATAGAAGTGTTGTGTCGTGAGGCTTGTTTGGGAGGACGGTTGCGGTTGTTTTTGAAAATATTTTTTATTTAAAAATACGTCAGAATGAAATTTTTTTTTTTAAAAAAAATTATTTTTGATATCAGCATATCAAAATGATTTAAAAATACCAAAAAAAAAATCAAATTTAGAGGAAACGGCGGTACAACCGCCGTCCCAAACAGGTTCTTTTAGACACACAATATGTGAGCAATCACATAAATACCTAACAATAACAACTGCTGTTAGATGAAGGTTGGGTCATGTGATAATAGTACATGATTTTAACATAGATGATGACTCAATTGGCAAAATTAAAAAATCAATAAGTTCAAAGTCACTTAATTGAACAAAATTAAAAAATTAGACACTCAATTGTCAAAACCAGATAAGTTCAAACACTCAAAATCATGTTATCTCATTTGCTTTTGATTGCGTGACGCAAACCCTCAAATGCTCATCCATATTAATCAACCGCTCACGCATAACTAACCAACCCTAAAACAATTACCTGTTAAAGTTTCAACCTAAAATTTATTAAAACACTGTTCAAGCCGCATTGCATAAGAATGAATGAGGAAAAATTGCAGACTCATGCTTGCCGCTACCCACGCTTCCCATTATAATGATTACTCTCCCTATATCTGCTACGAATACCCCATTCCAAGATATAACCTATGCTGATATATATAAAGGAAATGCCCCTCCAGGTTTTCATATTTAACAATAGAATTGCGTTAAGCATGTACATATGACTGCATCTTGTATATTTACTAATCCTAAAAACATTTTAGAGTTTCCAGACTGTAACGGTCTTTCAGAATGATAAAATTCTGAAACTACATAACAAAACAACCGACCTAATATGACATATTCCGAAGGCAAAATAATTCATATTATAAAAAGGTATGATAAAAATAAATAAGAAGAGAAAAGAAACCTGGTTACGGAAGATCATGTATGCAAGACAGAGATACACCAGAAGGAAGGGCAGAATGAGTGGAGCTAGGAAGAAATACGTAATACCAAGAAGTCCAAAGAAAAGAATCCTCGGAATGTCCTTGTGGTAAGGAATGGATGGAACTTCAATTTCTTCATCCCTACTTTTAGAACACCACTTTGTTGTTAGATGGCAAATTAGAGGGAATATGCGAGCAAGTTCTGATGTAGTGCTCGTCCATCCGGATGTGACAACATAAGCAATGAAAAAGGATGCCTACAAAAAATAAATTTTTTCACATTATTGTTATTTCTTGCAGTAATTTGTCAATCAGACAATAGCTATCATGAATCTCTTTTGTGGATATTTCAGTCCTCACAGTGAAAGGCCAATAAATTTTGTTTAGTTATCAGTCCTTGAAGTTGTATTCATCCCTCCAGTAGACAAAATGCTATCAGATTCTCTCCTTTAACTTCAAAGAAATCCATTTGTAGTTTTTTTTTTGCGTGTCTTTCTTTAGTTATCAGTCCTTGAAGTTGTATTCATCCCTCCAGTAGACAAAATGCTATCAGATTCTCTCCTTTAACTTCAAAGAAATCCATTTGTAGTTTTTTTTTGCGTGTCTTTCCAATATTGAGAAGAGGAGTGGAGAGCAATGCAAGATATAATTGATAGAAAGAATGAGTATTCAGCAAACATGTTAGGTTTCTATGCTGCCAAAAACACACACAAACTCACACACTTCTCTCTCGTGACAAATTGAAATTTTTGTAATGAGATTTCAGTAACACATACTCACCTGAGCTGGAACAGAAACAGCCAGCTTTGAAGGAATATTCTTGGGGTCAAGAATGATGGAAAACTGATTCAATATGGACCCAGAAAATACAGTGGCGAAGAAGATGTTCCATACTGTGAACCAGAGTAATTTGCTACATGCACTCTTTTCTATCCTGCTATGAGAAATGTATCCTTGAATGGAGGAAAGGAACACCATGACTGGGGCCACGGCCTTTAGGAACAACTGAAGAATCAAACTAGGAAGATATCCTGTAACTATTTGACTGACAAATGTTCTGCAAGTAAGATCACAAATTTAGTATCTTGCTTAGTTGTGGAAGAATAAATCCAGCTATAATGGAGTGATTGTTATGAATCACCTCAATGATAAGCGTAAAAGGAAAACTTTTCTAATCTTGCATCGTGCCTTTTCTATTTGTTAGCACATTTTAGATATGTCCTGTGTCGGTTTGGGGAGAACATGCTTTCAAAAGTAAAAGAGATACAACAGAAACGCCTTGAAATACACTTTGAGAAACATGACACAACATTGCTTCAATCATTCGAAGCATCCAATAAGAGGGTTCGACAATGGCAATAGAGGATCCCAAGAGAAATTACATATGAAAAACTCTGAATTCTTCTTCCATTAACAATGTTCAGCGTAAATCCTTGCCATTCATGATCCTGGCCACCCATTGATATCTTATCATATAGACATTCATGAATGGATACTAGAGGAAAATTCCTTAGGATATACTCTAAAATACCAGTGGCCATTCTCTGCAGACAGTACCAGTGGACAACTTCAATTCATAGTAGGAAAAAAGTAGATGGCAAGAGAGTGAGAGGTTTTCAAGTAGATGAGGGTTGAAATGTCAAGGATGATATGATGGCTGCACTGATAGTACAAGGACTTGAGATCATTACTTACATGTCTAGAAAGCTTTTCAGGAATGGAAACCAAACCTCCAGCTGAGTAAGGTTGGCAAGACCTTGTGCAACCACAACAGGAATGAGGAAAAAAACTGTGAGAAGAATACACACAACTACAACCACAAGCTTAGAAATCCATTTTCGCATAAATGATGATGAGAAAAAAGGCCAATAGACATCATCAGGTGCGGGAGCTTCTTCTGTGAGCCAATGTGTGGGGTTGATTGATTGTTGCAGGTGGAAAACAGTGGAAGCACCATACCGAGACTTGAAGGATACAAAGGCAGCACGAGTGTCCTTTTACAAGAGAAAGAACTAAATTAATAAGCATGAAACACCACAACACCAAAAGAAGTACATAAAGAAAATCTAAAGAAACTAATCAAAAGACGTGGAAATCAATAGCAAGAATACTCACTATGGGTCAGCACAACACCAAAAAAGTTCATGAAGAAAATCTAAAGAAACTAAACAGAGCGTGGCAATCAATGGCAAGAATAAACATTATGGGCATCAGCTTGATTTTGAAAAAAGAATAAACAGAGCGTGGCAATCATTGTCATCTTCTATCCGAAGATGATGAATTGATATGAAACATTCCAGTCAGAGTACAATGGCTGCTACCATGAGACTAAGAGTACTTCAGAAAAATCAAAGCACTGCAAAGATTCAGGTTGTTTAGTGCTCTAGAGTTGTGATGAAAATGAATTCCAAAATAAACCATCCAAAAATTTCATAAGAAAGCACACAAGCATGTATTTGAGTTCGCCTATACTCTAGAAAAAAAATGGTGCACTGACACAGAATGTCATCTCCTTTGGGGAAGCGGGTTGAAGGAGAGGGGGTTGGGTTGTTATCTTTCTTTGGGGTGTGGCGGGAGAGAAGAGGGCAGGGTTGTCATTTTTATTTCTCCATGAGCTCTAAAACCGACAGAAACATTCAAGGACTGATTCATTCAAATTTATGCTTTACATTTTTTGACCTAGGTTATTCTTTTGCAATATTCCAATTTCACAAAACTTGATCTCCAACAAATTCTTAACAGGAGAAGAAAATTCAAAATAACTTGTTTTATTGGAGAAAAAGTCATGTGGACCAACAATATCATTCAAGCATGGCTACCTTTTATTTTGCGAAAAAATAAATTGTTCTGTGATGATAAAAAAGGTTTGATTCATGAATATCGCTATTTACAAAGATACATGCAAGTGCATTTTGCAACTTGCACATTGTTCAACGTTACTAAATTTGATACTGGTGATGCATACCACATTTTAAAGGATTTCAACACCTTCATGCATATTTAATGGTTATTTGAACTATTGAATAAGGTATAAATTTGACAATTAAAGAATGTCAGTGGAAGTAAAATAAAAGTGAAAGGAGCACCACATACTTCTGACAATGATGCCTCAGATTGCTT
Source organism: Salix exigua (assembly GCA_032356905.1). Classification (NCBI taxonomy): domain Eukaryota; kingdom Viridiplantae; phylum Streptophyta; class Magnoliopsida; order Malpighiales; family Salicaceae; genus Salix; species Salix exigua. The sequence goes on from CM063597.1 coordinate 12,195,681, forward strand.
CAATCTCACATTCTGCTCCAAGTCTTCCAACCTCTTCCTATAATTATCCAAAAGATCGACCTTATGTCCAAACAATCCAATCCGCTTGTACTTCTGTTCAGATGGTTCTGATTGCAAGTGAAGAATCTTCTTGTGCAATTGGTTTGCATCTTTCTTAACAAGGAAATAAATGCAAAGTAATCTAAAGGAGAGCTTAAATATGTAGAAAAAGGGGAAAAGAAAAAAATTGGTGGCAATAGTGAGCAAAGAAAAAGACACTACTTACAATGAGGCCCTGCACTTTGCTGGTTTGACGAAGAACTGTATGTGAAAGATATGTGGTAGGGTAATACTCTGTAAAGAAGCTCTCAACACTGTCACTGACACTGCTTCCAACTGAGACGGGGATACTGTGAACTAAAATGGTGAACTGATCTGCCTGAGGTTTGGATGAATAAAAATATGCAATCCTTTTTGAAGAAATATAGTTATATTCCTACAAAATCAAATACCCGTCAGCAGCTGTTTATGTATCAAGAAATAACTTATTAATACATTTTATTAGTTCGTTGCGAGAGGATTATAACCAATACCCTGCTAAATAATTAACAGTCTCCTCTCCATAACAACAATGAGTTTAGATATACACCAAAATATAAATCTGATTTATCACCTGATCAATGGAAATGGAAAAATTTCATTCACAGTACTAGGCAAGAGGATTTAAAGGTGGTCAAATTCTGGTAAGATAAGGATACACGGTAAGATATAACTGTGTAAAATGGGACTTACATAATACAGTAGATAGCATATGAAAATAGTGACAACGTATACAGAAGAGAAGTGAATCCATAACCTGCCAAAATGGCCAAAACACGTGAGTTTCTTTACACATTACACACAAACTTACATAATAAAGTAGATAGAAGATGAAAAAAATTACAGTATATACAACAGATAAGTGAATCCCGTAACCTGCTAAAAAATGGTCAAAATGTGAGACTTTCTCTACACAGTACACTACCTTGTCATAAGAATATCACACTTCCTAGTATCTTGGATGTGTTTCAAGTTGATTCATTTCCAGGCCCTCACCAAAGCATAAATATGTGAAAGTTTAATGTGAAATTGAATTGCCCACTCGGATTTGCTTCAAATTAACTATGTATATGAGTTATATAATAAGTGAATTCTTAATTCTAGATGTAAACTATTTTCCATGATGAATGGAAACCCGAAAAAGCTAACACCATTCAGACAAATGAGTAGCATTCTCTAGGCGAATCTGTCATTTGGATGGAAACCCATTATGTCACCTTCCATCCAATTCTCCGTTAAAAACTTGCATGGTATTCATGCGTGATGTAATCAACAACACCTAAAACAAATATGCTTCTGAGCTTCATCAATAAAGCAGATAAGAAAAAAAACAAAAGATGCATAGCTAAAAGCAATAGAAAGAGTTTAAAATTAGCATTCTAAGCATCAAAGCCACTGTAATATTGCTACAAAAATAAATTAACCAAGTCATGCAACTGAATATAAATGCAAGCAACCTTATCTCGTCTCGTGATGAAGGACAATTTACAGAATTATGAGTTCAGACAAAGGTTGCTACTGCATATGTTCAAAATGACGAATGAAGTTTATAATTGAGTTTTACAACTCGAGGCTAAAATAAAAGTGGATAATGGAGTAAACAGCAGTTATAGCAAATATAACTTCAGAAGCAATTTTAAGCCTCGAGAAATTAAAACTATTCACATGGATACTTGTAGCATGTTAGAATTATTAAATAAATTGACTGCTCATGTTAAAGCCAAATTTGCAGATCAAACTTACAGCTTTGAGCCACTCTTTACATTTGAAATGGTAAATACATCCAGAGAGCTAGTATACAAATCAGCAAAATCAACCTGTTCAAGCTCAGTCCCCGTACAGTTGACTGGGAGAAGAATAAGCATTCCTATTATCCCAGTGAATGAAAACACTTTCAAACTGCAGTATTCAGATAAAGCAAGAAAAGATAAGGCTTTGGTTAATGGCAAATAAAACACTTCCCTGAGTAGGGCTAGAATTACCATAAAGTTATCGTTCGCATATACACCACAGCATCCAAGCCTGAAGAAGATAACAGTTCGTCTTCCGATAGCTTCCATGCCTTCGACAACCAACCAGTAGATGGTACTAGCCTTTCAAGATTGAAACGGCTTCTCCGTTTAGAACTCCCTTCCGCGAGCAAGCGAGGTACATAAACTTCATAATAACTTGGTTGTTTCTTCAGTATAGAATACAGGACCAGGAATAAAACACACAAAGCAGAGTTAATCCCCACTGATGTTAGAATAGCCGAAACGAGCATTTCAGCAGACCAATCTCAAAACCTCGAGAAAGACGAACGAACCCCTGCACAACAGCAAGAACAACGACAAATATTTAACACCCTGTGAAAATTGCACTCTAATTACAATCAAGACATGATAATCACTCACTTTGTCACTTCAGACTAGTCATGGATTAATGTGACTTAACTACACTGCTCCTCTCACTCCCGGTCGAAGCTAACAACAATTATAATAAAATTCATCTAATGCAAAGCTTAATTAATTTTGATTACTTTCATAAAGTTGATCGAGAAGTAAGAAAATGATGCCAGGGGAAAGAAAACCTAGCTAAGAAAATCCAAAGCAAAAAAAAAATGTCGGCAGAGAAATCACACCTCGTGCTGTTTGGATTTTGCTGCAGCAGCAGCTGCTTGTAAGAGAAGCGAAGTGCTCTTCTGAGTAAAGAATTCAAAAACAAATCTAACGTGAGCTGCAATAATAAGTTCGTAGAGGTACAGTAGAGACTTGCAGCAGTAGAATCTGTTACTGTTTTGGAGATACTGTTCTGAGCAGCCAAATTGTGTGTGCTGAGATTGCATGTTTGTTGAGCTTGATCGATGCTTATTTTAGTTTGTTGAGCTTCATTAATTGCCAGTAATACCCCTGCTGATATTATGTTCTTTGCTTGTCAACACGGCAAGGCAAATGACGAGTGATTGATAAGTTTTGTTTGGTGGTGGGAGATAGGGATGATTTGGGGATTTACCGGGGGAATAGGAGGAACGGTCGGTAGTCAACTTCTTTGAATGAAGCTGCTCTAGGCACTAGCGAGTAAGTAGCATCTACTAAGTGTTAGACCGAAAAAACTGAAGGAAAAAAAAAACCGAACCGGAAAAAAAATCCGATTAAACCGAGTATAAAATTCTGAAAAATTTCCGGTCCGGTCCGGTATCGGATTTATACGGACAGAACCGATTAACCCAAACCGGACCGGTTCGGTTCGGTTCGGTTGAAACTTTTAGAAACTTAAGAAACCCTAAAATTTTAATCGTCCGCCTCTCGCCTCTCGTCGCCTCCTCTGCCTCTCTCTCTCTCGCCTCTCCCTTCCCACTGCAAAACTGGACCTTAAATCTCCCTCTCGCCTCTCAGCAAGGTTCCTCTTTATCATCGTCCCCATTCGACACGGTTGCAGTTTACAAAAGGTAAGTAAATTCAACCTCTGTTTTATTTCATGTTATCTCTTATAGATCATCTATGCTTCCTTTTCTAATTGAACTGAATCATATATTAAATGGGTAATCCTTGAGTTTCTGTTTCTGTGCACAAAGCACGGGATAGTGTTGAAATTGACCGTGGGTAATTCATGGTTAGTTAAGCTCTGTGGAAATTTAATTGCTAATGGTTTTTAATAGTTCGTATTTGCTTCTGTTTATGATTATATGTTGATGTGTTTAAGCAGTAATTAATTGATTTTGCTGGTTCGTTTCATGGTCGTTTACTCGTTTCTGTTACAAATAAAACTCTGAAATAATATATTCAATTGGGAATAATATATTCTGAACCACGTTATGCTCATCAAACATTACAATGGTCAGATCACAATTCTCATTGTATATGTTGTTCATTTGAGGTAACAAGAAAATGATCATAAGATGGTTCCATTTTAAAGAAGTATCGTGCCAAAGAATTTGAGATCAAAGATCTTGCAAGTTAGTGTTATTTTCTATGAATTGAAGTAGCCTAGTCAAGTAAAGTTATCTTTGCTTCTCAAAGAAAGTGCATCTTCACTCTACTTGCACAAACAAGGATGTTGAGATTTAAACATATTGATTCTCATGTCAAAGCAAATCATTGCCTTAAGAATGACAAGAAGTGGTGTAAGAAAAGAAAATATCAAAGGTTGGTTAGTCGATTGATCTACCTTTCACATACTTGTCCTGATAAAGCCTAGTTAGCTAGTGTTATCAACCAATTTACACATGATCCTCATACATTTCACCTAGAAGCTGTTCATCGCATCCTTAGATGCCTAAAATTTGCTCTTGGAAAGGGATTGTTGTTTTCTAAGGATGCGATGAAATGTATGAGGATCGTGCGTAAATTGGTTGATAACACTAGCTAACTAGGTTTTATCAGGACAAGTATGTGAAAGGTAGATCAATCGACTAACCAGCCTTTGATATCTTCTTTTCTTACACCACTTCTTGTCATTCTTAAGGGCAATGATTTGCTTTGACATGAGAATCAATATGTTTAAATCCTGACATCCTTGTTTGTGCAAGTAGAGTGAAGATGCACTTCCTTTGAGAAGCAAAGATAACTTTACTTGACTAGGCTACTTCAATTCATAGTAAGTAACACTAACTTGCAAGATCTTTTATCTCAAATTCTTTGGCAAGATACTTCTTTAAAATGGAACCATCTTATGATCATTTTCTTGTTACCTCAAATGAACAACATATACTATGAGAGTTGTGATCTGACCATTGTAATGTTTGATGAGCATAACATGGTCTCTTACTTTGTTTTTAACCACGTCCAACAATTACCTTGCTACATCTATCAAACCATGCACAGGGAGGTTGCTACTCAGCCTTGCCCCCTTTTTTCTACCATGAGAATCCTTGGGGAATCACCATGTAAACCTCTTATTCTGTTTTCATGAAGAAACATATTTTTCACATCAAAATTTTGCAAGTCCAACCTTAATTTGTTGCAAGGGATAACAAAACTGATTGAATTTATTTTTGCTAAAGAAGCAAACATTTCCACTTTGAAGGTTGCTGTTAAATGGTGATATTGTTAGTTTTCTTTCTGTTTGGGCTGTGTTATAACCTCTGATGTCATTTACAGAATCAGAGGCAATAAGTAGAATTTAGTGCAGCAAAAGGTTTTGACAGTATTATGTTAAGATAGGTAGTAACTTAACAGGAATCTGTATTATGTTAAGATAGGTAGTAACTTCACAGGAATCTTTCCTATGTCTTCAATATCTGTGCACTGTCTAGACTCTAGATGGATATGTTTCAAACAATTCTTTCTTTGGACGCAAGCATACTTTAGTTCTGTGCCATCATTTTTCATTGCATGAGGCAAGGTTGCACATATCAAATAAATTTTCATTTTGCAGGACTTTGATATCTCAAAACTTTCACCATGTCAACATCACATCTCCCTGCAACTACGGATTCAATTGCTCAGGCTTTGGAAGCAAAAAACCCATCTGAAGCCATTTCTATCTACTACCTCATACTAGAGAACCAATCTGCTTCTCCTGAATCCCTCAGGATTAAGGAACAGGCCATTACAAATCTCTCGGATCTTCTTAGACAGGAGAACCGAGGAGAGGATCTTCGAAGCCTTCTGACCCAGTTGAGGCCCTTTTTTGCGTTGATTCCCAAGGCAAAAACTGCTAAAATTGTTCGCGGGATAATTGATACAGTAGCTAAAATACCAGGCACTTCTGATCTTCAGATTTCTCTGTGCAAAGAGATGGTGCAGTGGACCCGAGCTGAGAAGCGAACTTTTCTTCGGCAGCGAGTTGAAGCAAGACTTGCAGCTCTTTTGATGGAAAATAAAGAGTATTCAGAAGCATTAAATCTGCTTTCTGGTCTGATCAAGGAGGTGAGAAGATTGGATGACAAGCTTCTTCTTGTAGACATAGACTTGCTGGAGAGTAAGCTCCACTTTTCTCTTAGAAACCTCCCTAAAGCCAAGGCTGCACTCACGGCAGCAAGAACAGCAGCCAATGCAATTTATGTGCCTCCAGCCCAACAGGGTACTATAGATTTGCAGAGTGGGATCCTTCACGCTGAAGAAAAGGATTACAAAACTGCTTACAGCTACTTCTTTGAAGCATTTGAAGCTTTTAATGCACTTGAAGATCCCCGGGCAGTATTCAGCCTGAAGTATATGTTGCTGTGCAAAATAATGGTGAGCCAAGCTGATGATGTTGCAGGAATAATATCATCCAAAGCAGGACTTCAGTATGTGGGGCCTGAGCTGGATGCAATGAAAGCTGTTGCTGATGCTCATGCAAAACGCTCCTTGAAGCTCTTTGAGACTGCACTGCGGGATTTTAAGGCCCAGCTAGAAGAAGACCCAATTGTTCATAGGCATCTGTCATCCCTGTATGACACTTTATTAGAGCAGAACCTCTGCAGGTTGATTGAGCCATTCTCCAGGGTTGAGATTGCTCACATTGCTGACCTGATTGAACTGCCCATAGATCATGTGGAGAAGAAACTATCTCAGATGATTCTGGATAAGAAATTTGCTGGGACTTTGGACCAAGGTGCTGGATGCCTCGTCATTTTTGAGGATCCAAAAACAGATGCAATCTACCCAGCAACGCTGGAGACCATTTCCAATATTGGCAAGGTGGTAGATAGCCTCTACGTGAGGTCTGCCAAGATTATGGCTTAAGGTAGTAGATGTAGGAGGCGTTTCTACTTGCTCCTTCACTCTTGAAAAGCTTTCTGTGTTTTGTTGCTGAAATGCACTTATCATTTCTTCAATTGATTTAGCCTGATGTCTTGTGTATCGAGTACATTGATATCCTCCAAGTTGCCAAGTTGGAGAACTGAATTGTTATTATCATCATCACTATTATCTGTTGCCTTGCTATGAACTGAGAAATGCTGTTGGAAGTAGAAATGCGGGGAAGGGTGATTTCTTTACCAGCAGAAAATTAATTACTGGGAAATTTAGGTATTGCCACGTCATTTGTTTAGAAATAAAAGGGTCTTCGGCTCGAACAAGCAAAGCCACTTCGTAGTTGTACTGTATTTGCTAATCAACTTGAACTCCCATTCCCAACAGGGAGGAAATGGATACACGTGTCCGCTTCTGACGAAACTGGTTATCTTGAAGTGTCGGTCAAGTAATGTCTTACCTCACTTGACTCTGACTGCGTTCACCGTGTGATAATATGAAGAAAGTGATACGTGATGAGGTTAAAAAAATAATTAAAAAAACAAATTTATTGCATTTCAAAATAAGTTGCGAAATATTTGGTTGAAATTGTGGTTGAGTTGAAGTGAAAAAAAAAGCAATTTTAAGTGTTTGGTTACCAAGCTTTTCATATTATTTTTAACTTGTGAAATTACTTTAAAGAACATAGACATACACATACATATTTATTTATTTATATATGTATATATATTAAGTTTTTATATTTTTACATTATTTTTAGAGTTTAATTAAATATCTTTTAATATTTATTTATATTAAGTTTTGTGAGAAATGGCGAGGGATTTATTTATTTATCATTATCTTTTAATATCATTAGTTTTATATTATTTATTTATTTTAATATATTATTACTATCAACTGAAATCAAATCTATTAAAATAAATAATGTAAAACCACAAACCCACTTCTCCTTCTCATTCACCACGTTTCAAAAAAGTGTAAAACACCTTCTACGTCCTCTCCTCCACCACCACAAAACCATCCCAAAAATAGTGTAAAACACCTTCTACGTCCTCTCCTCCTCCACCACGAAACCATCCCTTCCCCTTTAGACTCTCTCGCCACAGACTCAACTCTCTCTCCATTCCTTTTCTCCTCGAGACCCCTCCTCCCTCTCCTTTGCTTCTCTCTCCGTTTAGCCCACCCCTCGAACCCAACACCCCTTGCCCTCACCTCTCGCAACCCAATACAGACATCACTGGTATGGACTCAATGGTTCTATTTGATGAAGGTGAGAAGCTTGTTTAATGGGTTTATTGGGCGAAGAGAAAGGGGATTATCGTGAGGGTTTATTTGGAAAACATTGTTAATGGTAATATTGTTATCCTTGGAACACAATCTAAGTAATTCATCTCAACCCGAGATGCATGAAAAGCACCTCATAACTGCTTTTCTTCAATTGGCGTTTTGGTGATTTTTTAGATGGGTCTCGTAGCAAATTAATCTGCTTTTATGCATTACTAGATACCATAAACCTATTTCTTGCCCCAATCTCCGGTGAGATCGCAATGCAGGCACTTAAGCAATGCAACAAAAATGCAGAATTCAAGACAATGTGTTTTTCTGTAAATTATTTTCTAAGTTATAATAAAAAAAATAAAAAAAATTAATTTGAAAAAATAGTTTGGTTTTCATGAAAGTGATCTCTTTATGCATAAAATACACAAAGTTGTAAGAAAAAAATCAATAATATTTATTATTATCATATATTTTATTTTGTTTTTTTATTCCTTTTCAATATCATCCCTTAAAATATAATTTTATTTTTATATCAACTTTGATCTTTGATTTTTTATTGTTATTTTTTTCCTAAGTTTAATTTTATTTATTTGTCAGATTTTTTTTATTTCTATTTATTTTATTTGAAGTAATTTATATTTTTCTACTTTATTATCTTTTAATTTTTTTTATTTGTCAAGTCTAGTCTCTATTACTTTTACTATTATTTTTTTACTGAAATAATTTATAAAATCATTTTTTTAATTTCATTCTTCTTTAATCTTTTCATCTAGTTCATTATTTTTTTTATTTGAAAAAAATATTAAATCGATTCCTTTTCAATTTCATCAGCCTTTTAACTTTCTCATTTGTTTGTTTTGGTCCCTAGTTTTCTAATATTGTTTTTCATAGTACAATCATGGAAATTGATTAATTTATTACTTGTTTTCCATAGTACAATCATGGAAATATTTTTTTTGATTTACTTTCTATTATATTTTTAAATATCATAAAATAATTTATTTTTCAAAAAATATGAAAATTACAATTCTCTTAGTAATTTTCCCACCCGGACCTTATTTTGTGTAACTGTAGAGTAATCTATCACTTTTGTACCACGAATTAAATATTTTAAAACTCCAGTATTCTTCACAAAACAAATAAAAATAAAAACACTGAAACTCCCTCCAGCGATAAAAGCAATAGACAATTGGGCAAACGGTGCGTTTTGGTTTTCTATTTTGTTTTTTAAAATAAAATTAATCAGCAACCAACCATGGGCAAAATCTGATGGTGTCTTCTCGTAAGTCAGCACAGAAGCATTAAATTGAACCGCGCGGCGTCTCTCTTCTATTTCTTAATTTGTGGGTAATCCGTCTTGCGGGCACCTACCTCTGCTCCAATTCTCAATTCAGGTTATCGGCGAGCTATTAATTACCCGTAATTAACAACAACTCTTTCACGATCTACACTTCTTCTTCTTTTTATTATTTTCGTCGATAACGAAATTGAATTTGACATTATTAATCAGGTAGGTCACTTTCGCTATCCCAATCGGAGCGATTCGTCTGCAAAATCATGAGTGAAGTCTATGAAGGATACGAGCGCCAATACTGCGAGCTCTCTGCCAATCTCTCTCGAAAGTGCAACTCCACTTCTCTTCTTCCCGATGGAGGTACCTACAGGCCCCCCTTCACCATTTAAATAAATTCCCATTTTTTTAATTAACTATTTAAATAATTATCAATTAATTGGAGAACTGCAGTGGAAAAGAACGCAAAGGTCAATGAGATTAAATCTGGACTGGATGATTGTGATGTTCTGGTATGTTCTGTTTTGCGATTTACTTTCAGCGGATTATTATTATGTGACTTTGAAGTTTTAAATTTTGGGGTTTTTGGTTTGGTTTGATCTGGGTAGATTCGGAAAATGGACCTTGAGGCGAGGAGTCTGCAGCCGAATGTGAAGGCTATGCTTCTGGCCAAGTTGAGGGAATACAAGTCTGATCTGAATAAGTTGAAGAGGGAATTCAAGAGGATCACTTCTGGAGATGTCAATCAGGCTTCCCGTGTAGAGTTGTTGGAAGCTGGGATGGCTGATGTGCATTCGGTATGCATTTTTTCTGTCAACTACAATATTAACAGAGCTTGCCATTAGATTACTTGTTTATTTCATGGTCTTCGATTGCATGTTGTAACTATAGATATTCTAGTCTCTTTTATTGGTTTAATTTTGTTGAGCTTATGCATTGCTTTCCGTTCAGAAAGTGTTTTCTCGGACTGCATTATCCTTGCTCTTTGTAATAGAATAGATTTCAGCTCTTCCTGTGGATATAATTTTATGTCTGCTATAGTTGAGGATGTATTGGTTATTGGTTCTGCATAGTATCAGGAGTGCCTTCTGCTTAGTGGTCTTCTAAAAATAAAATGTTTTCCTGTTTTCGTTTAATGAGCTGACTCTAAAACATGGTTGGATATAGATTAAAACACAAATGTAATTCGTGTTGGTCATTTTCATTATATTCAGCCCAAGTATTTTAGAGTTCCACTTGATGTATTTTAAATGACCCCTTTGATATCTTAGTACTCGAGTGATTACATAATGCATCTGAGATTAATTGGTCAAATATTGGCACAGGTTTCTGCAGATCAAAGAGAAAGAATGACTATGTCCGTAGAGAGACTAAATCAGTCAGGTGATAGGATTAAGGAGAGCAGAAGGACCATGCTGGAGACAGAAGAGCTTGGTATCTCAGTTCTTGAAGATTTGCATCAACAGCGCCAGACTCTCCTACATGCTCATAACAAGGTATTGCATCAAATCTTTTTCCCCTTGAAATGGACAGGTACTGGTTAATGACCCATTGATCCAGTGTGTTCACAAGTACAACAGAAGTTATGAATTTGTTTAACGAATTCTTTGTTGTTTTTATTCCTTTCCAGCTCCATGGAGTAGATGATGCTATTGACAAGAGTAAGAAAGTCCTAACTTCTATGTTGAGAAGAATGACCAGAAACAAGTGGATCGTTGGCTCAGTAATTGCTGCTCTTGTCGTGGCCATCATCTTTATAATCTTGTTCAAGATTTCTCATCATTAATAATCACTTGAAATTGTTTAGGCATAAATTGTTGCAATTGCTGGTCTCCGGTGCCAGTTAAACTCTACTCGTATTTCTGCATGTTGTTGTATACAGATTCATCAGTCATGCACTGAGCATCTGCCAGTTGCAATTATGTCATCCCTATGTATATGAAAATCCTGCGTGTGTCTACCCCTTCATCTTCTTCTTCGCAATAAAAAGTAGTTATTCACTTGAATGTTTTTTGTTATTGTATCAATTGCTCTGATAAAATCTTCTGGTTAATAACACTTTAAGACGGCCTCAAGTCTTAGCATAACTTGAAGAGCTCTAATAAAGACATTACAGGTTGTGCCATTTTTTTGAGAGTTGATAGTAGTTTTTTCAAGTAAATTTCTAGTGGGGTGTGTTCTAGCACCACAGTAGCTCCTTTTCAATCAATCTTTCATTTGTTGTTACCCCTTCATCTCAACTTGTTGTTTATTTCTGACCAATTACAGAATTCCTCCGTATTCAGAAATTGGGAAGTTCTGTTTGTTCATGCTTGGTATGAGACCCCAATGTCCCGGCGTGGGCTAGTTGTAGTTTATACCAGTTTCGTTGCTTGCGCAATGTTGCAAATACAGATTTGAGGTCTTAGCGACGTCCTTGTGAACACTTTTTTTTCCTTATATAGCTAACCCGGTAATTATAAACAAATCTAGAAGACAATGTTGTATAAGCCTTTTTATTAAAATTCGCCGAGATTAAAAGTAACTTAGACAACTGATATTTTGATTGGTCTTTGAAAATTTTAGATGGTATTTTATTTTTTATATTGATATGAAAGCATACAAGATCATCTAGAGTTGACTTGGATACTAAATTCACAACCAGGTCTTTCGTTAACTCGGTTGATTAATTGTCCTTTTCTTTCTCCTCTTATTCTCACTTGGGATTTTATTGGGCTCGAGTCATATGGATTTCGGGTCTAAGTCCAATATGTGTGTGTGTGTGTGTGTGTGTGTGAGTGAGAGAGAGAGTAGATTGAAAGGAAAAGGGATGGATTTCAAGATTTAATTGCAGAATTGTTTTTAGAGCATGGATTAGGATGAATAAAGCGGACAAAAGTATGCTGTGATGCGTCAGCATGAGTACTGAGGACCAGTCGCAGTATGGTGGCACGGCGGGTGTGAGGACCTGTCGTAATGGGGTGACACGTGCGGGATTCTCCAACATCCAATGACAGTCGTCCTAGGCTTCTCTTTCTCTTAAAGTGTCTCGACGGGGGGCTTCCATTAAAGCATCTGCGTGGCGGCTGTTCCACTCCAACGTGACGCTGACGACCATCGCCCCTCCCTTTGAATTCCACAGTTTTTTTCTTCCCTTAAATTCTGCATTTTTCTGTAGTAGTCAATTACAGTTCTTTGAGGGTGTAACCTCTCTGAAAAAGAAAAATATGAATAGAAGTTATGTTTAAAAGTATATTTTATTTAAAATATGTTAATATTATATATTTTTTAAATTATTTTTGATATAAAAATGATCTAAAAATATTAAAATAAAAAATATTTTTTAAAAAGAAACATTTTTAAAATATGTCAAACACAGAGGAACTGGTTAGTTGCTTTAGTTCTTCGTAACCAATGAATTAGTTGATACCAAACTAAGTAATGTTTCCCGTGCTAATTTCGTGTAGCAACTAGTTAATTAATTGAGGTTGCGCTTGTGTAATAACTTCAACCCTAACAGCGCAGGCTGGACTAGAAATCGAGTCGCGTCTACAACTATCATAAGATTCAACCACGTGGACAAACGAAATCTTCACGCAGACCCAAAGCTTCCTGGACCCACCGCACTGAAAAAATATCACAGGGGAAAGGGGAAGAAAATTCAGATTCACAAAGCAAACTTTCCTTGTGTAAGGTTCACCGATTCAGTTACAGAGCCTGTCACGCCGAGAATTCCCGGTTACTTTTCTCTTAATTCACCACGTGTTCGACCATATAATTGGACTCAAGTATAATCATTAGTCTAAACTTGTTTTCCTCTCTTTTTCTGTAACAATAACAGAGAGAGAGAGAGAGAGAGAGAGAGATCAAAGCTAGTAGCTAATATTCATGGATTCACTGACCTCAGTTTCTCCTTCTATGGTTCTCCCTCTCCCTCTACGGCGTCGTCGAGTTTTAAAGTCATCATCTTTCTCCGCTAATAATCGTCAACTTCTTCCTCCTCGAATTTCTTCCTTTTCCTCTGCATCGCACCCTCTCGAATTTTCTAGAAGTAGTCGATCAAGGAGACGAGTCTCTTGTAGATTAGCGAGCGGAAGTGGAGATGGAGATGGAGATGCAAAAGAAGAAGACAACAGCAACGATGATGGAAGTGAGGAAGTGGAGAGAGCGCTTCATTTAGATGGCACAATTCCAGGGACTTCAAATGAGTTTGTGAAGCAGGTTTCGTCTCGTGCTTATGACATGCGTAGACATCTTCAACAGAGTTTTGACAGTAGCAGTTATGATGGTAGTCACCTCACTAATTATCCCTTTCTCCTTACATATCTCTTTATTTTGCTGTGTAATTCTTGCCCTTCTCCATATTCTGTCGACAAAATTGGTTCTAGGTAGCCGAGACTTTTCCCTGTGCTTTTCGTTTTCACTTCTGTTCTGGTGCATGTTAATGGTTTAATTTCGACTGAATGCATGTGTTCTTCATTAGTGTTTGTGGGTGTTTTAGACTCGAATTAAGCATTACATCACAACCTTTTGGATTCTGCAGCTCATATTGATTCCTCTGTTCTATTGAATCATAGTTTTTTTTCTTGTGAGAGATTTTGTGTTGTTTTTGTTCCTGTACAACAACCGTGCCTAAATCCCAAACTAGTTGGGATTTTGTTCTTGTGAAATAAATCGATATCTTTGACAAATCTGCAGGTATTTATGTGACCTTTTTCTTATTCATTTAGATTGAATGATGTAATGCTTTTTCTACTTACCAAACTTGCGATTTGAGGGAGGTGCTTTGATCTCTCCTTCCTTTTTTGTGGGATAATTGTTTCTGCTTTGCTGGTGAATGACTCGACTCAATCTTGAGTAGTTGCCTACCTATATATGAAAGAGTTGCAATTGAAAATAAATCCTCTAGGTTCCGGCACTGATTAATGTGCATTCTTCTTTGACCTCGAGCCATGGTGCTTACGAGTTTATTGGTTCAGCAGTTATCTTTTTATCACTCTACAAAAATGAAGAAAAATTGAAAAAATCTTCTGCCCTAACTTCTTAGTGGCTTAATTGATGCCCTCAGCATAATTCTGATGCTATCTGGTGATCTGTAGATTTAAACAGGAGTGTTAGCTTATATAAATCAGCTTAATCAATAATTATTCCCTTTCATCTTCTCTCGGGATAATATTTTCTTTCACGTTCTTGAATTAATAGAATAAGACAATTGGTTATGTTTTATGGTCATTGACCACCATGAAATTGATGTTCAAGGTATACAGTTTTAGAAAACATCTTAAACACATGCTGCTGCTGGACTAACTACATATATTTTTAGCATTATTATTACATTAGGACACACAATAAAATTGGCATTCCCTGAAGCATGCTAGATTCTGTAGGTATTTAACATCTTTTGTTTGATATGTTTTGCACTTGCAGAGAAGTACTGCTTTCATCAATGTCTGATATTCCATACTTTAATTTGAGTATTTCATGTATTAAGCTATATGGGATGCTCATTAATGTCTGAACTCTGAAGGTTGTTTCGTGGATGCATGATTACTTTTATCTTACGAGTGAATTTTAGAAGCATAAATCCCTCATTGAGAGTTGAACCCTTGACCTCCTGATTTACAGAGGAGGTCACTACCAGTTGGACCCAAGCTAGTTGGTAAATGGATACATGATTACATAATGTTGTATGTTATGCTTCTAGTAAATCTGTAGTTGTTTTAATTTCTGAAACCTTTGTTTGCTTTTTCATCAAGTTTCATCAAATCTCTTCCTTTTCATTCTTATTCAGTGCTGGATGCCAATCCATGGAGAGAAACCTCAAAACCTGTGTATGTACTTACTCAAAGAGAAAACCAGTTGTGCACGATGAAAACTCGAAGAAATCGCAGGTTTAAGCTTTTTTAATGCATTTATTCTTTTGAGCAACTGATAGTACTGTCGGAGCCAAAGCTCAGTTTTTACTTGTGAATCAGTGAAGTCGAGAAGGAGCTTGGGCTTCTGTTTTCAAAAGGAGGAAAGTGGAGATCTGAAATAGGAAGTCAGGCTAAACAGTCGAGAAAAGGAACAAAGTTTCAGATGCTCGTGGAGGATGTCAGGGAGGGAGTGCTTGTAAGTGTTAGTTTATTTTACCTGTTAAATTTTCTGCAAAACTAATAGAATGCTTGAGCAAGATTAGCACCTGGTATTGCCTGCATCCATTTCTCTTATAACTGCTAGCATCACTGAACATCTTAGAAGTCCTATCGGTCACAAGTTACGGTAAAAAGTATTAGTCCTCACTTCTATCCCCCGAGATGCACTGGAAAGTAGGATGCCTTGCATGCACTCTCAGTGAATTGTCAAAGCAGGCCTCCCTTTTTTGTTAATTGAGACCCCATTGAATCTCTGGCTGTTTGGTCTAAGATGCTATCTCTCCGCTCTTGTTGCAGGTTTTTGAAGATGAAAATGAAGCTGTAAGATATTGTGATTTACTTCAGGGAGGAGGTAAAGGTTGTGAAGGTGTTGCAGAAATCGAAGCCTCCTCGGTAAGAGTCCCGAGCAAACTTTTCACCCACCAACTGTCGTTATGGAATGTAGATCTGTAATGATTTTCCCAACTTCTCCCGCAGGTGTTTGATCTTTGTCAGAAAATGAGAGCTCTTGCTGTTCTATTCCGACGCGGCAGGACACCACCTCTACCTCAAAGCCTCGAGCTTAACTTGAGGGCTCGTCAGCGGTCCCTGGAGGACCAAGAGGACTCGGTGTGAACCTCAAAGTGGTCGGGCGCCTATGATTGGGATCTTATGCTAGGGAGTTTGAAGATTGGAAGTAAATATTGTGTTGTACATCAATGCCAGCAATTTATATAAAGGAACATAATTTACATATTCTCTTTTTTTTTTTTCAATGGTCACAATAGTAGTGCTATGAAACACCCAATCTAATTATTGATAAATATTGCAACCGGAGATAAATTAGAAAAAAAAAAACACAACTCAACATCTATAAAAGAAACACCCAATCTAATTATTGATAAATATTGCAACCGGAGATAAATTAGAAAAAAAAAAACACAACTCAACATCTATAAAAGCCGCAAGCTTTTATTAGTAACCATAGTTTCAAAATATAATTTATATTATTATCTAATATATTCTTTCAAATAAAAATCTTTTAGGCTTGAAATTTATATTGATCTACACTGTTTTATGCTTGATTTTTATTAAATAGATTGAGGATAATGAAATTTGAGCATGTGACTGTTGAGTCAACAAGATTTTAATATTATATTAAAAAATTATCTTGTCGAAAAACTCAAGTTATTAGATGATGTTTTAGAATATGATTTATATTATTCTTTTAATACCAACATTTACTATGTTGAAATTAGAATTAACTACTATAGTATACTCTCAACTGTTTTAAGGAATCAGAATCATCCAAAAAACATAACCGTTCAAGAAATGTTAATAATTCTTGTTTTAATACTCATTTACCATTACTTGTTATGCATTGCTCATCTCGCTTCACTCTGCTCTGTTTCAGCACCTGCCGATGGATTACAAACTACAACATTTAAGGAATGTTATCTGTCAACAAGGGAGTTGAAATGGAAGAGTCTTAGCGAGATGTGTCAGTGTATGTGTTCAAACAGAAACGAAGCTGCTAGGCAATGCTTTCTTCTCCTTTTCACACGGCTAGATCTCTGGAAACCGACGTGGCCACTTAACAACAGTTATAGAACCCGGTTTCGCCGACGACTAGTATAAGTTCGTTTCATGAGTTAATCATGTTAATTTAAAATAATATTATTTCTGGATTTTTTTAAAATAGAATATTTTTTAAAAATAAAATCGATTCCAGCTAAATAGATCACGTCTCAGTCCATTTCGATATGAAATTTAGCATTATTAGATCTCGAGTGGACAAGTCATCTAGTTTATAAATTATTATATATATATATATAACAAAATTATCAACTCGATAACCTGTTGGGCTGGAAAATGTAATGACACTAGCCAATCATCCCAACCACCAAGATTTTGTTTTTTTGTATGAAGCATGTGATGTAATTCATGTTTAACTTAATTATAAATCTAAAAGTATTTAGTTAATTAATACATATTATCATAATTTCTAAGAAATCTTTCATGAAAGTCCACGGGCCATACGAGGGTGTAAATTGTAAAATGTAGACCACCGAGATGATTGTAGGAAAAGAAAGAAAATAACGGAGACAGAGGAAGCAAAAAAAAAAAACGATTAATCGAGTATGGCCCGTGGACTTTCATGAATTAATCGTTGTTTTTTTGAAAAGGTAAAAAACTAAAAACCGGAATAACGGATACAAACCTCCACCTTTCTTTACCCCTCCCATCCCCTCCCCATATAACACCTCTCCATTTCCCACTCTGCTCTAAAATCCCAAACACACGCGCGCACAAAAAAAACCCTTCGCCAAACCATAAAAAACAGAATCACTCCTCCGATTCCGATCTTGATCTTCTTTCTCATGAGCTCCGACACCCCGTCATCCGCCGCCGATACTAAGACGGCTGGATCTTCTTCTTCATCGTCGGAGACTACGACGGACAAGCAGAAGGAGAAAGCGAGAGTGAGCAGGACGTCGTTGATACTGTGGCACGCTCACCAAAACGATGCCGCTGCCGTCCGGAAACTTTTAGAGGAAGATCCATCTCTCGTTCGCGCTATGGATTACGATAACCGGACCCCGCTCCACGTGGCATCTCTCCATGGATGGATCGATATCGCTCAGTGCTTGATTGAGTTTGGAGCCGATGTCAACGCCCAAGATCGCTGGAAAAATACGGTACGTATAATTTCCTGCTCATATGGATGCCGTTTCATTTATCTGTCGGCGTCGCTTTGATATCTGGAAGTTTATTTGTAATGGTTGTAGTTGATAATTTGTCATGTCAAATTGGATTTGCCTGTCATTGCAGCCGCTAGCTGATGCAGAAGGCGCAAAAAAGCACAACATGATCGAACTTTTAAAATCATACGGTGGCTTGTCATACGTGAGTATTGATAGTGTCTCTTCTCCAATTCCTTACTTGCACATGTTTCTTGGTTTCATTAACGATAAAATTAAGAGTTTTTGTTTCTTGAGGATACATTTGTCTACTCTTCAATCAGCAAGAGTTGCTCTAAGAATGTAGCCACGTTGTTTCCCCGTTTTCATCATCTATAGTGTTAGCATCTGTAGGTTTGGAGGTTTGTTCCTGGGCAATTTTTAACGTATTGTTTCAGTTCATAGCATCGAACGTATTGTTTTAGGGATTTGGGAGTTTTAGATAGCCACTTTTAATGTGATCTGTCATAGTTGGCAGTTTACTCTTATATAAATCTACCGGTACACTTAAAAATATGTAGCTCTTGCTTGTGGGCATTTATTGGTGGATTAATCGCTAGCAAATTACTTAGCACGATATAATAAAGGGGAAAACCTCGTATCTTTTGCTTTATCACTCAAGTATTGTCCAGCCTAGGAAGTTGCCTCAAGACTGGCAGGTATTGAGTGGTACTTCTGTGTTGGTATTGAGTATTGGCTTTTTTGGTTATGTGGTTCTTTCCAGTCAGCAGTACATAATGTGTAGTGATTCACTGTGGTGATTTGTTGCGAGTATCTGTGTAAAACAGCCATTTCATGTTCATTCACAGTGCTCCTATGCCATATGCTGTGTTTTTCTGTCATATAGTTTATACAATTATAATTTATATCATTCATTCCATCTTTTAATAGCTTATAAGAGCTAACTTGGTTAATTCAAATTGCAGGGCCAAAATGGAAGCCATTATGAACCAAAGCCTGTTCCACCCCCTCTAACAAACAAGTGTGACTGGGAAATTGAACCTTCTGAGCTGGACTTCACAAACTCAAACATTATTGGAAAGGTTTGATTTTATTTCTTGGTTGATTATACAAGTTATTAGAACGTGTTTAGTTAACAGCCTATTTGTGTTAATAATTTAGAGTATAATTAGGAAATCCTTGTTTAATATTTTTGGACTGTGAATCCTGTCAAGTTTTAGTGTACATTAATAAAACATTTTGGGTAGAAAATATGCTGCAGTTTGATAAATATGTTAATGTTTTTTAAACAGTGCCTTCTATTATGATAAAATTATCTTTTTGTTCTAATCTTGCAAATTATATGTATAACCATATTTCAACAAGTAATTGTAGTTTAAGCTTGTTCTTGACTTTAATAGTGGTAAAACTTTTTTGTCTAGATGGTCTTCAAGCAGTTTTGGCTATTAATATGTTCTCCTTTTCAATTTTACATTGTTGGTGTATGTTTTTGCGTTTGATTTCGTTGCTTGCTTGAGTTTTGGGGCACTACTTAGAAGTTCTTCGATTATTTTATCTGAAGCTATCTGCAAGAGTTTCTGCTAATTGTAGCTTCATATGATAGGGATCTTTTGGTGAGATTTTGAAAGCCTTTTGGCGTGGAACACCGGTAGCTGTCAAACGCATTCTTCCATCCCTCTCAGATGATAAAATGGTGATGTAAGTCCTTTCTTTGCAACATTTTCTATTTGTTGAGCTGTGCACCTGTATTACAGCTGCAGATAACCCTTCTTGTGTTTGTGAAGCATCCTTTTCCTTGTAAATAAAAATTTCTTAACATGATTTTTGACCTCAGAACTAAAAAAAAGATGACATCAACAATTGGGCTTATCATATGGACTTCTTACTTTGATCAATAGTTTACCTTTCCTTCTTATTTTTTCCTGTTTATTTATGCTATGTTATGAACCTTATGACAGCAATCAAATCAGAACCAGATGGAAGATAGGATCAGTATTATTTTTTTCACGCAAAAAGTATGGAATTTATTCTAGATGATATTCTAATTTCTACTGAAATTGACAACCCCCGGTTTCTATTGATATCAAGAGAGAGTTTCTATTGATCAATCCGGTGCTCTTTGTTGCTGTAATTCACTTTCTTTTACTCTAATTTGTTGTATTGTGAATTTGCTTGCTTATCTTTAACTTTACTGGTTCAGTCAAGATTTCAGGCATGAGGTTATTTTGCTAGTCAAACTTCGCCATCCCAATATAGTCCAGTTTCTGGGAGCTGTCACTGAGAGGAAGCCCCTTATGTTAATTACTGAATATCTACGGGGGGTATAGTCAATATCTGCTTCTTATTCCAAATTTTGATTCCTTCTGAAAAAGCTCAGTTCACTGATCAACTTTCTAAGCCATTCTTAATCCATTCATGTGCTGACACAGGGTGATCTTCATCAGCACCTCAAGGAAAAGGGTGCACTAAGTCCGTTAGCAGCCATAAACTTTGCATTGGACATTTCCAGGTATATATAAGCTTCTATCATTCTTTATTTACTATATGGGATGCAAGACCTTTCTACTTGTATATCTGGTCTGTCGTTCGTTGCTAGACCATGTTTTTGTTTTTTAGGTGTAAACTAAGGGGATGTTTGCTTCTCGTATAATATTTTCCTGGGGAAAATGTTCTCTTGTAAAATCAATTATTTTACACTATTTAGCTGTGACATGTAAAACAAGCTAGAAAATATTTCACAATGTTTGGCAGCACTGAAAATTTTCAAGAAATTTTACCAGTGCACAATTTTATCCATGATTTTACAAATTTTATCAACATTAAAGAACCTAACATGTATCATTACAAATCTCTTGAGGATCCTAATTAGTTGCTAACATAGCCAATAATTATTTTTTATTTTGTTACAAGGATTGAAAAATGAAGAATCTTCCCTCCCTCCAACCATCTCTTCATACATAACCATCTTTTCATACTCGATATCCTTTTTCACTGGGTTTGAATCCACTTCAGTGCTTTAAAACTTATGTCAGCATATGACTTTGCAAAGAACCTAGTGGATATCAATAGTGAAAAAAGGAAACAAAATCCAGTAGCTATTCAGCTCAGACTAGCCGAAGTGCATGAGCTGTGTTGAAATGTATTTTTACTTGTAATAAACAAATTTACAAATATTTATGAATTTTATCTGTAAGATATTACCTGAAAACCCTTATACATGATGAGCTATAATCCAATTAACAAATACAAGTTGTCCACAATCATCAAAATATCCAAGATCTTCAGTATGCACCCAGCCCTTTTTATCTATTGTATCTACTGTGGCTTGCATATTATTGAAATAGCTTGTCAATGAATTGCACAACATGGTGGATTTAGTTAAATGAATATTTGCAATATGATTCCAACTAGAGAATCTGAATGTAATCCACACTTGCATCAAGCTGATCAATCATGCACAGTGGAAGTTAGTCATTTCATTACAAAAACATATTTTGTTTTTGTTCTAACACCTAAATTCTAGGAGCCATTTGTGCAAGAATTGAAGGTTTCTTAATGATGCAGGCTAATAAGCATCTTACCTCTCACAACATTTCATATTTTCTCAAACTTGAATTATGATTTTCTTAGGAGCTAAAATCAGCCATATCAATTACCTAACTAATTATATTATTCGGTAAATTCTTGGCACATTCCTTCATCAAATCTTTTCCCAGAGATAAGGGTGTATATGAGAATTTTTAAAACTTGGGGGGCGACAGGGGGTGGAGATAAGGGTGAATATGAAACTTTTAAAAAGTTAGGAGCACACCCATAGTCCCCATGTAGGTCCGCCAGTAGGGAAAACAAAGCATTGGAAAATTTGAAGCTGTCACAAATACTTTTATTTGAGAAACAGATCCAACTTTATTGACTTGAACTGTCATGCTAATCTGAGCCCTGTCTTTTATATGACCAGAGGCATGGCATATCTTCACAATGAACCAAATGTCATTGTTCACAGAGACCTAAAACCAAGGTGAGTTCAATTTATATTTTTTAAATCATGTGGACATATAATTATGTATCTTTGTTCTCTTTTAGCTAATATTTCCTTGCTTTAACTGACAACTTATTCACCTTCCTATTTGAAGAACTGTGGCTAACAGATTTAGCATGCAAAATATATTTCTTGGATGATTAAACCCTTCCAGTATTGAGAATATTTAGTTGATATTTACAGTACCCATTCTTTTTTACCTGTTAATATTTTTCTCTAAATTTCAGGAATGTTCTTTTAGTCAACTCCAATGCGGACCATTTGAAAGTTGGAGATTTTGGTCTAAGCAAGCTCGTCAGGGTTCAAAACTCACATGACGTGTACAAAATGACTGGCGAGACAGGAAGTTGTGAGTGTCTCTTGCAAAAAACAAATGAATAGAAAGTGATCTCTTACTTACTTTTTTTTCTTCCATTTTTTCTTAACAAACAAAAGACCGGTATATGGCTCCTGAAGTTTTCAAGCATCGGAAATATGATAAGAAAGTTGATGTTTTCTCTTTTGCGATGATACTATATGAGGTAATTGTGGCGCTGTTCAGTATAAAAACTACAGAAGGTATTCAAAGCAGGCTGTAATGCATTATATTCTTCCTTGCAGATGCTTGAAGGGGAGCCACCTTTTTCGGATTTTGAGCCTTATGAAGCAGCCAAGTATGTGGCAGAAGGACACAGGCCAACATTCCGTTCCAAAGGATTTAATATCTCTAGCCTCAAAGAGTAAGTCAAATTTGAGATGCTCTCAGTCCATTCATTTATTTATTTCTATATTCCTGTCTGGGTAGGTCTACCATAAATTCCACATCCTATACCACTGTAACATACGCCATTTCTGAAATGAATCCAATCACAAAGCACACCTCTTGTATGGTGTATATATACCTACTATAATCTAAAGAGGCATTACATTTCATGAGGGAAGTTAATAAATTTGCACTTGCAAAAATTGTTTTTATAACTACTGTTGGTAAATGTATGTGAAGGAAAGCAAAGTTGAAATCAGTTGACATCTTCCAAAGCCAGTAAACCAAACTTCTTGATGGATTAAAATAACTGAGAAGCCAATCTAATTTCTCAAAAAAGGAACAAGTTTCATGGTTCAAGTAATTCTGATGGTAACCTGTGATGTTAAATTTTTATGGTTTAGCTACTAATAGAGGAAAGGAAGGTACAGATATAGTTATGAAGTTAGGTCTGGTGGCTAATAATTATCTCCTCTGCTCTTTGTTCAATTAAAATCAAGTGTTGCATCTTCTTCTAGATGTGAGGAATATTTTTATCTTAAAATAATGTATACCTTTCAGCATCTTTCTTTAACTGGAACTGGCTTACAGTTGTTCAACAACTGAAATCTCAGTTCATGTCAATCCTATAAAAAGTGTGCTATTATACTAAAATTGCTTTGTGTATGTACTGACATGTCATTTGAGGTGTCAGAAACTTGAAATGTTTGGTTTCTAATTTCCTTATTGTTCTCAGGTTGACGGATCAGTGTTGGGCTGCTGACATGAATAAAAGACCTACTTTCATAGAAATTATTAAGAGACTTGAAAAGATCAAGGAAAACTTACCGCCAGATCATCACTGGCATTTATTCAATCCATAGCTTGGAGCACAATGACATGGTCAAGTACTCTGACCATTTACTATTCTTTCCAGTCAGATCCTGCACTCAAGATCGTGCAGGTGTTGTGGATAGATTTTACCAAAGTTGATTGTGATTGTTATTTGCTGTTACTGGTTTCCCATAAACTGCCCTCGATCATATCATTCAGTTAACTTGCGTATAAAATGTATCATTATCTGACCCGTCTTTTTTCAGTCCTTTGTTTTCATATCGCAAGGCATGACAATCGGCAATATTCCATGTCCAGGGATTTCTAAAAGCATCTAGGTTGTGTTTTGTGCAAGTTTAACATGCTGGGCTTCGACCTCGTTGAATTTCTTTCTTTTTTTTTCTAGTTGATTATTTACGGTATAGTAATTTAACGTGATTGCTGTGTGCACGACTATGAACATACTGAAGCTTCCTTTTCTTTTCAACTTCCTTGCGAGGTCTCGCCAAATATCTTTAACGAAAATAAACAAATAGAAGCAGTCTTGGTTGTGCGCATTTCACTATACGTGATCTCATGGAAATAAATCACCAGAGGTCAGGCCTTCATCTTTAGGAGGGGGTGGGGGTGGAGGGAATGACGATGAAGTCTCTGGTTGTTCGTCGTAAGCTGGAAAGCTATCCTTTCTTGACCGCTGGAATCCCGAGTAGGTTGTCACCATAGCGATCACTAGGTCGGAGTGAAATAAAAAGCTGGTGAATAATTGCAGTTGCTGCATCTCGGAGCCAATCGCCACCGTGTTCTAGAACTATATATGAAACTTCCGCATATGCAGCCGTTGGCAAACAAGGGGCTCATACATAATTAAAAATAAGCAGGGGGGGAAAATCTGGGTTCTCAGCCCACTTGGTCTTGCCCGAAGTGCAATTCTACAAATACAGTTGATGTTGACCACGAATCTTTAAGAATTACAAAGAGATGCTTCCCTGATATCAAGAACACTACTTGTACACTAGATAGCTCAAAATTCGTGAACAGCTGGCCAAAGTCGCATTTAACCTGTAATTATTCTTTCTCGAAATATTATCATGTGAAACAGTTTACAGGGGAGGAAAGGAAGGGATGGCTGTTAAGAAAATATAAACTAAATGAGCTTCTTTTTCTGGAAAAAAGTCTTCAAGTGCCACACTTGCAAGCCTGCCACTGATAAACACACGGCAATCGAAAGAAAACTCAACCACGCCATTTTTACATTAGTAGATGTGTTCAGATCTTGCATTTCTTCTTCCCTGCAACAAACATTAATTATGTTACCAAAGAGTTCTATGTTACGATCATGCAAGAAAATGGAACATTTAAGCTTGTAGCTCTCGTCAGTGGGGGGTGCGGGGGTGGGGGGTAAATCTTCACCTTCCACGAAGATAATTCATTTCCTCTTGAACGGAAATGACTGTGTCATACATTTTCTTCAGCTCCAATTCCATAACCTGGTGTTAAAGATAAATGCAATTGGGTAAGAATATTTCATTGTTTCGAGCCTGACACTTGAAGTAGAATTGGTGAAGCATAACACAGTATCAAAAGACGTCAATGATTTTATTTGAGAGTGATACTATGAAACAATGGATGACAAGTACTGGAGACTGTCCGCCTCAGTCTGCAAATCACGACATATCAATACTGAACAGCTTCAAACAGCAAAGCACAAATGGTGTTTGATAGACCAACTTAAAGCTAAGTGATAGATCCTTGAGGTTGCAATGCTATTAGATTAGATAACCATTTTAAGTTGTTAATAAAAAAAAAGGGAAAGAGCCTTCAGCTTCAAACTCAGCAAAGAGATGAAAGGCTGCTTGAAAGTCAGCTGTTAGGCAGGAAGTATTGCTACAATAGGCGAGAGCTTGGGTTATAGAAGAAGACGAAGAAAGAGCCGTTAACAAAGTATCAGCAACAGCGGGTTTGATTATGGGGCATGTATCTTTTTTTTTAGTTAAATCAAAGTCTTGTGGATTTCAACTTGCTGAACCAAAAGACTGTTTCTAGACTGCTGAATTTTAGAAAACCACTCTAATAACTTTTTCTAAAACTGTAATTCCTTCACCTCCTATGTGATTCTACAAGATTATATGCCTGCCATTAAAATCATCCTTGTTATCCCTCTCCTATCTGGCACGTGAATTCCCAGTTATTCATGCCATTCTTGCATATGACATAGTTCTTCTATGAGCCATTCTAAATAGCATTGCTATTAGAAGACTGGTTGCTCGCCATGAAAGTCCACTTAGATTTTCCTATAGCACCCAGTAACGCACTACTTACAAAAATGTCAGGGTCGTGTGAATGAAGCACACACGATAGTTTAGTTCTATAGAGAATCCCCATCTTTTCTGCCACCGCTTATTCCTTCTTACCTCCACCTGGGTTGGAGCTACCACTTCATAGCCATGCATTAGGCTCCTTGGGTGCCTAAAACAACATCTCTTTAGTACTGCACATCACCTAATCTTATAGTGTGAGATCACCACCCATCTGATAACCCTCCATGAGAACTAAAATAGGAGTATTTACTCTGATCAATCAACTAAAACCAAGCCCAGACTAGCCTTGAACTCGACAGCTTTGTTCCCTTCGTAATAGAATACCTATCACTTACTCATGGTATATGAAAATTTTGGCTATTACACAAAAAACAAATAAACAAATTAAAACGGCAAAAAACGGATCCATAAAGCAGTTTGACTTACATCAACAGAGCCTTTCTTGGCAACATTGGTCCAATCCTTGGCAGCCACACCAGTCTTCCAATCAAAATCAATATTCAAAGTCACTGGTGGCTTGTGATCCGCAGCCCAGAAACACGCCATGTAATCCCCTGCCTCCGACGCCGTGAAAGCAAACTGCCCTGATTCCACACGCTCTGAATTATGATAGCTATTCCCATAACTCGATGTTACCTACACCAGTAAAAAATAAAACAAAATTACAAACTTTAAAGCAGCCAGAATAAAATTGAAAAGGAAATCAGGGGTCCCTTTAAATAATCTTACCTTGACAGTGAGTTTATGCGATTCAGGCAAAGGCTGGCCATCATGGGGGTTGACGATACTGTACTTTCCAACAGTCATAGAATTGGTTTTGATATCTTCTGCTATGCATTTCGTGTGTCCTGATTCTAGCTCGAAACGAAGTGATTTTGATGTAGAGGATAAAAGCCCGATTACAGTTGTTATCAGAAGGAGATTAAGGTTGAATCTCGACATAGGAATAGCAGCTGCTTACGAGCTCAGATTATTTTATAAACTCTTGGATGGACTAGTTCCAGTTTTTGGATATTCTTTGTCTCTCCCCTTCTTTTAGGTTTCCTTGTGCTGTAGTGAGGCGAATCGGTATCAGTTTTGCTAGCAAGAGGAGGTCAGGGCAGCTGTTGAATTATTGACAGCTGGTAGTATTTGATTGGTTGCAACACGTAACTATACAAAATAATAAATAAAACGGTCTAGTTTGCTTCGTGCAGGACATTGGTGTTTAATAGCTGTAATAAAGCCCTGCGATCTGTGGATTTGTTGGGCCTCTCCCTCTGTACCGAGCCTTGTTGGACGGGATTTACGATACGGAGCTCGTGGTTTCTGTTTTTCTTTTTCTTTTTGTTAGATAAATAGAAAAAAAATCAAAATATTAATTTTCGGAGACGAGTGTAAAGGCAGGAAAAAGGATTTTGTAAATAATATATATATATATATATGAATAAATCATCAATTCATTTGTTGTTTGTTTTTATGTTTTGAAACGTTTTTAAAAAAATATATTTTTTATTTTGAATTAATTTTCTCATGTTTCCAAGTCATTTTGACATATTATTATAAAAAAAATAAAAATACCTTAAAAAGTTTATAGAAGTCTTTACGCATACAATCCAGTGACTGGGGTATGAAAATTAACGAGGGGGACTGGTGCCGTTCTATGTCGACCCGAACAGCCCCCACGCGCATCTTAACAGTGCATGAGATGGAATAATATCGATAACGTGTGGAGCACGCACAGATGATATTTTTAAAAAATAAAAAATATCTGTTATTAGTTATTTTCAAAAAAATAAAAAAGTGCAGTGGATCGAATCGGACCGAAAATATATAATTACCGCAGAATCCCTCCTCCTGTAAGCCCTTTTTTGTCTTTTTTGAGGTCTAAAAACATTATTTTATTGTACAAATAATGATAAAAAAATTTAAAAAACCAGAAAACCAACCCAACTGACTCAAAAATACACTATTACAATCCATAATATTTTTACTCACAATCTACAATGAAACAGTGATATCTTTTAATATATTTTATAATTGTGTTTGGCTATATAATTAAATGCAATCACAGATTGAACCATCAAGCACCATCTAAAATACCTCACGGGCCTGTAGAATGGAAGGAGACATGATCGCATGCTGACAGATATCATGCACATGTCATCATATTTGTTTATCGAGATGTAATGACATGTTAAATCATAAGAAAAAACCTAAGAGCATCCATATCTCTGTTGTAAAACTCTGTACAAACTCTCGCGAGTCTAGCTCGCAAACTCTTTCGAATTGGCTATCAAATATTATTAACTTGGGGTTGAAAATCATTTTGGATTAAACTCGGTCAAACCCGATCCAACTCGTCGTAAACTTGTACGAATTAGCTCATCAAATAGTGTTAATTCAGGGTTGAAAATTCATAAATACTGAAACGACAAATTGACCTTATATAACTAAAATTCATGACCAAGTTCATATGAAATTTTATGAACATAATTGTTTTGTAATGTATTTTGAAGTTATTTTAAATCATGAATGAACTTTAACTAATGAAGTTTTATGTCTATAATTATGATGCATTGTATTTAGAAATATTTTACTTACAATTTTACTATTTTTCTCGCTTACATGATTTTAATTGTGATTTTATGATTTTTATACGGATAAATTTATATACAATCTTACTATCCGAGTTTCAAAACCCTTTGCACGTCATGTTAAGATATTACTATCCGAGTTTCAAAAACCCTTTAGACGTCATATTAAAATTATGATTTTGGCAATCATGATACATAACCAACATATTGCTGAGACAGAAACATACTCCCAAACTAGGGAGCGCTTAGTCTGCCTCAAGAAACATTGACGTTCATTGCAGGGATGACGAGTTCGTAACTCAAAGACACCGACCTCGTTTCCCTTCAAAACGAGCACGTCATAGCCGTTAATCTTGAATCATCAGCCACTCTAAAATATAACATTGGTCAACAGCAACACGATGAAAAAGCTCTTTATTTATTTATTTATTTTTATTTACCGAGGAGTATAAATCATAGGAATACTCAGCACAAGATAAAGGTATTCAGCACACCATCGTAACCGATTAAACTAACAAACTTATCAAACAATCCCTGCATTATCTATCTCTAATTTATCCTAAAAATATGTATATTTCGTTTAAATTTGTATTTGACAAGATATTCCCGAGCAGAAACCAATTTGTGAAAAGAACTCTTTTTTTGTTTGTTTGGAGTTTGTTCGTTGAGATATAATTTTAATTTGATTTATCCGCTCCTTCTAATTTTCCTCGTGAATTCCCCCTCCTCGCACTATTTTCCCTCTCTTTCCTATCGTGCGAAGTGTGAACTAATTGAAAGATTTGATCGACTCGTGATCCTCTCATACCTGAGTTTTTTTTGATTAAATAACAACATTCTTATCTTTTCCTTCATTTATATTTATCCTATCTATTTATTTTTTGGAGGAAAAATTGGCACTGTGATTCCATCCCACAATGTGGATTTTTTTTTTTGATTTCTAAAAATAATTAAAATTCAAGAGCGATCAAATTTTTATTTATTTATCTGTTGTAGTCTATTGTAAATGAAGAGAAGGCGATGAGGAGAGAAAGAGAGAAATGGAGGTTGCTAGATCTGAGAGCGGAGTAAGGAGCGAGAAAATAGCAGCGCCGGTGGCTAAAGTCATTGCTAGAACCAAGCGATTACAAGTTTGGTTTATTAGGGTTTGTTCCAGTATTCTTTTATGGACCTGTTTGGTTCAACTTCTTACGGTTGGAGAGTTATGGCATCCCAGTTTTATGGCCAACACCTCCGTCTCCCTCGTTAAACCCCCTCATCATCCTCTTCCCCTCCTTCCTCTTAGTAAGCCTTACTCTTTATCCTCTCATTTTTTTTTCTGATAAAAAATATTGATGCTTTGATTTTGAATTTATAAAGGGTTATATTTTTACCATTGAATTTTTGAAAAAAAGCTGGAATAACTGGGGTTTCTCAGGTGTAAATTCTGAATTCTTATTCGGCGAAATCTGACATTGCAGTTTGTGATCTTGGTTTATAAGAAATGGGGGGCAGTTGAGATTTCGTTTCTATATATATATTACAAGAAGTAGTAAGGTTTGGTATTTTGTCTAAGCCCGATTTGTTTTTAACCAAGTTGTTGATTATTTTAGTTAGTTAAGTGGAGTATTCAGTAGAAGAAAAGCTATGTGATTTTTGTAGGTTTTCGTGGTTACTTTCTGCTTTTGACCGGTT
This sequence comes from Salix exigua, assembly GCA_032356905.1. NCBI lineage: Eukaryota > Viridiplantae > Streptophyta > Magnoliopsida > Malpighiales > Salicaceae > Salix > Salix exigua. The sequence goes on from CM063597.1 coordinate 12,225,943, forward strand.
AGAGAATAGATTTTTTGTTATATTTTGAATTAACCCCAATCCCCGTGGCATTCTGTGATTGCTGGTGTATGGTGGTATATGCAATCTTACATTATTTAGTTAATGTAGAGTTTTGGAATTTTTAAGAATCCATGATTTTATGGTGTAGTTCAAGTTCAGTATTTGCTTTCAGTTTGGAGGTCTGCAAGATGTTTAGACATGATTTGGAATCATTAAATTTATCTTTTTTTGGCCTTTCAATTTAAGAATTCTCGAAAATAAATTTCAGTGCTAATAATTGAGTCATGATTCCTGCTTCACTGGGAGCTCTCATGAGAGCTTTGTGTAATCCAAAAGTTCCATTTTCTTTGTTCCGTTTTAACTCTGAGCTTTCTGCTGTGACTGATTCTGGCTTCTGAATTAAAGTTCACGATTTGGTGGTTCAATTCGTTTCTCAAAGAGGTTCACCAAAAGTATAAACACCTTCTTATGTTTGAGTTTTACATGCATCTGCAATTAAAATTGTAATAAATTGAACCTCTCAGAAGTCCAAGTCTTGTTTTATAGATACCATTAGGTTCTTTGTATCTACAAAGACATCAAGAGCTGCAATTTTTGCAGGAAACTATTCAAGCATTGGCTATCTTAAAGTGTCCTGCAATGGTGGCTTGAATCAAATGCGATCTGCGGTTTGTGCTTATTCTTTTGCTAGTTTTTTAATTGTTCTTCAGGTTTTTGAAACTGGTTAGTTTGGGATTTCAGATCTGCGACATGGTGGCTGTTGCCAGGCTTTTGAATCTCACTTTGGTTGTCCCGGAACTTGATAAAACATCTTTCTGGGCTGACAATAGGTATTTTTTCTGCTCTTGCATGCTATCAAATTTTCTTCTTTTGCAGTTCTGTAATATTAACTGTAAAAATTCTTTCTGCAGTACTTTTGAGGAAATATTTGATGTGAAGCATTTCATTGACTCATTAAGAGATGAAGTTCGGATTGTCAGAAGGCTTCCAAAGAGATTTAACAGTAAATATGGTTACAGAGTATTCGAGATGCCTCCAGTTAGTTGGTCAAAGGAAAAATACTACCTGCACCAGGTATAAATACTTTTAGTAGCTTGAATCCATGGAAAGTATGTTTATACCAAACATCATTTAACAGTTTGTGTAAAAATCAGTAGATGAGTGTGCAAGTTCTTTATTTTAAAGCTGGGTTCTTAGATGCTGAATTATAGATTCAGTTTTGCTAGTCAGATTAGCTGCTTGACCTGAGAACATCACATAAGCTCTTTAGGATGAAGGTTCTGATGCTTTCCCAAGCTCTTGCATAATCCTTCAGAGATCTGCTAGATTGTCATGAAAGTTTTTCAAGAATTTCACAGTTAGTTAAGAACTATAGTTTGCTGGAGATCATCTCCTTCTCTCCCAGTTGTATACAGGGGTTCCCCTGACATGGGATTTGCATGTCCTAAACCATGATGCAGAATTGGATGATGAATTGAAACAACTGTCACTTCCCATCTGGGAAAACGAAAGAATGGAATCATTTCTCTTCTTTCTTTGGACTTCATATTATGATTCTCCACATTCATATATATATATATATATATATGCATGTGAAATTACAGAATAAAGTGTTGAAATATTAATCTAACCAACTAGGGTTAAGAGTACTTAGAAAATTAATGGTTAAAAAAATAAGATGAAAATATTTGAGCACTCTGAATATGGTGATTAGAAGATTTGGTTGATTCTCAGTACAGTATTACTGTGCACAACGCCACTGCTAAACCCTTGTGTAATAATGTATTAGGGATGTAGTTCTGATTTATAAACTTTGAAAGTTAAGTTTTATTTATTTGTCTTGAGGTTCAAGGTTTTAAAAGTAGATACAAGCTATGGGGGCTGGATGTTCAATTTATGATGATGTTTCCATTTTCCCTTAATAATACTTCTTTTTTAATGACTTTGACCTGGTAATGCAGATTTTGCCACTTTTCAGTAAGCGAAAGGTGTTGCACTTCAATAAAACAGATGCACGTTTGGCAAACAATGGGATTTCAATTGATCTTCAGAAAGTCAGATGTCGTGTTAATTTTCAGGCACTGAAATTCACTCCTGAAATTGAATCTTTGGGGTACAAATTGGTTCGCATTCTAAAGGAAAGGGGGCCTTTTGTGGCCTTGCATCTGCGATATGAGATGGACATGTTGGCTTTCTCAGGTTGCACTCATGGCTGCACCAAGGAAGAAGCTAAGGAGCTCAAGAACTTAAGGTTTGTTTTATTGAAAAATTGCCTTCTTTTTTTTCAGTATCTAGTTTACAATGGCACAAACAGTCTTGTTTAGAAAAACAGTCGGTCTTCTATCTTCATCACTCTTTTTCTGCTTAGTTGCCACGGGCCTGTAGTAGAGGTCTGCCTTTATTTAGTAGTTGCTAGGAGATATGTAACTTGATAATGAATACAGGTGAATTGTTTTCATTGCTAAATATTTGACAGAATAACTAGTCTGTTTTATCTGTTTTTTACTTGCAGTCAAAGTGGCTGGTGGCATTCCTTAGTGTGATATTTTTTTTTATTGAACTTGCATGTTCCATTTAGGTATGCATACCCTTGGTGGAGAGATAAAGAGATAGTGTCCGAGGAGAGAAGATCACAAGGTTTATGCCCATTGACACCTGAGGAGACAGCGTTGATTTTGCTGGCATTGGGTTTTGACAAGGACACACAGATATATGTTGCAGCTGGTGAGATATACGGCAGTGAACGGAGACTTGCAGTACTAAGAGCTGCATATCCGAGGATTGTGAGTTAATTCTTTCTGTTGTGTTATACAAATATCAGCAAATGTGGCTAAATGCTTTGCAAACTTCGAAATGTCTAGAAGAATACAGTGTATGTCGAGTCCCATCTAATTGATCGTTGCTTGTTGCCCACTATGCAAACTGATGGGTTTGAATCTGGAGTTACAAAGCAGTTGTATCTTTTGGATTATTATTAAAGCAATGAACTAGAGGGCCTCATTAAGGCCCCCCCATCAAATGGTTAGCGCTGAATTTTGGAACATGCATGTGAATAACTAATTCCATATGGTAGAATCTAGTTTGTCATCATTTGATTGCATGTTTGCATATATCTTCTTTATCTCAATGTCAAAGGTTATTTCAGGTGAGAAAGGAAATGCTATTAGATCCAGGGGAGCTGCAGCAATTCCAGAACCATTCATCTCAAATGGCTGCTCTCGATTTCATGGTCTCAATAGCTAGTGACACTTTCATTCCCACTTATGATGGAAACATGGCAAAAGTTGTGGAAGGTCACCGCAGGTACAAACACCCATTTCTCTCAAGGGGTGTTTATCTTGTATCATTTTACCAAGGAAAGAAATCATATCAATTGAAGCATCTTGCAGAAGTCCTGATTAGTGTTTGTGCAGGTATCGTGGGTTTAAAAAGACAATCCTTCTAGACCGTAAAAGACTTGTAGAGTTGCTGGATTTGCATCAGAATGGGACACTCTCATGGAATGAGTTTGCAGTTGCTGTTAGATCGGCACATGAGAAGAGGATGGGACAGCCAACTCGACGTCGGGTTATTGCAGATAAACCCAAAGAAGAAGATTATTTTTATGCAAACCCTCAAGAGTGCCTTTGTGAGGGAGCAAATTGTGATGATTTATTAGGACCTGGTAACTCAAGTTCAATTCGGTGATTGCAACAAAACCAAGCAGATTAAGATGGTGCTCCACTTAATTTTTCTCAAGCAGTGGCATTCATGGCTGGACTCCCTATTCAACGCAACGTATACACACCTACCTTAAAGTTTTGTAAGGAACGACAGAACAGAACCTTTGAGCGGCCATTCTGGCAATCAAAGGTCACTCGCTATTCATTTTTTCTTCCTGTTGATATATTTATTCATTTCTTTCCAGGTAAAAGTTTGTTTAGGAATGCCATATAATCCCAGAGTTAAAAATTTACACCGATAGCCTTTCCTCTGATGCAATGCTTTATTTACTACAGAACTCTGCTTGTGAGCTAACAGCAACAATACCAAGGATAGGCCCAGTAAAACGGTAAAAAAAGATTGTAAATGAAAGAAATGGATCCTTTTTCTTCAATAGTGCAAAGTGAAATGATACAGAAAACCTGACCTCTATTAAATTTTAATGAGATTAGCTTTGAAGATAATAAGATTTAGTTGTAGTTTTTTAATTTAGTTGAAATTACTATTAATAATAGGTTTTATCAACAAACTTATTATTTATCTAATAACCTCTCCTAGTCTATTGAGAGTTTTAGTTTATTTTCATTTGTAGTTCTTATAATAATGTAAATAGATAAACTTCAATTGGATGAATAAATGAGATTCATTTCAATATTTATGATTTTATCTTATTTTTCAATTAATTGCTTTAAGTAGAACAGTACACATTCAGAGATTTCTAACAATCTCACGAGGTGGCCCACTCAAATTTCAAAACTTGGCATGCAAAATGCCATTATGTCTCCTTGTAAAACAAAAATAGGTTATAATAACTGTTTGTAAAAACAGAAATCTTTATGTGGTTGCAATACTTGGATATGAATACCATTAACTGATGTGCATGCGAACTGCTATCTTGACATTTGATGCAGTTTCTACTTGGAATCCCAAAATATAATTTCACCTTGCTCCACAACGAGATCTGAAAATAATCGAATGAAAAGAAATAGACCCATTCAAGACTCTGGATTGGAAATGGAGATTCTTTTGACTTGTCAGGCTCTGTTTTTTTCGGTGGATGAGACTTGGACAAACCCCCCCACCCTGTTTCTCAACGGACGTGAAGAAGAAAGCGAGGCGAAGAGACGGGGTTGGAGAAAAGTCTCCCGCAAGCATGGCAGGCAGTGTCGAAGCCAGTTTATCAAGAAAGCGGTTATCACAACTGCAGCAATTTGAATATTGTTTGGTGGGCGATGTTTCTTGATCTATGGATGAAAACCGTCGGTCTATAATTGATGTAGCCATCTCATACCTACGTAAGAGAGATCCCATGTATAACATGCATGATCGTGTCCATAAAAAAACAGTACTTGTCAAAATATGATCTCGATTGGTCCTTGTCATTTGATCTGTTCATAAGTAATTAACAAAAAACAAGTCAAAAGGAGAGAGGGAGAGAGAGAGTTTAATTTCTTTGTTTAATTGAAATAGAAGAAAAGAAAAGAACAAAAAGTCCCAACAAGTTATTGTTTTGACCCGATGGTTCTCTGAATTTTCAAAAGAAAAATATGGGTTTTGCCGCGCTTGACGAACAGAAAACCTAAATTTGTTTAAATTATCCGTTGATTTTCTCAAAAAATTAGTGTCTGATGTGCGTGGGCTTGTATTAGTCAGAGTTAGTTTGAGGTTGGGTGGTGATGATGGGCAAGGGTTGTCATGTAACAATCTGTCCTTTTCTACCATAATTTATGACTTTACCAGTTAAAAAAACAAAGCATGAAAATCCAAATACCTGTTCTTACCCCTTCATTACCCCCTTTCCATTCAAGGATAAAGATGATGGTTTAGTTGTGATTAGGTCACTGTGAATATTGAGACGCTTCATTTCAGTCCTATCTTTTAATAGATTTTTCTTTTTTAGTCTGATGGAAATAAATATCACGATTCAAGAAAAGATAAACTTTAAAAGATTGTTCTCCCACCAAGGCACATTGCTTTACGTAGATCCATGGTTATAATTGCCCAAATTTTTATTTTTTATTTACAAAGTACACTTCTGAGATATCCACCACTATGTGTGAGGGTACAGGTTTTTCCAAGGGAAAAAGAAATCTCAAGTTAAACGACGGCCGAGATTGCGGTGTAGTTTGGTGATTAGGAAAAAAATTAAAAGTTTTTAATTTATCTTCCGGTTAGAGTACGCCGGTGATTTTGAAAAACAATAAAAGTTTTCAATAAATCCTATGAAAATTCAACCGCTATACTCCCGGTGATGGATTGAATCACTACAGTAACTATTTAGAACAATTACTATTGAGATTAAAAATATGAAAAGACAAGAAATCCTAAAGAACTTGAAAATCATAAATATTGGAATGAATTATATTCATTTATTCTCTAAAATCATAAATATTGGAATGAATCACATTCATTCATTCAATTGAAACTTTGCCTATTTACAGGCTTACAAAAACTAGAACTCTCAATAGACTAGGAGAGGTTATTGGATAAGGATATAATTTATGATAAATCTTATTAGAATTTAGAAATAATAATTAAAACTCATTAGAACTCTATAGCTAAAAAACAATTTAATTTTTTTAGAACCCTAGAACTAAAACAAAACTAATCTCATTAAAATTCCATCGCGGTCTACATCTGTTTGCTTCCCTGTACCGGCAATCCTATAAAAATTCACCCGCGCGTGAAGATTCTTCATCAGGAATTCGAGTAGAAAATTCAACTACACCTGGGACTGTATACTTTCAAGGCAAAGCTTGCATGAGCGGTCATCAGATGAATCAAACCATGATGAAGTGGAGAAGAAAAGTGATAACACTGGCCAGAAGGAAGACGAAGAAGAAGAGAATCCGAAGATCATGGCCAGAAAATTTAGGCCAGCTCCATTAGAGATACTAAACCGTGTTAAGATTAACAACACACAGGCGACTCCTCGCTCGACCATCAAAAACTTCCTTAAAGTTCCCCAGCAAACAGAAATTAAATTTACAAGGGAAAATCTTAGAAAAGTTGAAGAGCAACTAAAGGTTGCTTTTGTTGAATTTTACCAAAAGCTTCGCCTTCTTAAGAGTTACAGCTTCTTGAATACGTTGGCGTTTTCAAAAATTATGAAGAAGTATGACAAGGTATGTAAATCATCCCTCAGGACTTCAGATCTCACTTCTCTACTTGTATTCTAATTCACAGGAGAGTTTGATATATTTTTTTCCCAATTCGCTTTGCATAATTCTGGCAGATTACCACAAGGGGTGCATCAAAAGTTTACATGAAAATGGTGGATAACTCCTACCTTGGAAGCTCTGATGAAGTGAGCAGAGTTTATAATCTTATACATTCTTCGCTTATGGAGGGTTCATTCTGTCGATCAATGCCTTATTCAACCTAAAATGTATATTCCATCACAGGTTACCAAGCTTATGGAAAGGGTTGAGGCAACATTCATCAAGCATTTCTCAAACTCAAATCGGAGTAAAGGCATGCGGGTCTTAAGACCGAAAGCGAAAAAAGAGAGACATAGAATAACATTTTATATGGGTAAGTTACTAATTACTACCTGTGCTGGAACGTGATTCGACACGTATAATTTGGTCCCTGGATTTTGGATTTCTCTTTTATTATTGTTTTTTTCAATATAAATTTTGATTTGTTGCAATTGTGCCCTTCAATTGAAACTGATTATATATATTTGATTTCAATTTAGTCCTTACTCTTTTGATTCTTAGTTTGCTGTTGGTTATTTTAATTATTTTGGTATGCAAGTTTTAATTGCTTTTGATTGGGTCCTCCAATTCAAATTTGTAATATACTCTATATTCATTTCAGTCCTTATTCTTTTAATTTTGTAAACACATTACACCAAAAATCTGTTTTAAATGTCTTTATTTATTTCGGTCCCAAAGTTGTATTTATTTCAATTTTGTCTTTCAATTGAAATTAATTATATAGTTTATTTTAATTTGTTTTTGTTGTATCCTCCAATTGAAAGTAGTCATGTATGTTACTTTTCATTTCTATCCTTATTGTTTTAAATTTTTTTTAACAAAAATACATTGTAATTTTTAAAAATATATTTATTTGTTTCGATCTCGATGTTTTATTTGTTTCAGTTTTATCGTTCGATTGAAATTAATTATATATTTTATTTTTTATTTTTATCCTTATTTTTTGAATTTTTTATTTTCTATTAATTTATTTGGTTTCTTATGTCATTCTTGGAGAATATTTATTTTTTATCTGTATTTATGCATCTATGCTTTTAGTTTTTGTTTTTAATTATTGTTATTTTATTTTTTATTAGGGATTTATTTCTATATGGTTTAGTCCTAAAAATTTAATGTATGTTGGTGATTTTTAAAAAAATTAATATTGTTCCTTTTTTTCCTTTGTTCATTTTTTGTGTTTTCTATTATTTTTATATCTTGCGGATCACATGATTTTATTGTTTGCGTCACAATAATGATAATTTTAGTGATTATTTTTTTAATATTTCTTTTGTAAAAATATTTTGTGATTTAACTTAACATGAATTTTGTACAAAATTATTATTTTATCTAAATTTATATTATAATAAAAAATATTTATATAATTAATTTTTTTAAGTTGAAAAAATATGACAATGCGCATGACTAGCTGTGGGGCATTGGCTATTATATATATATATATATAACGACGGCATAGGAGTATTCTAAATTAGGCGTGACAGTCTCTGATGTGCTCCTCTACCATCCCGAGGAATCGCCATACTTGACCGGAGAAAGAGCAGGACTATCTTTTCGTTCTCTGGTCCTTCTAAAGGCATTTTAAAATTACCCAGCCCTTAATTTCTAGCACTAAAAAAGCTGAAATTTTCTACCTACTTCTTGAACGGCCAGCGAGGAAACATCTTTTTTGTGACCTTTTCTGGTCGCTGTACCCAGCAGCTAGCTGCTAGAAACCACGGGACGTCATTGCTTACCTCTTACAGTCTCCTTCCTCCCAGATAAGTGAATACTATAAATCTATTTTACCGTCAAAAGTTTACTGTCTGATATATAGGTCTGATATGTATCAGATTGTGAATGAGTGAAGTACTCGCTTACCATTCCATCAACTTGATGCTGACGTTCTTCTTTTTGTAGTTTCCTGCGACGTGGACAGGTTGCCGATCTGAAAATAATCGACTACCAAACCAGCTTCTGGATAAGAAAATGAAAAGAAATAGACCCATTCAAGACTCTGGATTGGAAATGGACATTCTTTTGACTTGTCAGGCTCTGTTTTTTTTCCGGTGGATGACACTTGGACATCTCATACCTCCGTAAAGGAGATCCCATGTATGACATGCATGATCGTGTCCACTGAAAAAATATGTTAAAGTATGACCTCGACTGGTCCGTGTCATTTGATTTGTTCACAAGTCAAAAGAAAGAAAGAACTTGGACCAGTGAAATAGAAGAAATAAAAAACAACAGAAAGTCGCATCAGGTTATTGATTTGACCCAACGGTTCTCTGAATTTCAAAAGAAAAATATGGGTTTGCCGTACTTCAGGAACAGAAAACCTAAATTTGTTCAAAATTATCCGTTGATTGTCTTAAAAAACTAGTGCCTGATGTGCGTGGGCTTGTATTAGTCATAGTTAGTTTGAGGGTGGGTGGTGTTGATGGACAAGGGTCGTTTTTACCCCTCCATCACCCCCTTTCCATTCAAGGATGAAGCTGATGGTTTGGTTGTGATGACGTCACTGTGAATATTAAGATGCTTGAGTTCTGGCCTGTCTTTTAATCGATTTTTCTTTTTCAGTCTGATGGAAATAAATATCACGATTCAAGAAAAGGTAAACTTTAAAAGATTGTTCTCCCACGAAGGCACATTGCTTTAAGTAGATCCATGGTTATAATTGCCCCTTTTCTTTTCGTTTTTTACAAAGTACACCTCTGAGATATCCACCATTATGTGTGAGGGTACAGGTTTTCCAAGGGAAAACGAAATCTCAACTTAAAAGACGGTCGAGATTGTTTGGTGATTAGGAAGAAAATTAAAAGTTTTTTTATTTTGAATTATAAAAAATAATATTTTTAGATTATTTTCTTCGTTAATCAACGGTTTGCCTCTAAGGTGGCAAACTGTACCTGGTCCACCCACACCACCGGGCGTAGAAAATTCAACGACACCCGGGACAATAACTTATGCCGCAGCTTCCATCAAGAGCTGCCTATAAATATAATAAGCCTGATGAAACCTACCTCCAAACAAAGCTACTTGTTTTATTAATTCATTTTCTCCTTTCCATTCCATTCAGATATCTGGCTTATAGAAGAAGTTCTTACAAAACCCGGGCAGAATCAAGCAGAAGTATTAATTATCTACTAACTGGGCACTTCAGTTTCGTATAAACTGCTACTTCCACACGTGTCAAAAACTGGAAAATGAAGTTTGGGAAAGAGTTCAAAGCGCAAGCGGTGCCTGAATGGCAAGAAGCATACATGGACTATGATTTTCTCAAGACTCTTTTGAAAGAGATACAAGGTTTCCGACTAAGAACCAATCCGCCGGCAACCGTCCCAGACGGCCTAAAAAGAAATCCCACACTCTATAGAGCTTTTAGTGGCCTGATACGAAGGGATACCACCTACACCCCCGTGAGCCCTTCTTCTCCTGATCTTGAACTGCAACCTATTTTGGTGAATTCTGTGAACTTCGCTGGCTCCCATAGCTACCAGACAACATTTCTCATGCCTTCTATCCAAGGAGGAGAATACGAGCTTGTGTTTTTCAGAAGGCTTGACGACGAGTTCAATAGAGTGGAGAATTTTTACAGGTCTAAAGTGGACGAGGTATTGAAAGAGGCTTCGATGTTGAATGAGCAAATGGATGCTTTGATTGCTTTCAGGATAAAAGTGGAGAATCCGGCTGGGTGGTCTGATAGAGTGGCAGATATGACTCGTCTTGCTTCAAACGTGGCGGCTTCTACTGCTACACTGGCAGCTGCCTCTCCATCTGCAGCTAGATCACGCAGTAAGTTACTGTGATCAAACCAGATACATGACTGCGTGTATTACCATTGCCTTCAAAAGCATTTCTAAATTTCCAATCATCCTTAAATGTTCTTCTAACCACGTAAAATCCTTCTCAAAGTACAGGAGGTGCACTACATGTACTGGATGTGATTGATGAAGGGAAAAGCTTGCATGAGCGGTCAGATGAATCAAACCATGATGAAATGGAGAAGAAAAGTGATAACACTGGCCAGAAGGAAGACGAAGAAGAAGAGAATCCGAAGATCATGGTCAGAAACTTTAGGCCAGCTCCATTAGAGATACTAAACCGTGTTACGATTAACAGCACACAGGCGACTCCTCGCTCGACCATCAAAAACTTCCTTAAAGTTCCCCAGCAAACAGAACTTAAATTTACAAGGGAAAATCTTAGAAAAGTTGAAGAGCAACTCAAACGTGCTTTTGTTGAATTTTACCAAAAGCTTCGCCTTCTTAAGAGTTACAGCTTCTTGAATACGCTGGCGTTTTCAAAAATTATGAAGAAGTATGATAAGGTATGTAAATCATCCCTCAGGACTTCAGATTTCTCTTCTCTTATTGTATTATAATTCACAGGAGAGTTCGATATATTTTTTCCCCTATTCGCTTTGCATAATTCTGGCAGATTACCACAAGGGATGCATCAAAAGTTTACATGAAAATGGTGGATAACTCCTACCTTGGAAGCTCTGATGAAGTGAGCAGAGTTTATAATCTTATACATTCTTCGCTTATTGAGGGTTCATTCTGTCGATCAATGCCTTATTCAACTTAAAATGTATATTCCATCACAGGTTACCAAGCTTATGGAAAGGGTTGAGGCAACATTCATCAAGCATTTCTCAAACTCAAATCGGAGTAAAGGCATGCGCGTCTTAAGACCGAAAGCGAAAAAAGAGAGACATAGAATAACATTTTATATGGGTAAGTTACTACTTGTGTTTGAACGTGATTCAAGCATGTTAGTTTACAGAAAGCTGCTTTCTTTAGATTTTATATCTTTCAGGGTTGATAATTCTGAGAAAATTTGCAGGTCTCTTTTCTGGCTGCACAGTAGCCCTGATAATTGCCCTTGCTCTAATCGTTAAAGCCCGCAAACTCATGAATAAACCAGGAAGGGTCACTTACATGCATACAATGTTTCCTCTCTACAGGTAACTCTAATTTTCTGTTAGCGAAGGGTGTACAGTTACTTTCAACTTTTGTTCGCTCATTTCTTTCTCAGCATGTAAAACCTTATCCTAACCCTTCATGTGGTTATAATCCATTTGTTTGACAACCTGTTGCAGTTTTTTTGGATTAATTGTTCTACACGTGCTCATGTATGCTGCTAATATTTACTTCTGGAGGCGATACCGAGTGAATTACTCCTTCATTTTTGGTTTCAAACGAGAAACAGAACTGGGCTACAGACAAGTTCTTCTTCTCGGTTTTGGTATTGCAGTAATAGCTTTATGCAGTGTTCACTTAAACCTTAACATGGAGATGGACCCTATAACGAAAGATTACGAAGCATTTACAGAACTTCTCCCTCTGAATGTGTTGATCGTAAGATTCTTTCACTCAGGTTTTCCAGTCATGATTGTTTTTCCCTTCATCATCCAATTTTTCGTGCATAAACTGATATTTTGCTTTCCCTGCAGTTCCTGCTCGTCTTATTGCTCTGGCCATTCAACATGTTTTATCGCTCATCTCGCTTCTTCCTACTCACCTGTATCTTTCATTCTATTGCTGCTCCTCTCTACAAGGTGAAAAATGGTGTCAGAAAATCATGAAATGTGGATATGGAACCTAAATTTTTCGATTACTTATTGTTTTTTGTAAAAAAAAATATCTGCAGGTTACACTCCCTGATTTCTTTTTGGCAGACCAACTGACTAGCCAGGTTAGTTATCAGCCTGGGCTGTACTTCAACAGTGCAAAAACTTGAATTTCATAAGTATTAAAAAAAGCATCATATATTGTATCGATGTAGGTGCAATCCCTTAGAAGCCTGGAGTTCTACATTTGCTATTACGGTTGGGGGGACTATAAACACAGACAGAACAGCTGCAAAGAAAGTCCTGTTTTCATAACTTTCTCGTTCATTGTTGCTGTGATTCCATACTGGTCTCGACTTCTTCAGGTTTGCAATTCGCTTCCCTAGTTGTCCGTGTGTCTAACCTGCCGAGCTATTTGAAATTTCAAACGTGATTTTTTTTTATTGAAATGTGGAAGCGATCACACCAATTGAAATCACAAATCATCAAATTTTCCTCTTTGTTTCAGTGCCTCCGGCGCTTGTTTGAGGAGAAAGATCCGATGCAAGGATACAACGGATTGAAGTATTTTTTTACAATAGTTGCTGTCTGTTTGAGGACAGCTTACAGCATTAACAAAGGGGTTGGGTGGAGAGCAATAGCTTGGACTTTCTCGGTCATTGCTGCAATCATCGGCACATATTGGGATGTTGTTCATGACTGGGGGCTTCTTCAGCGCCATTCTAAGAATAGATGGCTGAGAGACAAACTCCTTGTCCCTCACAAATCAGTATATTTTGCAGCCATGGTTAGTAGCAAAAAGAGAAACCAGATTTTTTTTTTACCTACGATTGATAAATCTTAACGTCCCATAAAATCAAATCACTCCTAAAAGGAACCTTCTTTTGATTTGCAGGTCTTGAATGTGTTGCTGAGATTTGCTTGGCTGCAAACAGTATTGAACCTCAGGGTTACTTCCTTGCACAGAGAAACCATGATTGCCCTTGTGGCCAGCCTTGAGATCATTCGCCGTGGCATGTGGAATTTCTTTAGGTAACAAAAAACTTTTAAAAATCTCAAGATCCTTAATTATCAAGAATCTCTTCTAAAATGTTTTTGAACTGTCAGATTGGAAAATGAACATTTGAACAACGTTGGAAAATATCGAGCATTCAAGTCCGTGCCTTTACCTTTCAACACTGTGGAAGATGATGACCACGAGGACTAAGCTTTGCGACAACATTTGACAAAGCTGGAGGCGACAAGCAAACGAGAGACATTTTTTACAATGGAAAAGGCAATATTTTATTTATTTTAGTATATAAATATATATTTATAGCGGCAGCAGAGGAATCTAGATTGTAAATTTTTATTTGAACTATATCCCAAAGCTAAAAAGTTAAATGCAATGACGTCTATGGTACACCTGATATTTCAGATTAGTGTAAACCAGCTTATTTGCCTGTGTGATGTGCTGTTTTTTTTATAATTATTATTAATTGGTTATTTTAATATTTAATTATTAAAATTATAATAGGTAAAATATATTAGAAATGAATTGTTTTTCGCCTAAAAAGAATATCATAATCGAAACGCAGGGGAAGTGACTCATATATTTTTTCATTGTAGATAACTAGAGCAAATTTATCCACCCATTTTATTTATGTGTTGCCTTATATCTTTTTTATTTAGGTAATATTAAATCTAAAATATTATACATAAAATATTGCAAAAGCAATTTTTTAACCAAAACAATTTCAATCTAATAATTAAATTTTTCGAGTCTGCAGTGTTTCCGAAAAGAAATAATGATAAATTATCTATACACTCCTAGACCTAGCAATAACCATAAAAAAACCGAGACAAAAAGTACCACAATGTCCCCGACCCCAGGCCTTGGTTTTTGTTTTTTTTTGTCCGGAGATTAGTTATGGTGCGTGTGAGCTGACTTGGACATCCCGGTTATAAAAAAATAAATTGGATCCGAGTATTAGTTATGGTGCGTTTAAGTTAGTCTGGACATAACAGTTATAAAAAAATGTATAAGTGAAAAAAAAAGAAAAAAGAATAACCACATAGAAAAAAAGCATAATAAGAAGAAAAAAAATGTAGCAGGAAAGCAATGTAGCAATACAAATAAAAATGTATGGGGAGTTATAGTGCTTTGTATGTATAATATACTAGTCAATGCCCCTGTGCCTCGTTGCGGACGACACCATATTTTTTTCAACATAAAAAAATATTAATTGTGTGATTTTTTTATATAATATAAATTTGAAAAAATAATAAATTAATGTAAAAATCATGTGAAGTACAAGTTTTTGAAAGATACTATTTTGAAAGATATTGAAACGATGAGACATCTTTATAAAATTGTTCTTGTGACATGTATTATTCTGAGACCTGGTGTAGACGAGATGTAATAACATGTTTTTCACATTCACGCATGGACCGTGCACACGATTGGAGTATAAAAATACAGATAATAAATAAAGCATATTATATGTGCATAAAATAAAGTATTGACTGAAAATATGAAATTTATATTTTGAAGCATGAAAGATAAATGATATCCCCGACACAAAGGCTTGGGTGACAACTGGATTAGAATGAAATCAATGAATGGGAAGGGGTATAAACCTTAAAATAATACTGAAGAAACTTAGTTTTGACCACACACACTATATTATATTATATTATATTATATTATATTATATTATAGTTTATCAATTATATTATAGTTATTTGATGGTAGTTTAAATTTTGTGTCGAATATATCAGATAATGTTTTATTTTAAATCTTTTAAATCAGCAAAATGATCTAAAAACTTATGTCATTTTGAATCTTGCAACGCGTTCGCCTGGGAATTTACAATCACAAAGCTAGAGAGCGAGCCAGAGACCTGGTCAGCCAATCTAATCTCTCTTCAACTCAATTTCGGTACATTTATACAGCAGACCCAGTCTCGAAGCCAACAATTGCCCACCAAGTCCTATTTAATATCTCTGTACTGTTCTGGTGCGAGTTCCATGAAAGCAATGAGATTTTGGGATTTGCTCATTTCACCGATTACAGACACACAAGTCCTCTCTTACACTTCACCACAAATGTTCTAATAGATACATCCACCTGATATTTTCTAAAACGTCCTTATTTTATTTTATTTTATTGCGTAAAGAAATATTAAAAAAAAACTAGTTAGCTGAACCGGTCAGACCAAAAAGGTGCATTTACCTCTTAACCTCACAGTCCAGTGGCTTATTTTGTCTTTTAATAGAGACATATTTATTATTTCACCGTAAAGAAGTAAAAATTGACAGACTGACCAAGCCATCATTAAATATTACCATTACCATACACAATGCTTTATGTCTTGGTGAATAGTAATTGATCGTGAGCGAGTTTAGCTTTTCTTTTAATAGAGACATATTTATTATTTCACCGTAAAGAAGTAAAAATTGACAGACTGACCAAGCCATCATTAAATATCACCATTACCATGCACAATGCTTTATGTCTTGGTGAATAGTAATTGATCGTGAGCGAGTTTAGCTTTTCTTTTAATTTTAATAGAGACATATTTATTATTTCACCGAAAAAAAGTAAAAATTGACAGACTGACCAAGCCATCATTAAATATTACCATTACCATACACAATGCTTTATGTCTTGGTGAATAGTAATTGATCGTGAGCAAGTTTAGCTTTTTTAGATAAGATAATAATAACAAGTCTTCTCTTACGCTTCACCCCAAATGTTCTAATAGATAGATCCACTTGACATTTTGTAAACATCCACTTCACCAAACATATATATATCACCTTTTATATATATACTAGACCATACCCTCGTGCTTCGCCGCGAGCGGCACAATTTCTTTTTTTAATGTAAAAAATATTAATTATGTGTATTTTTTATTATTATAATATAAATTTAGCTAAAATAACAAATATGTACAAAATTTATGTCAAGTTTAATTTTTTATCAATAAAAGACGAAAACATAGGTTGAAAATTAATCCTGGTGTTATTGTCATTATCATTGCTCTAAAAGCTAAAATTATAACTAACATTACTGTCAAAAGAATTAAAATAATTAAATTACCCTGGAAAAAAAAGATTTTTAATAAAAAAACAATAACTAAAATTATCATTATTATTGCATAAATAATTAAATCATACAAATCATATAACCTAAAGAACCAATAAAAAAACAGAAAACAAAAAGAAAACGAATAAAGGGAAAAATAAAGTAATATTACTTTTAAAATGATAACCAATATAAATTAAAATTTCAGGGAAATCTTTCAAAAAAAACAAAATATTTTTAGAAAAAAATCATAACTAAAATTATAATTATTATTGCGCAAATAATAAAATTATAAAAGTCATCTAATCCAAAGAACAAATAAAATAAAAGAAAACATCTAGCCACGACACCCGCGTCTCGTCGCTGGTGGAATCATATTTTTTAAACGTAATAAAATATTTATTATCTATGTTTTTTTTTCATAGAACAAACTTAGACAAAATAATAATCATATTTATTTTTTTATCAACGTAAAAAAATTTCAAATCTAATATAAAATTGAAAACTAATTGATTTTTTACATGCTGTAATTAGTTGTTTAAATATCTAATGAGTAACATTATAATAAATAAAATATATAAAAATTAAAATTTTACCCCGCCTAGAAGGAATAGTATAATCTACAAAACAAATAAAAATAATAGAAATAAAAAAAAAAAAAAGGGAAAAAGGAAGCAATATTTATTTTTAAATGACCACCAATTTAATTTAAAATCTCAGGATTCTACCAATAAAAAAAACTGCAAATATAGATGTATAAATACAAATAAAAAATATACATTGTCTAAGAATTTTTAAAAAAAACTAAATGAAGTAATATAAAAGAACCCTCCAATAATCAAATAAAAAAAATAAATAGTTAATTTTCCATTAACAAAAAGATGAATACATGAATTGAAAATCTATCCTTATGTTATTGTTATCATTATTATTATAAGAGTTAAAATTATTATCAACATTACTGTCAAAACAATCTCAATAATTAAATTGTCCTGAAAAACCATTAAAAAAAAAGAAAAAGATTTTAGTATAAAAAAGAAAATAAACAACAACTAAAATTATCATGATAATTGCATAAATAGTCAAATCATTAAAATCACCCAATAAAAAAAAAGAACAAAAGAAATGAACAAAGAGAAAAAAGGACCAACATTAATAATGAAATGATTATTATAATAGCTAAAATTATTATTAATATTATTTTCAGAAAAATTAAAATAATTAAATTGTCCTAGAAAATAATTACAAAAAAGAAAAGATTTGTATTAAAAAAAATAAAAAAAATAATAAATGAATTAATATCAAATATAAATACAAAATAAATTAGTAAAAAATTAAAAATATACATTATAAAAAAAATGAATTAATAATAAATCAAAAATTAAAAGAATAAGGACCGAAATGAAAAATAACATATATTAAATTAATTCCAATTGAAGGATAAAATTAAAAAAAATTATTTGGAGGACCAAAAATAAATAATGAAAATTGTTGCCATTCAATAAAAAAATTAGAAGAAGAGGGACTGGAATCAAAATTTGTATATATTACCAATTTCAATTGGAGGACTAAATTAAAGAAATCAAAACATCCGGACCGGAATAATTGAAAGAATAAAAAGTAAACAAAAAATCAAGACTATAACGACTGAAATGAAAACTTCTTATGTAATCAGTTTTAATTGAAGAGCACAATTGAAAACAATAAAACTTTCAATTAAATAAATTAGTAATGAAAACGAAATAAAAACCTCAGGGACTAAACTGAACGTTACACAAACATCAGGATCGGATCTGAATTTTCGGCGGTAGGAGAGAGAAATGCGACGTCCGATGAAAAACCGTCCGCCACCACTTACAGGGACATACACGACGGGAACGCGCCGCGACGGCAGATAGAGTACCTCCCGGCACGGCTTCTGGCATGACGGAAGTTATTTTTTGACGGTGTAACGACACCGCACGCACCTCCTAAGAGGCGCGTAAGCGTGGAACGCTGCTGGCGTGGTTGTGCGACGCGCCAGCAGCCCAAAGGAAAAAATATTAAAATAATGGCGTCATTACCAAGACACCCCTGCCCCCTCCAGTATTTATGAAAATACCTGAGAGGAAAATACGACCCTGCCTCGGTGTGTTGTCAGCTATTTTGTTGTTTTCTGATCCTTTTTTCGTCCACGCACTGTGTCAAAAAACATGGAAAACCCGAGAGAGACCCTGATACTCTGTGTACTATTTTGTCTTTTCGAGGGCTAGAAACGCCAATACACTGTTCACAGGAGAAAAGGACAAAAAAAAAGTGCACAAACACGTGCGAAGCACCGGGACAAATTGCGAGTCCACAATTATTTATGTCTTGTGCTACAGTGAATGGATGCACAGGAAAACATATTTTATTTTATAGTTAATGTAACGACAGCATATGAGTACTCTAAATTAAATGGACGTAACAGTGTCTGTTGTGCTCCTATCCCGAGGAAGCGCCATTGTTGACCGGAGAAAGAGCAGGACTACTTTTTCGTTCTCTGCTCCTTCTAAAGGCATTTTAAAATTACCCAGCCCTTATTTTTTAATACTAAAACAGGTTACCTTTCCTGGTCGATGTACACAGGCTAGCAGCCAGAAACCACATCATTGCTTACCTCTTACCTGACTCTGGACAAATAGATAATACGAGTCAATTTGCCCGCGCGGAGGATTTTATTAATTTAAAAAACTGATTAATTTCATGCGTGATATAATTTATTATTTTAATATTTAATTAATAAAATTATTATTTATGTAATCAGTTAGAATAAATTTTTTATTTAAAATTGATTGAATGTTGCTATTGTTAATTCTTTTAATAATTATTTAATCACTTGATGGTACTATTGGAATCAAAAAGGTTATGGGACTGTTTTATATGTTTTATTCGTTTCATGAATTCTTTCATTAGAAAATACTAAAATAATAATTATTGAATTGCATCACATACGAGTGATTTATTTTATGCAACAAACAATTTGACTGATGATTTTGTTTTAATTATTTTGATAATAATTTAATTGATAGATAATAAAATCGCAATTGATCAAATTGACTAAAAATATATTATTTGTTGTCTGCGACATACTAATTGTTTGTTAGGCATGTTTTAACTATTTTTTGAATAATTTATTTGACATATAACAAAAATATAAGTGCTAAAATTTATCACATACGAGTGATATCAAAGATTTTTTTTAAAAAAAAAATTCTTCATATTATTATATTAAAAATTTTCAGAGCACCTAAATTAAATTAATGTGATATTTTTAAAGAAAAACCTATTTAAATTATATATATATATATTAATACGTTAATATGAAGAAAAAAAACACAATATATAATTAGTTTCTTCTATTTTTTAAGGAAAAGGTTCAAAAAATAATATATGAAAATCTAGGACCATTAATAGTTTTGTTACATGTTAAAAAATTTGGTACCGACTATAGCAAAATACAAGGTAATTTTAATTATTATAGATAATTTAGTATAATGTTTTTACATGTCTTGTTTTGTGTGATTTCGTATATTTTTTTATCGTGATACGAGATTTGAAATATCACATATAAAAAAGATGCAAAATTATTTTTCACAAAAATATGAATTTTTGTCACAATTATTATATATGTCATTATAAAATATTATTACACATAATTAATATTATAATTATTGTTGGTCATGCTATCTATGACACCGTCATTGTTGTTTTAATTAATTTTTTTTGTTAAGATTTATTCCTCGTATAATTATATAATAAATATTTTAGAATACTGATAGTAAATTAACATTTATTCATAATCTAATTATTGATGGTCATACCGTTATTGTTGTTTAAAAAAGTTTTTGGAGTATATTTGGTATTTTTGTTTTTTAAGATATTTTTACTATTTTTTATTTTTTTATATTAATACATTAAAATAATATAAAAATACTACATTTTTTATTTAAAATAAAACAAATCAAATCGTTTGAAAAACATTTTTTAAGTGCTTCCAAACACCTCTAAATATTGATGCACCTTTTTCAGCCAATGATGTTTGTTTTTCCTTTTTAAAAAATCGATCGAAGCAAGGGCGACAATCTCCTGCCAGCCAGATATGCGTAAACATGCATATTTTTATTGATGTCATTGACGTGTATTGATTTAGCTTTTATAATAATATATAAGGGTGGGTGAGCTTGCAGAGGAGGGAGCAGCTCTCCAAGATGATGTGATGGGGGAGGTCAATTCACGTGGCCTCACCTAATTTCTTTAATTCATGTAGAGTTTAGGATGCAGTGTGCATTAGATACCTTTCAAGTTTTGGTAAGCCACGCAGCTTCATCATTTGTTCTTCTTTAAACTGTAATCCGGTAGCTTGAACCCTTGATCTTCTTTTAATTGTAATTGTAATTGTAATTGTAATTGTAATCCACAGGTAGCGTGAACCCTTGATCTTCTTTTAATTATATTTGTAATTAACGCAGAGCGTGAACCTTTCTTCTTTTAATAATCTTACTTTACTGTTAAAAGGTTTCTGTCTGATAGTATAGTATTTATTAGATTACCTAATATACTTGATTGTCTGGTATAAGATAAGTCCCATATTCGAGATTTTCACTCGATTGTGTTTTGTTTTTCGTATTTTTTTTTTATAAATTTAGAAGCATCCCATCATATTTATATCATAGAAATCAAAGGGTTCCCCTTTCTTTTTAAGCTATTTTTTTTTTTATGAATGAGTGCTCTATAGAAAAGTTCTCGCTCACCATTCCATCAACGTGCTCTATAGAGAAGTACTCGATCACCATTCCATCAACTTGATGTCGTCGTTCTTCTTTTTAATTTCTGTAGTTAATATAGAAGTGTTCTCTCTTCTTTTTTTCCTATTTTTTATTCCGGTGGACGAGACTGGACAAACCCACCCACCCACCCACCCACCCTGTTTTCTAACCTGATGTGGAGAAGAAAGCGAGGAGAAGGGACGGGGTTGGAGATAAAGTCTCCAGCAAGCAGGGCAGGCAGTGTCGAGCAATTTGAATATAGTTTGGTGGGCGATGTTTCTTGATCTATGGATGAAATCTGTCGGCTAGAATTGATCTAGCCATCTCATACCCACGTAAGAGCGACCATTATCCTATGTATAACATGCATGATCGGGTCCATTACAACATGTCAAAATCTGATCTCAACCGTGTCATTTGATTTGTTCGTAAATACATAATAAAATAAAAAAAAGACAAAACGAGGGGGGAGAGAGGTTTAAATTATTTCTTTTTATAGAAAAAAGAAAGAAATCAAGTGTACAGTTGAAATCACCACGGTTAGTTTCGTTTCGGTTCACGTTTTATTTTGTTTTTTTATTGGTATAAAATATTTCTGTTTTGGAGCATTTTGGTATGCCGGGATTGCGCTATTCATATATAATTATATATATAATTAAAATATTAATTTAATAAATATAATTTAAATTCAAAATAAATTAACTTAATATTATATAATACAAACACAAAATCAAACAAACATAATATCAAAATTAGAAACATTTCTAAAAATTATATATTATTTAGTTCATCACAACTATAAATAAACACGAAAAATAATTATCTATTTTTTTTAAATTGTTTTTTTATGAAGGTGCCAGGGGTGTTTCAATTTTTTTTTTATGAAAAAAGATTTTTTTTATAATATTATATATATAATATTTTTTAAATTTTTTTATTCTTTTGTTTTTCTAATTTTTAATATATCTAAGTAAACAAGTCATCAAATACACACACATTGTCCGTACAGAAACAGAACAACTGGCGTATTCTCGGCGCATTCTGGACAGAATTTGACCGGAATTCCCATATGACAGGAATAAAAACCGAAGTAAAAAATACAATGTTTTGTCTCAGTTTTTTTATTGGCACAGGGTGTTTGGTCCGATCAGCTGGAACTGGACGGAACGGGTTGAAATAGAAGAAAAGAACAGAAATTCGCAAAAGATTATTGGTTTGACCCGATGGTCCTCTGAATTTTCAAAACACAAAGATCTGTTTTACGCCTTTCCATTCAGGGTTGAAGATGATGGTTTAGTTGTGATGACGTCACTATGAATATTGAGATGCTTCATTTCAGTCCCATCTATTAATAGATTGTTCTTTTTTAGTTTGATGAAAATAAATTAGCGAGGGAATAAATATCACAATTCAAGAAAAGGTAAACTTTAAAAGATTGTTGTCCCACGTAGGCACATGACATGACGAAGGGAAAAAGAAATATCAAGTTAAAAGACGGTCGAGATTGCGGTGGAGTTTGGTTTAGAAGCATAGAGAGCATCAGATTTGGTGTGAGTGATTACACCCCAAGCGTTGTCATTAACATCATTTTTCTGAACAAAAATCAGTGTGATTTTGCCCACGCCCACCACAGAGTGTTCTTATTTGCGGGCAAACTGTACCCAGTCCACGCACACCACCGCATGTGATTCTTCATTGGGAGAGGAGAAAGTTCAACGACACCTGCGACAATAGCTTACGCTGCAGCTTCCTGCTTGTGTATCATCAAGAGTCGCCTATAATAAGCCTCCTGATGAAAGCTCCCTCCAAACAAAGCTACTTGTTTTATTAATTCAGTTTCTCGTTTCCTTTCCCAGCCAAAACCTTCACATATCAACCATAAATTTTAATTATCTACTAACTGAGCACTGCAGTTTCTTATAAACTGCTACTTCAATTACACACATATCGAAAACTGGAAAATGAAGTTTGGGAAAGAGTTCAAAGCGCAAGCGGTGCCTGAATGGCAAGAAGCATACATGGACTATGATTTTCTCAAGACCCTTTTGAAAGAGATACGAGGTTTCCAACTAAGAACCAATCCACCGGCAACCACCCCAGACGGCCTAAAAAGAAATCTCACACTCTATAGAGCTTTTAGTGGCCTGACACGAAGGACTGCCAACCACACCCCCATGAGCCCTTCTTCTCCTGATCTTGAACTGCAACCTATTTTGGTGAAGTCTGTGAACCTCGCTGGCTCCCATAGCTACCAGACAACATTTCTCATGCCTTCTATCCAAGGAGGAGAGTACGAGCTTGTGTATTTCAGAAGGCTTGACGACGAGTTCAATAGAGTGGAGAAGTTTTACAGGTCTAAAGTGGACGAGGTATTGAAAGAGGCTGCGATGTTGAACAAGCAAATGGATGCTTTGATTGCTTTCAGGATAAAAGTGGAGAATCCGTCTGGGTGGTCTGATAGAGTGGCAGATATGACTCGTCTTGCTTCAGACGTGGCGGCTTCTACCGCTGCACTGGCAGCTGCTTCTCCATCTGGAGCTAGATCACGCAGTAAGTTACTCTAATTAAACCATCTACATGCCTGCATCTATTACCAATTCCTTCCAAAGCATTTTTAAAATTCCAATCCTCCTTGAATGTTTTTCTAACTTCGTAAAATCCTTCTCAAAGTATAGGAGGTGCACTACATGTACTGGATGTGATTGATGAAGGGAAAAGCTTGCATGAGCGGTCAGATGAGTCAAACCATCATGAAGTGGAGAAGAAAAGTGATAACACTGACCAGAAGGAAGAAGAGGGAGAGGAAGAAGAAGAAGAAGAAGCAGAAGAAGAAAATGGAGAGAATCCGAAGATCATGGTCAGAAAATTTAGGCCAGCTCCATTAGAGATACTAAACCGTGTTAAGATTAACAACACACAGGCGACTCCTCGCTCGACCATCAAAAACTTCCTTAAAGTTCCCCAGCAAACAGAAATTAAATTTACAAGGGAAAATCTTAGAAAAGTTGAAGAGCAACTAAAGGTTGCTTTTGTTGAATTTTACCAAAAGCTTCGCCTTCTTAAGAGTTACAGCTTCTTGAATACGTTGGCGTTTTCAAAAATTATGAAGAAGTATGACAAGGTATGTAAATCATCCCTCAGGACTTCAGATCTCACTTCTCTACTTGTATTCTAATTCACTGGAGAGTTTGATATATTTTTTTCCCAATTCGCTTTGCATAATTCTGGCAGATAACCACAAGGGGTGCATCAAAAGTTTACATGAAAATGGTGGATAACTCCTACCTTGGAAGCTCTGATGAAGTGAGCAGAGTTTATAATCTTATACATTCTTCGCTTATTGAGGGTTCATTCTGTCGATCAATGCCTTATTCAACTTAAAATGTATATTCCATCACAGGTTACCAAGCTTATGGAAAGGGTTGAGGCAACATTCATTAAGCATTTCTCAAACTCAAATCGGAGTAAAGGCATGCGGGTCTTAAGACCGAAAGCGAAAAAAGAGAGACATAGAATAACATTTTATATGGGTAAGTTACTAATTACTACTTGTGCTGGAACGTGATTCAAGACTCGTAGTTTAAAAAAAAGCTGCTTTCTTTAGATTTTATACCTTTCAGGGTTGCTATTGCTTAGTTGATAATTCTGAGTAAATATGCAGGTTTCTTTTCTGGCTGCACAGTTGCCCTGATAATTGCCCTTGCTTTAATCGTCAAAGCCCGCAAACTCATGAATAAACCAGGAAGGGTCACATACATGCATACAATGTTTCCTCTCTACAGGTAACACTAATTTTTCTGTTAGCGAAGGGTGTACAGTTACTTTCAACTCCTGTTCGCTCATGAAAAACCTTATCCCAACCT
Organism: Salix exigua; assembly: GCA_032356905.1. Lineage (NCBI taxonomy): Eukaryota > Viridiplantae > Streptophyta > Magnoliopsida > Malpighiales > Salicaceae > Salix > Salix exigua. Next base: position 12,251,139 of record CM063597.1, read on the forward strand.
TTCATGTGGTTATAATCCATTTGTTTGACATCCTGTTGCAGTTTGTTTGGATTAATTGTTCTACACGTGCTCATGTACGCTGCTAATATATACTTCTGGAGGCGATACCGAGTGAATTACTCCTTCATTTTTGGTTTCAAACGAGAAACAGAGCTGGACTACAGACAAGTTCTTCTTCTCGGTTTTGGTATTGCAGTACTAGCTTTATGCAGTGTTCTCTTAAACCTTGACATGGAGATGGACCCTATAACGAAAGATTACGAAACATTTACAGAACTTCTCCCTCTGAATGTGTTGATAGTAAGATTCTTTCACTCAGAGGTTTTCCAATCATTCTAGTCATGATTTGTTTTTCCATTCGTGGTCCAATTTTTCGTGCATAAACTGATATTTTGCTTTCCCTGCAGCTCCTGCTCGCCATATTGCTCTGGCCATTCAACATGTTTTATCGCTCATCTCGCTTCTTCTTCCTCACTTGTATCTTTCATTGTATTGCTGCTCCTCTCTACAAGGTGAAAAATGGTGGCAGAAAATCACTAAAATATGGATACGGAACCTAAATTTTTCGATTACTAATTTTTTTTGTAATTTTTTTCTGCAGGTCACACTCCCTGATTTCTTCTTGGCAGACCAGCTGACTAGCCAGGTTAGTTTTCAGCCTGGGCTGTACTTCAACAGTTCAAAAACTTGAATTTCAGAAGTGATAAAAAAAACACCATTGTATTGATGTAGGTGCAATCCCTTAGAAGCCTGGAGTTCTACATCTGCTATTACGGTTGGGGGGACTATAAACACAGAAAGAACAGCTGCAAAGAAAGCCCTGTTTTCATAACTTTCTCGTTCATTGTTGCCGTGATTCCATACTGGTCTCGACTTCTTCAGGTTTGCAATTCGCTTCCCTAGTTGTCCGTGTGTGTAACCTGCCGAGCTATTTCAAGTTTCAAGCGTGATTTTTTTTATTGAAATGTGGAAGCGATCACACCAATTGAAATCACAAATCAACAAGTTTTCCTCTTTGTTCCAGTGCCTCCGGCGCTTGTTTGAGGAGAAAGATCCCATGCAAGGATACAACGGATTGAAGTATTTTTTTACAATAGTTGCTGTCTGTTTGAGGACAGCTTACAGCATTAACAAAGGGGTTGGCTGGAGAGCAATAGCTTGGACTTTCTCGGTCATTGCAGCAGCCATCGGCACATATTGGGATGTTGTTTATGACTGGGGGCTTCTTCAGCGCCATTCTAAGAATAGATGGCTGAGAGACAAACTGCTTGTCCCTCACAAATCAGTATATTTTGGAGCCATGGTTAGTAGCAAAAAGAAAAACCAGAATTTTTTTTTACCTACGATTGATAAATCTTAACGTCCCATAAAATTAAATCACTCCTAAAAGGAACCTTCATTTGATTTGCAGGTCTTGAATGTGTTACTGAGATTTGCTTGGCTGCAAACAGTATTGAACCTCAGGGTTACTTCCTTGCACAGAGAAACCATGATTGCCGTTGTGGCCAGCCTTGAGATCATTCGCCGTGGCATGTGGAATTTCTTTAGGTAACAAAAAACTTTCTTTTGAAAATCTCAAGATCCTTAATTATCAAGAATCTCTTCTAAAACATTTTTGAACTGTCAGATTGGAAAATGAACATTTGAACAACGTTGGAAAATATCGAGCATTCAAGTCCGTGCCTTTACCTTTCAACCATCTGGAAGATGATGACCACGAGGACTAAAGCTTTGACTCAAAATTTGACAAAGTAGGAGGCGACAAGCAAATGAGAGACATTTTTGACAATGGAAAAGACCGGATTGTGAATTTTTATTTGCACTATTTTATCTTTGTATTTTACTTCTAGTAAGTCCTAAGTTAGAAGTTAAAATGCAATGACCTGATGGTAATCCTAATATTTTAGATTAGTTTAAATAACAGAATATTTTTTAAATTTCTCAATTAATAAAAAAAATCTATTAAAAATGAACACTTTCGCAAAGACCAAGTTCAATTTCATTTCAATGAAAAGTGTTTTATTATTAACTTTTCCAAGGCAAACAAATACAGAGAAAATTAGAAAATGAATTCATAAAACTACTGTTTAGATGTCAAATCGGAATGAGGCTGCTTCGTATGTTTTATGTACTCCAGCCAGGGCGCTGAAATTACACTACACAATGCTTTAACATTTAAGGTAGGTTACAAACCTTGTCAAGTTGAGAGCTTTCCAATTGTTCTTGGGTTAACGTTACAAAATGTGTTGGCTTACATTTTGGATCTTCTTTAAACAAGAACAGCCAACACAAAGCATTTCGCAACCCTGCACGAAGACCATTTATTCAGATTCTTATCAGCTGGCATGAATCGAAACATTGAAATAGAATCCTAAGTACTTGATCTCAAGGTTTATCAATGGAAGCTACTTCGTATGTAGTCTACTTGACCAGATTGTTCAATTATTTCTTTCACCATTCTCCCCCCTGTCTCCGCTGCAACAGCAGAAGTGCGGCAGCTTAGCTTGACCACAACTCCTGCAACCAAACAATCAATTACAGAACGTCATTTGAAAGGCACTGGTATATCTTGTACTTGTAAGGAGCTGGAGTCAAACACAAATGCCATCCTCAATTTTAGAAACAGTAATTATAAGAATTAACAATGGATTTGAAATTGGATAATCTATCCCAAATTCCAATGAACTTAAAAAATGAATTTATTCACTGCCATGCACTCATTACAACCCAGGAAAATCTTTTCCATTCATCAAGTTTGCCCAGGTCAACCAAACATTAGAAAATGAGAAAACATATTACGGAAACATATTTGATGCTAAACAAGCAGCACTTTAGTTGCGGGATGAGCAAAACTTGTATTGTGAATCCCTTAGTTCAATGTATCTATAGAGGTTTATCTTCTAGGTTTCCATCATATAAAACTGTCAAGTTTTTGCTGCCAACACCATTGACAAATCCTTACTTGCAGCGAATAATCACTGGTGTTGGTTTCAATGCCTTGGGCCCATTTCGTATACCTCTCTTATGGGGAGTAGCAGTAGCCTGCATCATGCATTAAAAAAAGAAAAAAAGAAAAAAACAATCCAATGAAACATTAAAAAAAAAAAAGACATTGTTTTGACAAGATGCACCTATCTATTAAGTAACTATTGGGCTGGACAATAAAACACATTGTTTTGACATTATTATTATTATTATTATTATTTTGCTTAAAATTTGTTTTTTTGAATTATCTTTATATATTGATGTTAAACATAAAAAATATTGTTTTAATATATTTTTAAAAACAACTATTAACACCCTATTTTTTATATCTATATTCTGTTTTTATATTGATGGCAGGAATTGAGGAGACGTGCATATTTGTTTTTTTTCTTAAAACAAAAAAATAAACACTCAAAGCCCAAATTCTCTTCGAGGCCCAAACCAAAGTCACAGTCCTAATTCTCTATTCCTAACCGACGAGGGAACTCTATTTTATTTCTCCATCGTTAGCAACACCTCCACCTAGAGAAGTGAAAAGCCAGTGAAGCGAAACAGAGAGAGAGAGAAAGCAGGCATGTCGTTCATGAAAGGAAACTTGCTAGCAAAAACCAGAAAGCTCGTCAAAGGCTTAGCCAAGTCCGAACCTGCATGGCTTAAAGCCATGGAACAGTCAGTGTCTCTCATTTGTTTTCTTTAATTACGATGAAAAGAAAATCATGATTAATTTTTTCCTCTAATGCTTATTAATCGTGTAATAATCCAGTGCACCACCAGCGGTATTTCCTCGATCAAGTGGAAAAGTGGAGAAGATCAGTCTCCCGGAGGATCCTTATATAAAGAAGTTCTTCTCCAAACATCCTGATTCCAAACACGAAGATGCCATCCTGTATTCCTCTTTTCTTCTATTCATTTACTGTATGCCTAGAATCTTTTCATCTGGTTTTGGGATTCCGTTCTTCCTTATTGATTCGCGTGCCGATTGTGAGTTCAATTTTCAGGTCTTGGAGAATACAGATTTTATGATTTAAGAATTCATTAGCTTTAGCGTGATTATATTTACATTTTGATTTATTTTTTTTGAAGTTTTCATGTGATTCTGGCTACTTGTGCCCTGATTAAGAAATGAAGCATCCAAAAATAAATAGATGCATTGCAAGGTTTATTTTCGTCATAGTTTGCAAGGTTTATTTATGAATAGCTTTTCATATGTTTCCCTTGAGTCCGTGTTTTCTATTTTGATTGTTGAGATTGTTTTCAAAAGAAAAAAAAAAAAAACTCGGTATAGTTCATTTATATAGTGTTATATGCTATTGATACCTATGCTTTTGCATTTCACTTTGAGGTTTTAGTTCTTGCAAGGTCTACAAAGCGAAAATGGATAAAGGTTATCATATATAAAGAGTAGGGAAATGGATAAATGTATGAGAGCCTACTTCAATTTTGTTTTTTCTTTGGATAGGATTTCATCTTTTGAGCCCCCTCCTGCTCGTGTTTTTGGCTGGCGGGTTCTTGAGCTGAAGGAGCAGGGAGTTGGCGAAGAACAAGCCATGGCTGTGGCTGATGTATGGTTTCTGGATTCTTGGATATTGCTTTGCCTATGAACATTATACCTTTCATTTTGTCCTCTTTTCCTCTTGATTGTCTTAACTGTTTCTGCTGTTTATTTTTTCATTTTTCCCTGGGGCTCTAGATGGAATATCGAACGGAGACAAAAGCAAAAAAGAAGGCATATGCTCGATTGAAACAAATTGCTAGATTGCAGGGGAAAACACCTCCTCCCAACCCATATCCCAGTGTAATTAAGGAGATACAAGCAGAGGAGGATTTGTACCTTCGGGAGCGTTATACCAATCCCAAGATAATTGCAATAGCAGAGAAGATGAAAGCGGAGGAAGCCGCCAAGGAACAAGTAAGAGACAGATTCAGAATTGACTGGTAATTTTAGAGCAGCATGCATTTTTTTCCATTGCACAAGACTTAACAACTGCTATTAGCAGTCATCCACAGGACATTCTCATGTTTAACTCGATTTTATACTAGATCTAGCATTTGAGATTTTTTTTTAGTATATTCACTTGCTATCCTTTTTCATGATTTCATGTTGCATCAAATCCCGAGTCCAGATGACGATTATTTGAATTGCTGAAGTGACAGATTCTACTTTGCATATGAACATGTTCTATCACGAAGTTTTTACTATGAAATTATGAAGTATTTGCCATGAAATCTAGTTCAGAGCGAAATAAATTTTATTACTTTGTACTGTGTTTCCCTGCGTATTGAGAATCGAGACCAACGTATTCCAAGTAAAGGAATGCCCCTTCAGCATAAGAGTGAAAAGGGCCACCCTGGGCCGATTTCCTTGCCCATTTAGCCTACCCAAACTTAGTCACCTCTGCAGGAAACCATTCAAATGCCTTCGCAGTCCTTGTAATGGTGCGGTTGCTTGCTTTGTAATCGTGAGCAAGAAGATGGCTGCTCTGGAATTGCAATGCCATGAAAATGGAGAGCCACAAGCTTTCCTGGCAAAGAGCAAATTGATGATTGGGAGGCAATTCAGATGGCAGTGTACCTCTGGAATGATGCAAAACCCGTCGGTTTGCACATTGATGTTTCCAAGAAAAAGAATTGCAATATCAGCTACCAGGATTCCCAAGGCGAGGGGAGGGATTTTCATGTGCTTTGACCAGCTTTAAGCTAGGCACAGAGACACCACTTGCCAAGATCGTCGTGCTCTCTTTTTTTGCCACGGAAAGACACCGCTGACCACTGTTCATGGAGATAAAGGGCTCGGCTAGACATCATTCATTGCAAACATGATCAATGTTATTTATGTTTAGTACAATTGATTGCCTTATCCTGGCGAGAATTACACGGTACATGCCAAAAGCTCTTCTGCAGCTGTCCCAACCCACTGCCCCCCAAAAAATAATAATTCTGGACTCGAGATACACAAGCAAAGACGTTGATATGTCGTATAGCTTCACAAATCCACAATGATACTTGAGGTTATACCTGTCCACTGCTTGCCTTCGCCAGGGCTCAAGGCTGGTAAATTGACAAAGAATAACCTATCTTCTTCGTCTTCATTAATTCATTTCGATAGTCATAGAAAAAGCAAACGAGCCATTGTGTCCACGGAAACACAAGGTGTCTAAACACAAATTTGATATTTCTCTAGCGAGGAGATCAGGAATGACTCCATCAGAAAGGCAGCTCCATCAATTTTTTTCTCCCTTCACACAATATTATGTGATACCCATGTCTGCACCAATGTAGAACTAGTCATCATAGAGAAGCTAGCAAAGTGGCTTATAATCATAGTGTAATTGAAAGGCAGTCATGAACCTTGAGGCAGGAGATATAGGGAAGATAAAATCTATGAAAACATAGCATCAAGAATGCGAAATTACAATGTTACATCACAAGTATATGTATATATATATATATATATATAAGGCAGGTCATAAAAATGGCACATGCGGTTGAAAGCGGAGGGAAATATTGGGATAGAATCAGGATTACAGCGAGTATCATTCTGGTCAATCGAATATGACTGCCACTAACTTTTATAGCCTCAATCTTTCGTGAACAATTGAACAAGAGCGTGGATGTTTTACTCCTAACATACTGTCTGTTTAGATGGAATCATCTGTTGAAGTAAATGATTTATGTGTGTTCGATACAACAATCTTTTATCTACATGTCTTTCCATATAGCTATGGTCTCAACTGGTTTTGAATGTGAATCTCCTTTTATTAAATCAAAAGAAATGGAAGTGATTATTTGTCCAACGTGAAGGATATGCATGAATATTTAGGTATTGCTATTTACTCTCAAAATTCTGTCATTCTTTCTGGTGAAAGATAGTTTGCATATAAAAGCATATAGACCCTGCCGCATAATAGCAAGTTATGGTCAAGATGATTCTTGCAGTAGAGACAATTGGGCAGTTAGAAAATGGTGATACATACGTTGACTACTTGTAGCTCCAATTTGAGTGCTAAATGCCACATCTTGAAAGGGACCAGACATCTTTCCTCGAGGGAACCATCCAAGGTCCCCCGCCTTTCTTCCCAGATGGGCACTCCGAGTACTCTGAAGCCAACTGAGAAATCAAAAGTGATCAAAGTTTAAAACAAATTATAATCACAGGAAAGCAACACCCAGAGCATACAGGCAATGTCACCAAACTACCAAAGCAACACCCGTAACTTCTTTAGAATATTTTGAAGAACCAAGTTCAAACCAAATCTATCCAATTTGCGGTGTGCAATTTATCACATCATAAGAAAATTGATCCAGATTTAGACAGTCTCTGAATAATAATAATAAAATAATGGACAGTTATCTATACACCTCTGGACCCATTGATAACTATGAAATACCATCGTGGAAAATAAAGCAATACCCCCGGGTCTGACGCTTATTTTTTGTCGTTTTTGGGTGCTAATGTAGTAGTTTTACTGTGCAAAAAAATCAAAAATATCATCCATGTCCCTTGGAAAATTCTAAACTACCCCTAGTCGGCTGTCTTTTTTTGTCATTTTCGGGGGTTATTTTCGTAGTTTTACTACGTAACAAATCTAAAAATATCATTCATGTTCCGTGAAAAATTCTAAAATAAAATTTTCGATCCTGGGGGCAAAATGATCATTTCACCGTAGCAATCCACAGTAATCTGAGTTTGTGCAAACAGTAATAAAAAGGCCTAGTAAAAGGGGGATGCCTTTTATATTTTAGTCAATATTCTACTTTTTTTTAAAAGACATTATTCATATCTAGGGGGTGTTTGGGAATATATTTGAAAAGTGCTTTTGAAAAAAAAAATTAAATTAAATTGTTTTGATATTTTTAAATTATTTTAACGGGTTGATGTTAAAAATAATTTTTAAAAAATAAAAATTATTATTTTAATACATTTTGAAAAAAAAAGCAGCCTTTACCCATTATCAAACAAACACTTTATCAATAAGTTTCCCCCTGATAGTACAGTTCCTCTCTATACATTTATAATACTACAATAAAACATTGTTTTTAATAAGTTATACTCGTTTTGTTATTAACAGAATGCAATAAAAAATCTTGATTTCATCTATTATTATAATATCCATTACGAAGATCTCAATCAATTAAATACAATTCACAAAGTGATATCAACATATTAATCTAATAAATTTCTATCTACAGTGTATGTAGCAATCTACCAGACAAAAAATAAAATAAAAATGAAACTAGCATACTTGAAATCAGGATATATAATATTTAGGGATTTCTTCATAGATTAACAAATGAAGCTCTATTTAAAATTCGCTTTCCATCTAATTTGAATATACATGCAGTTTATATCATTTGAAACTCGAGATGATGATGTCGACCTCCCACTGCCACCCCTCATCGTTATGGCAACAAGGTGTCTGCTGCAACACGGCGACGATTAAATGCGGTAGTTGACACTTTATACGACGCTGCCTTTCATCAACGTGAGATGTGAATTGCAAGCACGTGCGAGAGTACTGTAGCTTGACGAGGCCTCTCTGTTTCTCTTCTATTTGTCCTATATTCTAGAATGGCCTAAAATAAGACAGGTTTCCAACAAAGAATAATATAAATTGTATTACGAGGTTTTATTTGTAGGTTTAAATTTTTAGATAAAATATTTTTTTAATATAGTATTAGAGTTTTGTTGACTCAACAATCACGAGTTCGAATTTCATCATCCGATTTCATTTTATTTGATAAAAATCAATCGTGAGTCCGTACAAATTTTAAATTCAAAATATTTTCATTGAATGAATACTAAAAAATATTATAAATTATATTATAATACCTCTATCAGAGCCAAACAATTTTTACAACGTAGGATTATAAAGTCAAAGTTCCGGTTCATCAAACATGCATGGTGTATTTCAGAATAATAGTTTTATTGAATCCTTTGTTTTTAAACCGAGACTCTGTAAATTTACGCCATTAAAAACAATTTCCCTCTACAATATCACGTGATATTCGAGGTATATCACGTGGTTTATGGATATTATTATTTCGTACCAATTAAGTGATATATTGCAACAAATAGCTCCTCGTGAACGCAATACGTTTTCTCAGAGAATATATACGAGTTTTTTTTTATTAGACATGAGAGATGGACTTAGTTGAGATAAAACTATACCGATCACGTATGGCTAATCGACAGTTTAAGAGGGAGGAGAGGGAAGGGAAGGTCATCCATGCCAGTCCCATCTCTGACCTCCCTCAGGCTTCCTCCTCCTCCTCCTATTCTTTTTTTTAAAAAAAAAGTATAATGATAACGTATTGCTATAATTAACGCATAAGACACATTTGTTGGATGTTAGTGTCTAATTTTGTCAACCCTTTAAAACCAGAGTGAAATGGATTATTTAATTAGCTTTAATTAATATGTTTTTGTTGTAAAAAAAACAAATCAAGAACATATATGTTCAAAACATGATTAAAAAAAAACATGTTTTTTTTATTACAAATTCTTCTATTTTTTCAAGTTTGAAGTTCCAATGATACAAGAAAAATGAACTAAAAAGCTATGGCAAGAGAAATGACTTTCTTCTATATAACCAACAATTTATGCAGACTATTGTTGATTTAAGCAGTCCAATCAAATATCCTTATATAACCAACAATTGCAGAATTAGCCTAATAAAATGAAAACAGCGAGTACGTAGAGAGGTTTCACCAAACAAGGACCGACGATCATTGTCGGCGTAAATGATGCCGATATGCATGCATTGCAGTTGCCGTTACAAACCACTACCGGAAAACACAAATAAAGAAAGAGAGCAGCAGATATCAGTGAAGTACTGGTAAAGGCATTGAATGGAGCCAGCTAGAAAATTAAGATGAGATAAACAATAATTAAGATAATTCTTAATATACCATCCATATGAACAACTGGCTTCTATTTCCACCGTGTATATTCTCCTAAAAATCTTTTTAATTAGTTAATATTTTGATGGCCGCGACAAATATTGGCTGATCATGCATGGTCTGTGTCTGGGCAGCTCCAATCTCTTTGGCTGGATCGATACTTTTGTTTCTGCATTTTTACTTAGCTCGATCGGATCTTCTGTGCTTCCTACTGCTCAACTTTTCTGTTTTTTTTTTTTTTTTTGATAATTAGGATTCAATGAATAATTTGCAAGTCCAATAAACAGCTAAAACACGATGAAAATAACTGGCATGCACAAAAGAACTCGAACCCGGCCGACAAACAGAGGCTGCAAGGGATAAATCCCTTCCTCCTCTGGGCCAATACCTCGAGAGCTTCTGGCTGTCTGTTTCTCCCAGCCTCATCTTGTGCATGCTCTCTTCTCCGGGTGGATTCCTGTTTGGTGTTTTGATTTAGAGGAAAAACGCTGTAGATAGATCCTTGAATGACAAAATAAAAATCAGGAAGGAGACGGACGAAGCTGGTAAATTTGGGCCATGAATGACCTGCTTTTCGTACAATAAATATTTGGATAATTATATAAATGTAGCTGTGTTTCTTGTCGTTAAAAAAACAACCTCGTGGATTGGCTTATCCCTTTCATTCTGACTGAGCGAGTACTCATGATATATATTAGTGGCTGAAAGAGCCAGACATCGTATCAAGAGACGACAGTACTGCATTTATTCATGCATTGTTTTATATATATAACAGGCCAAGAACATGTTAATGAATATTTCTGCCACGGAAGACGACACGCAGGCAGCATTAGGTAATGAATCTAATTGTTTTGCTCTGCATTGCTTTTAAGAGTTTTTTTTTTAAATAATATTTTTTTAAATATTTTTAGAATTTTAATATGCTCATATTAAAAGTATTTTTTTATAAAAAATAACTTTTATCAAACTTCCAAACAGATTACAAACAATTTTATTTTAATGGTAGAAAAAATTGAAGAAGAAAAAATTAATATGTCTTGGATATGCAAATAAGGTAACCTGTTTCCTTCGATTAATAATGGTTATATAATTATAGAAATTGTTCTTGCACTGTGTTTTAAAATTTTAAAAAAACATTATAATTTAGTATTTAAATTAAAAAAAAATAATGTTTATAAATTATTTTTATGTGCTGAAAGGAACCGCCACTAGTTAGTGATGAAGCGCAAAGACATTTGCCCGTGTGTCATGTCCCGATCAGGAATTCAAGATAGTCAGCAGGATCAAACTATATTGGCATGTTTTTCATTTTGATTCTTTATTTATTTTTTTAAAAATCAATATATTTTTTTTTTCCAAAATACTATTTTTTAAAAGATCAACACGTACGTAGTTCTTTCTCTAATGTTGCGTGGTACAAGATAAAAATAGTCAGTCAGGTGGTTGAACTTGCATGCCAGGTTCAGTAATGCACGCTCTCTCTCACTGCCCTATTCTATTATATATATAAAAAATTAACGTATCTAATAGTTTTTTTTTTCATCTTGCTAAATTGTTCTTTTTGACCGGTGAATGTTTTTTAAACCACTGTTTCTTTTCCTCCGAGCATCTAAAAAAACAGCTTAGGTTTGCTCGTCTATATAATTTTAAATGGGTTAGGTAGACTGCGTTAGCATGTTAGGCTTAGCATTGCATGTTTTCTTTCTTGCCTTTTTTTCTCAAAAAAAAAAAATATAGATATACTCATGCTCATTATCTAATTTTAGTGTCTATTTGAGAGTGCAGTTACAGTAATTTTTTAAAATAATTTTTATATTAAAATAAATTAAAATGATATTTTTTTAAAAAAAAATATTTTTAACATCAACACATCAAAATTATCTAAAAATACCAAATTATATTTATTTAAAATAAATTAAAAAACAAATTTCATCAAAACAGATATTGTAACGCATTATTTTGGCGGGCTAGCTAGGTTAGGCTAGGCTAGGCTAGAGTGGCACGCTAAAGTGGTGATCTTACTGTAGCAAAAATAAAATAAAAATCACTGTGGATGGATGAGCTACAACGAAAAGGCGACAAGGTTTAGTTTCTTAGGTGAACATTAAATTTGAGTAGGGTTTGTTGCTCCTTGGATGTAAAAAAGAAATTCTCTATAAAACAAAAATTTATATTTCCTTATATAACATTCAATAATTATAGCTAGCTAGGATATGGGCATCACAGATGCGCATATGTAGATGATACTGCGAGTGATAATATATAGCTCTCTGATAGCTACTGCTTCGTCTTATTTGATGGGAGAACTTTCAGAGTAGAAATGATGTACAACTGGTTGCCGAAGCTTCCATGTTTAAGAGCTATCGTTCGGAAATGATGTACAACTGGTTGCCGAAGCTTCCATGTTTAAGAGCTATCATTCGAAATTCAAAGATAATTAAATTTTAGTAGCCGGATCATCAAAGAAATCGGAATGACACAAAACTCATCCAGTCGACACATTTCGTCATTTGCAAAAAATATCAGCGGCATAGTCTTTGATGCCCACCGGTTTTTGGCCAAATTCTATCGTTTTGGCCCTGAAATTATCATTTTTGCTATTTTAATTTTTTTTTGTTTTAGTCGTGACTTTTGATTTCAGAGTCCAAATGACTTTCGTAGTTAATGCTCACTCAGAATTTATAGGCCTTTATATTTTGCATTTATCTCAAATTTGACATAAATGGCAAATTTAATATTTTATATCGTTTTCTTATCCGTCATAGCTTAGGTTAGGGTTTTTACTTTAAATATTATTGTAAAAAGCTGTAGATGTTTAGCCAGTTTTCTGAAATTTAATCTGTGAATTATTTACGGAATATTGATATTTATCGAATTGATTTCCGTATTTCTGATTCGTCAAGAAAGGACGAAAACTCGCAAAACACCTGCCGGTGTGCGAGGAAGGAGCAGTACGTGGGTTGTGTAGTTTGTTTTGTAAAAATATATAACATGGAGTCATTTTTTTTTATAATAAAAAAAGATGTGATCAGAACGTATATGCATAAAAGATGTACGTGTGTTTGTGTGTGTGTGTATGGTACTCCACAAAATCTAACATGGAATGTTTTATCACAAGATTTGAAAACTAGCTAGGAATTAAAATATGATCACAAGATAGTTTGATCTAGTGATCATAGGATATATTATGATCCTAGGTCAGCTCAGGTAGCCTATGATCACAAGATATATAGTTTGATCAATCCCTAGCAGCTACCATTCAAATTGACTGACCGAACATCTAAAGAACCTTTATTGATAAAGATCTAATGTTACACATGGTGCAATGCAATGAAACACTATGAGTCCCTGAGTCAAGCCCTACAATTAGCTTCTTCTCTGTTTTTTTGGTGGTAGTACTAGCTAGTAGTAGTAGAGTACTGGTCAGAACACAGGTGACGTCCCGGTCGGAGAAGCATCCACCAGATCGAGCAGGCTATTCCAATAAAAACCGTTCTCTTCAAGATTCCCACCACAGCTACCAGTGATATTCTCTCCTGCAAAGGACGCGTTGTGGCCCTGAGAAGTACAGACCAGAATTTCCGAAAGCCCTTCAGCGATCCCCATAGGCGCGTTTTCATTCATTGCAGAGTCAAACCACGCATTATGGTTACCAGCATCCGGGCTCATGTTATGCAATGCCACTGAACTGTCCAAATTTTGTTTCACTACTTGTGATGCTTCATTCAGCTTTCCGAAGCACTCGAACTGATTTCCGCTATTAAATCCAATGGCCGTCGTCCCTCCGTGGCATGTAGCGTTATTTGTGGCAAAACCTAGCGTGGCTGAATTTTTCTGAACTCCAATGAGTGGGATAGCTGGTTCTTCTTCTGAGAAACTCAACGTGGATGTTGGGGATTCGAGAGAGTCGCTACTTCCGGCCGAAAACATGCTGAAAACCACCCCTTGCCATACTTTGAGAACATCAAGACACTGTGGTCTAGCTGGTGGAGCTGCACTACTTTTGCTGAGGACCTTAGCTGAAACTGTGGTCCCGAGTCGGTTTGGGGGAGGGTTAGGTATACTCACCTTCGACTCGCGGACCAATCTGGCCTCGGCTTCAAGCCGAGCACTCTCCCATTGAGCCATGTGACTTAAATTGGCAGCACCCTTTGAATGGCCACTTCCTGAGCCCAGAGAATCAGCTTTCGGCTTATGGGTCACCGGATCGATGCCCATTTTGTCTAATCTTTTCTTAAGATGGGTGTTCCAGTAATTCTTGATCTCATTATCAGTTCTTTTCGGCAAGTGAGTAGCTATGACCGACCACCTATACAAAACAAGAAGGTCATCTTTACATACAAAAACATGAATGCGAAATCAATACTGTCTAAAGCAACGTGACCTTCAATTAAGTGTTAGAAGCAGATTTGATTCCTATTTGGCAGTTCAGTTTGTATTGTAGCATAGCAATGCCATTGGTATTACGTGAGAGAATCACAGAGCTAGCTACCAATTTCAAGATCCTAAGTACATATCACCAGGAGGGACTGCTATCTCACCTGTTTCCGAGAAGAGCATGCAGCTGAATGATTGTTTGCTCTTCCTGCAAACTGAACTTTCCTCTCTTGATATCTGGCCGGAGATAGTTAGTCCACCTGAGTCTACAGCTCTTCCCGCATCTTTGGAGACCTGTATAATGCAGACCATGGAGCAAAAGGAAGAGATAACAATGAAATATCGATCGTTTAATAAAAAAGTTTCATGGCACAGAGTCAAGACATAATTAGAAAAGAGAAAAAGAAAAAGGGTTTGTTAATGTAAATCACCAGCTTTGGCAGGCAAGGCTCGCCAGCTTCCATGGCCATGCTCTTCAACGTAAGCCAGGAGCTTCTGGTCTTCTTCAGGAGTCCATGGGCCTTTCTTCAATCCCACCTTATCACAGCACTGAGACCTTGCCATTTCTCTGAGCTATCAAACTGCGGACAGTTGAGAGAAAAAGACAGATGATTTGTAATGTGAAAGGTAAGGAAAATGCGAGGGGATCGAGAACATGTGAATTAGAAAAAAACGCATGCACAATATAAAGCCGCTCTGGTACTGCAATAAATATCGACATGGATCCGTACAAACCCAAACTTGAACCTGCTAGCAATGTCGTAAAGTTTAATCAGGTACTGAAAAACGTGTCGAAAGGTAAGACGTGATCCGTATAATTTATTTCCTTGCCCTTTCAGCCGGTGATTTAATGATTCACATTAATATTTTTGAAAAAAAAATTGTTTTTATTTTAAAATAAAAAAAATTGTTGCTTTTAAATCATTTATATATATATATTAAAATAAAAAATATTATTTTAATATATTTTCAAACAAAAAATATTTTAAAATATAACAAGAAATATATATTTTAAAAAATAAACTCAAATATAGTCAGTTAGCCGTTAGCAGCAAGTCTATTACGGTTCATCATTGAATTTCTAATAGCAGTTGATAGTATTAAAAATCCCAAGTCTATTCTTTCTCAAATTAAATGAAATATTTTTATAAGATGAAATAATAAATGCTACTGATTTGATTTTTGGAGAACCTAATGAAAAGGAAAACGAAACGAAATAAAACGACCTCAGCTACTCTAGATTCCATGTCTGCACATATCACATCACAGTTATAATAACAGCACAGGCGGTTCTGTCTATGAGATAGATTCGTATTTAAACGCGTGCAATTGACCATATATACAATTCCTCAACAATTTTAACAACTCATTTCTTATTTAGACTTGATTCATTGACAGATTTTATAATTTTATGGGCTTTAAAATTTAAATCCAAGAAATCGAGGAAGTAGTCAAATCTTTTTAAAATTATATTTTAGTACATTGAAAATACAAAAAAAAAACAAATTAAGATCTTATGAAAATAAGCACGACTAATGATAGACCACCAATTGCGAGTTTCATAGATATTAAATCAAATAATTGTTTAAGAATAAAAAAAATATGGTTTTCCGTGTGGAAACTTTGCATGATCTGTTTTTTTTTTAATTATATTCAACTATATTAAAAGCAATTATCTAATATATGATTCAAAACTATTATAATAGTTTATGATCTAAATAATTTGTTTGTATATTTAATATATCACCGCTTAGAGCACATGGTGAATGATTAAAACCACTCAGAGGAGTATTTATATAGCCTTCGTGCTCAAGGAAATGGGAGATCTTATTAAACTCGAACTTAATTTCCGTGTCCAAGCTAATAATTAGCCTCTTCTATTGATATATAAATTATAAGATTCTATAATTATAACTTTAAGATGATAATAAGTCACTAGTAATTAATATTTATACGATGAAACTTTATCTCTCGAAAAGTATATTTTTATAAGTCTAAGAGAACGAGTAAAATTTTAGTTGCAATGAATACACATCCTAATTCGAATTCGAAACCTATATTATAGATAATAAATTATTTGTCATCATATCACGTTTCTTGGAGTCTTAATCCATATATATGCTAAGTCTATGCCCATACCTATTTATGTTATCTCCCAAAAAGTACATCTTATGAATCTAAGTGAACGAGTAAAATTTTAGTTATCTTGGTCTCTTATAAGAAATACATCTCTTAACTCGAACTCAAGTTTTTTCAGCCTCTTATAATGAATATGCATTCTAATTTGAACTTGAGATTTATATTATAAATTACAAGTTCTTTGTCATCATATCACGCTTCTTGGAGACTTAATCCATATCTATGCTAAGGCGATGCCCATACCTATCTATGTTATAGCCTAAAATGAATTGTCGGTATTGATGTAAATACAAAGAGAGATTGTTGGTAAAATTTTAATTTTTAATTAAAAGATCCATAGCACAAGAAAGTATCAGTATCTATGCTAGTGATACTGTAGTTCAATAAGGACTGATGAGGGACAGTAGGGAACAGAACAATCATCCAAGTGACGTGTCAATCAAGATTAAATTTGTTTTTTCAAATGATTTTAAAGTCTTAAATCCTGAATTAAGTGTCAATCAAGATTAAATTTGTTTTTTCAAATGATTTTAAAGGCTTAAATCCTGAATTAAAAAGAAAAAAATACTGTTTAACAACTGACTATAATAATTAACTTTAAAAAATCAAGAAAGAGAACACGCTTTCCTTGTTACCTACTCATCTCCATGAAGTTAATATTTTCAATCATTACTCACAGAGTAAGAAGAGTAAGAGGTATCAGGAGTTTTTTTAAAAAAAATATTATTGAATAAATAAATAAATAAATAATTTTTATTTTTAAGTTTAAATTCATAAAATTTAGTGTTTTTAAATTATTTTGATGTGTTGATATCAAAAATAATTTAAAAAATAAAAAATATATAATTTTAATGCATTTTTAAACAAAAAATACTTTAAAAAAAACCACAACCACATTCCAGTCACGAAAAATGTCCAGCTGCATCCACCTTATATCATGATAGCTAGAATTACTAAATTTCTAGTAAATTCTTTCTCTCCTTCCAGAGTGAAATCAATGTTGATGAAAGGGTAATAGCAACGTACGTACTCCCTATTTTCTTTTTTCTTTTTTATATAAATATTTATTTTTATTTTCCGATTCATATTCTGAATGTACCCGCTTGCTATAAATGATTTTCAGGATAAAAAATTGTCTGCACATTATATTTGTCACTATCTCCATGATTGTTTCTGCTTGTATAAACATGGTAGCTAGGTTCCTATCGTGGGAAGGATCGGGATTGAAGATTTTGGGAATTTATTGGTTTAATTTCAATTGAAACTACGAAAAATAAATCCATGAGTTCTGAATTCAAAATTCCTTTTGGATTTTATTTTAATTGGAAAAAAAAAGCATGTCGTCTTTTTTTTTTACCAATCCCATGACAAACAAGGTAAAAGTTCCAAACTACCCATATAATAGATAACTTTTTTTTTTTTGATAAGCCGTTTCATCTAACACATTTAAGCTGAAGTCAACAAAAAACATATCCAAATTTTAGGTCAATCTGTCGTGCACGTTAACCTAGTCTCAATCACGATAATCTCTGCCCCAAGAGCTTAATTCGAACGCCAAGCTAAATCTTTTAAAAATCCATTTTGGACTTCATGTAGGTGTGGTTAATTTAATGCTAGCTAGTTTCTCCTATGTTTTGCATGAAGCAAGCCACATGGCTGATGGTCTTCTAGTTGATTATTTTTAAAAAAAAGGGCTTGTTTTTCTCGTTTACAGCCGAATCAAAGTACACGTGCTGCATTAATTATTCATAGCGATAATATCTAATCTTTTTTTACTATATATCACCCCCAAATAAAGATGAAGCGGTTGTATTTTAGAAATTAAATGAGGGTGGACTGAAGGATCCGCGCTAGCTGTTGCTGATAGATTCAGATTAAGATGGCCCGGGAGTCCCACGCCACCTTTCAATGCTGCTGCTTCCTTTTTCTTTTAAGCATTAAGGATTTTAGTTCCCGTAGCTGAAGCACTTGACTCCTTTCGCAGGAGAGTTCGGATTCCCAGCGTGATATTAATTTTGCAATAAATGCAGTTCACAGTAACACAATTGTCCAGAATCAGCCAGCACGAGCTAGCTAGCTACCGACGTGATCTTTTCTTCCATTGCTAAGAACTTGATAAATAATAGTTATTATCTATAGTTTTCTTTTTGGTAGAACATTATAGAAGTTGGTTCTAAGTGTTCATCTATGTTCACACGTCCTGCTGAGTGCCTCCTGGCAAGTGAATAAATACTGTATTTACTTCATGGGAAAGATGGGTCCTTAGCACGTTAACATGACCAAACATTATATTAAAACGAGTTGAAATTGCTGCCCATCACTTTTAATTCAAGACATAAGAGAGTTGATATCATTAGTGTTAAAACCCACCTAAATTTTTGTCTCGTTTATGATTTTGGATGCAGTGGAGTAAACATGGGCTGTTTCGTACCTCTGATCAATACAGCAAAGATAGTTATTGATAGCAAAGGCTGTCAACGGTAATGATAGTACGATTTCTTTTTGTAATTTTTATTCCCAACGACAGTCACCAGAGGATTAAACTTTTCTTTTTCAGATCACCAAAGGGATGATAATTCTATCCATGATTATTGGATATTGACTTGACGTAGCTTGAATAAATATATTTTTTTGGAATTAGGGTTCATTTTGGATAGGCGTGTATATTGTATTGCTTGACTCAAAATTCTACCCTCAACTTGATCTAAACTTAAAATATTTTCTTAAGAAAACAATCTGCGCAATCAGAGAAACGCTCTTAATTAATTTCGAGTCTTTCATCATTCATCTGCCCAGCGGGCCCCTGTCATCCAGATTGTTTTCTCCGTGAGAGGTAGCTTTAATTCTTCAAAACCAATGTCTGTGCTCCAAAGGACGACGAAATTAAATAAAAAGTTACAACATCGTGGAATTATAACAGTGCATATATGTAAGCACTTTCTTTATCAGTTGATGTATGCTTTCCTTGTGTAATCTGTCTATCCATCTATTTATTTATAATTATACGCGCGTGGCTGAATTTCATACGGATAAATGTTTTTACTTCTCTGTGATAAACGAAATCAGTTGATGTATGCTTTCCTTGTGTAATCTGTCTATCCATCTATTTATTTATAATTATTATCGCGTGGCTGAATTTCATACAGATAAATGTTTTTACTTATCTGTGATAAACGAAATGAAGTAACGTCCCGAGCGGGTGCAGCGGTAAGTCCTGGGATTGCCAAAGGCAATACCGAGATTTGAACCCTGCATATTCAATTCTCCTCGCAAGAGCCTGGGATAGCCGGGATTTATCTATATTCTGGGCCTACAAAGTATATTTTCCGGGCGCGTCACTGAAACAGTCGGTAGAAGAATCTCCCCTGAAGCGGTGCTGGAACTAAAGCAATATAGTCCTCCTGGCAGCTTGAAGATTTTCACGATTCTGCTCATGATTTTCTGACCCGTGACAGATACCAGCAGCAAGTAGGACTGAAACGATGGGACGACAAGTGAAATCCGTCCCGGGTGCATAGCGTGTTGATCCACTATTTCTAAATCAAATACATAAATAATTTTCCGACTTGTTCTTCATATTTATTTCAAAAGATCGATGAAGAACACCACCCTTTTCATGATAAAAATATTTCTAAGAAATATTAATTTTAGCGTAACAAGGGAAGCGAAAAATAGTTGGAAATTTAATAGCGAACAACCAAGTAGTAAGACGTAAAGAGTGCTCAATAGTAATTGAATCACATGAATGCTTCCCTTTCAATTGCTGTAAAATAAAAGCCTTCTATTTTCCTGGATTAAAAATACAATAGAAGACAGCCTATACACTCCACAACTCTGTGCAAGAGCTTCGCGCCATGGCCACCATCATTAAGCATGATCAAAGGTTAAATAAATTTTATCGGAAATAATTCTAAGAAAAAGAAGAAGCGATATTCATTATTCCTGCAATACACATTTTCAAAAAATCTAATGCATGCATCGTTAATTAACAGCCCCGGTGAGGATGAAGATCGCAGTACTGTTATTATTGTTATTATAACCACTGGTAAGGCCGGTGGAGTAACGAGTAATGATCATGCCCGTGCATGGTTGTCCTTCATTATTCCATTGATCGGTTGGCGTCGTGATTCATTTCTATCTTCCTGTTTTTAGAACTGAAGCAGGTTACTTTAGGTCTGGTCTGAGCAAGCAATTACTTTAGGTCTGGTCTGAGTAAGCAATCATTTGGCGCTGATTCAAGGGCACCCAACCAGAAAGCCAAGCACAGTTCTTATACTAATGGTCGCCACTGTTCCTCTCTTCCTCCCTCTGTTGCCATGCACAGGAAGCGAATTGATGATTATAGACATCACCATGCAAAACTACAGTCAAAAAGATTTGTTTTTTTTTCTTGCAGCTCATCATGACGAGACATTTCCCTATGGGGTAATGTTTTCTCTTAAAAACAAAAGTGTTGGTGATGTACTCTACAATTTTGAGTTACGGGAATAGTGGAGATTCGGGGCCTCTGTTAGTACTGCACCTATACCATTTTTTTTAATTTAGATTTTATTTTTTAATCATAAATGGAAAACATCTATTGATCGATTCAGGAAAGGAAGACGAATTTTTTTGTATGCGACTCCAACCTATGGATGGAGATCAAAGCTAGCTATAACAACAATGCTGATAACTAGTAATTCGTGCCAGTATCACTAACATGAGAGTTGATTCGATTCATTAAACAATTTCTTTAGAACCTTCAAGATCTACCAGAGAGAACTTGTGATTCACAGGTTGTGAATAGTTTTTATAGCAGTACTTAGGACTTTCTATAATAGTTTTGTGTTTTATTCCGTGTTTATTCGGGCCCTGGGCTTCTTGTTGGAGCTTGGACTAATACTTGTGTAACCTATTATTTGGGAGTTTTGTTGAATTTATTTATTTTTGTTTAGATTTATATCAAAATTTGTTGTTTTTTTTTTAAAAAATAAATCAATATATAAAAATAATCTAAAATATCATTTTTTTTAATTTAAAAAAATACAAAAAAATCATTTTAAAATATATATATTTTTAAAACGTACTGTCAATTGGTTTTAGTAAAATTATCGGGTATTCATCTCATTTAAAAATCCAGTATCGAATCCTTCTGTTTTCATGTTTATTTTGAAGTGGTCTTTTCATTGGTTTTAAATTGTGTTTTTGTTGGTTCCCCCCTAAAATCTTGTTCATTAATTTCTAATCAAATCAATTGTGATTTGAAAATTACAAAGATTAAATACGGGGCTACTTATTTAATACAAGAACAATTAAATTATAATTTAATTGTAGTGGAAGCGGGAGTTCCCCAATCCACTTTAGCTGCACTCAAATCGACCAATAGCGGGTACTGGAGATGGGAGTACTTCACGAGTGCAGGCCTGAAGATCATGAACAATTTACCATTTGCCCACAACCAGATTTTGAAACAATGATTTGGTGTTTAATCTTTAATTTTATTTAATTAAATGTTTAATCTCTCGAGTTTGTATAATAAAGTATCTAAGTAAATGTATATTGACCAAATATTGATGAATACATTTATTTTTTAAAACAACAATTACTAAAACAAATTTCCCATTTTACGTAAAATCAACAGGCATCACCAATTAGACTAATTTTTTTTCACTTTGCCCTTGATATTTACATTTTCTCCCATGAAATCTTTTTTCACTTTTTGGATAGGATTTTTAGTGTATTTTCAAAATAAAAATTAGTTTGCAAAACATAAAAAAAAAATGAATGTTAGTTTTTTTTAAAAAAAAAACACAATTAACAATTAAAAAAATCCACTGTATTTTTAGATGTTAAATAAAAAAAAATATTGATTAGGAGACTTTAATTAAATTGGTCGGTGACCATTAAAATTGCAGCAACCATTGCATTTAAGTATATGTTTAAGAGGGTGGTTAAAATTATTTTTAAATTACTTTTAGGTCAGAAATGAATTAAAATAATATATTTTTTATTTATAAAAAAATATTTTTGACATCATCACATAAAATATATTATAAAAACAATAAATTTTTATATTTGAAAATAAAAAATAAAAAAAATATTTTAAAAAACATTTTTTTTGAAATAGTATATCAAGCATGCCTTCGTGGTCAACCGCGACGATAAAAGCCTGCCATGAACCTTCCTGACATATTTACCTCTCCGTTCTGGGATCGATTAATGTTCTCAACCACATGTTATGAGGATATAATAAATGATGAAAAGGAGGGATCGCTATCGCTGTCTTTAATAAAAAATAGGAAGATATATATTAAAGTACCTGTTATTCATGGAAAATATGACACTGCTGGCCGTGGAGAGTGTTTTATTTTTCTCACGCTAAAAACAATTGCTTTTCAAAATATTTTTTATTTATAAATATATTAAAAAAAATTATAATTTTTTTTTATTATTAACGTAAGCATATCAAAACAATACAAAAATATTAAAAAAAATACAGATATCTTTTGAACACTTTCGAAAACATTTCTGCCAAACTCTAAAAATTAACTGTTGCAGCTGCTGCTGCTGTATTTGATTTGCTTCCTTGCATGTCCCTTCACTAACACAGGATCGTTTCATTAATTTCTAGGTTTGGACAATGGATCCAATAATAAAATGATTAAAATATCAATCCATTCCATTTCTTCAAATGGGGGCAGATTGCAAATCCTTTTTACTTCGGGTTTTCACATGTTTGCAGATTAGGAGGAAGTGTGAGGTTTATTCTTCTGCTGCAACGAAAGGTCAGCCCATGAAAGAATCTCTATCGCTCAAGCACCATACATAGAAAGACTCTTCTCCAGCTACTTGAAAAAGAAAAGAAATAAATGGATTGCCCTAATAAGTTTTTGTTTCTTACATTGAATCCAACGCAGGGTTACTTTTGAAACCCTAATTTTATAAATGTTCAAATAAACTATAAACTTTATCCATAAGGAACTGTTTTTCTTATTTATTTTATACTTGTAAATTAATTTTATAAAAGTTCTGTTTTGTTACTTCATATAAACATTTCAAAACGATTTAACCGAACACGTTTTTTTTTAAAAATCATTCTTAAAACGACATCTAAAAGTATTTTTTTTAACTTATTTTTAAAAGAAACACAACTCCGATCACAATTAGAAACACAAATTCCTTCGCAAACCACGGTGAAAGGACAAGTGGAGGAAGCCCTAGTCACACGCATGTTTAGCTTACACCCTGTCATGTAAAAATAAAACCAGACATTGACAATGTGATTGGAGCCCAGTTCAGATTAATAACTGCATCCAAGGGGGAAATTGGTGCGTAGTCGAGAAAAGAATGAAGGATTAGAAGCGGCCAAAATGGCCTGCTGAGAAAATGCAACGAGAAGAATTATTATAGGAATGAAGACAGCTGGAGCTTGTTGAAACTTCTTGCAAGTGTTGGCCAATGGGCTTGCAGAGTCCTCAACATAAATCAATCATCAAAAGGAAGATAGCCCCGCAGCATGTCGAAATTTCTCGTAAGTAACCCAGAAAACAAATTGCCATGGACCAAGTCTAGCCCACGTAGGAAAGAATCCCTTCCACAGTGCTTTCAATCCCTCCATTCGAACTGTCTTCACCAGACAGTCGTAGGAGCTCTGATACACAACCTTGCCATCTTTGCTTGCTTCCTGATTCATCATTCGTGTCTTCACAACATCGGCTGGGCAGCTCAAGGCAGTTGCAGAAAGTCCTGACATGATAGATGCTAATGTGTGGGCATACATATTATCAGCAGATATATGGTTTTGGATGATAAATCTTTTTGCATGGTCATAACATGCTAACTCTCCCATGTTCACCAAAAAGGCTCTTTGGATGTTCGGGAGAACTCCTTTCCACAGTCCGCCGAAGCCCTCTTCTTTTATAATCTTGCTGAAAGCATCAAATGGCCCCGAGTATCTGGGTTGGAGACCGTGGTTCACAATACGACCATCTGCTTGCATCCGCACCTTAACCAGATCGGCAGGGCTAGCCACCACCTGTAAAACTAGCGGAAAACAAAAGAATTAAAGGAAATTTTCCAGCAATAAATTAGTATAATGTAAGGAATTAAACAGCTGGATGCTAGATTAATTGAGGTAATCCCAATCTATATGCATCTCTCCACTATGGTAATGATTTAAAATTCCAAGTCCATGCTTGGAAATGTTGAATATTTGAGAAGGGCTACACTGTATGCAAACAATAATATTTCTACATAGAGACAAACTGCAAGGTAATATGGTTGCTTTTCCTCAACTATTTGTTAACTTATAACCAACCAGGGACAGAACCAATTTTTCCAAACATGAGACAGATGATCTTAATCTCGACAGTAAGAATGGAAATTCTTCTGTTTGCATTGTAATGCTAGAGTTCATTGGAGAAGCACAAGTATCATTGTGAATACCAAACAAATGTAAAAATCAAACCTGTCGGAACAACTAGGGATAATAACTACATAACTATTTGTCAAGGATATCCATTAACTATACCATTTGCTAGCTTCATAAACTCTCAGTTTTTGTTAGATGTGCTAATTAATTGCAAGACTCTAATGCTTAAAACTAATTGAAAATTGTAGCTATTGGTTTTTTACTTTTGATCACTTTCTTTCAAGGTCTAAAAGAAATCACAATGAGCAAAAATGATTATTTACACCCTTCTAATCAATTCAGCATATTCAAGCACGCCCTATCTTTGCATCTTCTTCTCTAGGGATTGCTACACTCACATTTATATTTCAATCACTGAAAAATTTAAACTTTTCAAGGAACTCCCTTCAAAAAACAAGGAAAGAAAGGAAACTTGATAGAGTGAGATTTTTACCTGAGCAATTACCCCAGAAAGTCCACCAAGGAGAGCTTTGGTGGAGAGAGAAACAAAACCGCCGCCGCCGCCAGCAACTTCATTGTCAACCACCACAAGATATCTCAAATTTTCATAGCCCACAATTCGAATTGGAGTGTATAATAGGTGTCTTAAAATGGCAGGAGAAAGGCCCTGGTAGAACCCTAGAGGGCCATGTTGTCGAATGATCTCGGAGGCCACCCTGAAGGCGTTAGTGGGTTTAGTAGTGGAGGAATGGAGCTGGAGCCGGGTCTTTGTCAAGTCTATCGGGAAAGTGGCTATCTCGGCCACCATGGCCGATAGTGAGGTGAGGAGGATTTTTGTGTGGTTTTGTGGTTGCTTGTGGCCATGGCTTTCACTCATGGGAGACGGAGAGCTCAAGAATTGATGGATTTCGCCGAGAAGGAGAAGGTGCCCAATTTTTGAGCAGATGTAGCAAAACCCGTCCCTCAGGACTTCATTTTCTTTTTTCTTTTTTTCTTTAATAGTGGGGCATTTTTCATTTCTAAGAGTAAATTATAAATCACTTCCTCTAATTTTGCAAAACAAATCAAATAATCTTTTTAATTTTAAAAAATATTTAATTAATTCCCTCTATCTATTTCATGTTTTTTTTACAATTTATTTTGTTTTTTTAAAGTAAATAAATAATATGTAAGGATAAATGAAAAAAGAAAGCATATCTTAAAATAAAATAATATTGAATTATTTAATTTATAAAACTAAAGTAATTATTTAATTCATTCTTATTTTTACAATTCTAAAAGAATAATTTATAAATCTCTCTCTCTCCCCCAATGCTCTTTACTTGATATTTTATTTTTTTGTTATCATAATATCTTAAATTTTGAGTATAAAAAAAATGGACCCCATGTTTTGTTTAAAGCTCAATTGTTTCTTGTTTTAATTTTCTAATAATTTTTATTTATTTATTTCAAATTATTGTTCGTTATCAAATTATCTTAATGTCCTGGTATTTATTTTTTTTTAAAAAAAAAAACATGCGCCGGTTTGCTATCACGGTCCGGACCAAAAACCATAGGAATTGTGCTGGGCCAATAAGGACGAGGCACACCAAACCAAACTAGCCTATTTCAATCCTGTGAAAACACGCAGGGCAACACAACTATCAACAACACATCACCTTGTACATGGGGAAGCCACAATAACCGGGTTAATGAAAATGCAACGAACAATTGATTGAAATCTCCCTGCATTCTTGAGCCTTTTTACATTCGAACCCTGGATCTGTGACAGATGACGGCGACATCATCGTGTAGAGTGAAATTGGGAAGGCAATCTTATCACAACAGCACTGGTCTCTAGCCTGTTGATCAATCGATGAAGAACTCCCAAAAAGAAATCCCACTAATAGCATAGCCAAGAAGCAACAGCTCATTTAACCATGTAACCTGTCAGTACTCTAGCCGGAAGTGCCATCCAACAAGTCCTTCAGAGGGAGAATTAATCCCAGGATAACATGCACAAGGGTGAGACACTAAGGTAATTTGAGACCTGGTGAAGGGGTATTACAGCTAGCAGTATCACCATGATAGCAAGCAGTGCATGCAAGAATTGGAAAGGCACGGCCTGTAAATATTGCTGAAGGAAGATAAACAAGAATATACAGATAAAATAGAAAGTGTAACATAATAATAAAGAACGATGTAACCAATGCACGAAATGGCAGAGTATTATTTATGCTTGCAGGTTCCATGTGATTGGACACAGAGCACCTTACATGACATCAATGATCAAACAGAATAGGATTTGCTATAGCTTCTCTTTGTAGTGCAAAACATTTTAAATCAGCTAAAGTTTTAGGGAAGAATAGTGATTGTTATGGTGCTGGGTTTAGGGTTCTGGCTTCATTCGTTAACCACTCGCGTAATTTAAATGCTAGGCCCTTTCATGTCGGGGATCATGCACTAGTTCATGCTTCTAGGAAAGGTGTGAGGAGATGGATCGCGAGAGGGAAGGAGAGACGCTATCTGGGGGCATCATTTTGGGCTGCATATTTTGAAGATTATGGCTCAGAGAAATCACTAAGAGGTGGGGAAGTCGGATCCCGGTTCTGGATTTACTTTAGTATAGGATGGTGTTGCAGAAGCTGCTGCGGTATCCGATGAGAGGGTACCGGAGGCTTTTGAAATAAGTATTGCTTTTTGAGCAGTTTAATCAGGTGCCGATCAGCATGACAACATCCATTTTAAATTTAGAGTTCCTTGGGAGAAACACGGGCGGACTGCAAAACTGTAGTTTTTTTCCGCTATCTGACGGGAAGCACTGGAGCACCAAAACCACCTGGCGACACTTGTAGTGATGGCCACACGGACCCGTGGGAGCAATTTGGGGCTTGAAGCAGAAATTGTTCTTTTTTCCTTTTAGTCCTTAAATGAGGATCGAATCAATTTCCCACTCTTGGAATAGAGGATTCGGGCATGATCCCAGATCTGGTATATGAAAACACTTGATTGTCAATACCTGACAAAAAAATTCCACTGACAAGAAATAATATATAACCTATTCTCCCCCATTATAAAAGTAAAGATAAGATTTGTTTCTGTTGACAACTGTGAGGAATGGTGGCCGTAAAAAAACATGAGAAATTCATGACTAATACATTAACATATCCTCTTAAAGGAGCAATGAAAAGGTCAGCTGCAACAGCAAGTTGACTGGAGCACTCCAGGAACAACCTGGAAACATAAAATATCAAACGCCAGTCATTACCACGAGCTTATTGTAGAGAATGCGGTCATCCCTCCCAGTGTTGCTCTCCAACAAAGCACTTTGCACAAGTTCCTGATGTCAAAACAAATCATTACAAACTACAAAAAGAACATTGTGCAAGCGTGCAGCTCTTGATGTGTTGTGTTGTGTGTGTGTGGTGGTGGTGGTGGGGAGCTAAGAAATACAGAAGTACAATTCTCACCTTGACATCCCTGTGTGAAAGAAATTTCCCCAGGCTGTGGATAAT
>CM063597.1:12279883-12329883 GCA_032356905.1 Salix exigua
ATTTTTATGCATTCTTTGATACAATTCATAACTCCCACTAAACCTACTTTTCCGGGCATTGGCGTGACGTCAACTTTCTATTGCTATTATTTTAGCTGCTGCATACGTTGTCATGTTCTTCTCGTTGCATTTTATTTATTTTTTAATAATCGTCACCTTTTTTCTTGATTCATGCCATCTATAATATATATATAATAAACAGAATATTATTTTTATCGAATAATATCCGGAGTGGAAAGGAAGGAATCGCATGCTTTTGCCCATTTAATTTAAACCCAGTCAATGTGAGAGATCCCCGTGTGCACCTCCAGCATGATGCAAAGCAGCATTAAACACGTCAGCCATCCTCCTAGACTAGCGTTAACAGTGCCATGCAACCATGAGCACCGCGGTAATTTTATCACGCTCGTAGCCTAGCACAAAAACCCTAATTCACATTAAAAGATCCCGTTTCTAATACGTGTATTGCGGTAATTGGAGGAGTCCGATTCATGGCGAAAGTTGCTTCACTGATAAGAACCCAATTTCTGTCTCCCAGGCTCCTTAGGAATGGTGTTTCATGGAGAAGATTTACTCTTAAGAAAGGTGCAAATTATGTACACCATAAATTGTGATTTAAAAATAGAAACTCCAAGTACGGCTTCAGCTTTCCTTTTATACAAGAAATAAAATAAATTGATGTTTAATTCGGGCATTTATTTATTTACTTATAAACTTCTAAGTATTGTCTTATTTTTTGTTTGTTGTCCGAGACAGTGGTACGATACCGACGTCCTAAATAATTGCTCTTCCCTCGCATGTTCGGGGCATGGGCCATTGAATCTGCTATTTTCCTTTCCGTTAGTTTGAGCTAGGATCAGAAGCAGGGCTTGTCAAGTTGGGCCGGGTCCATAATCTCCGCGGCACAAACCCGTAACCCTCGCTTGGGCTGGCCACTAGACAGCCAACCCAGGCTCAATTTGTCCCGGTCATTTTTTAAAAAAAATCTTAAGTTTAAGTTTTGGAGTCAATCACGGTCTCATTTTCATCAACAGCCTTACCCTAGGCCTAGATTGATCACCGCTTTTAAGTATCCTTGCTTTGATTAACGTCCTTTATCTTAATCGGAAAAAAATCTCAACCATTGATCCATAAAACCACAACCTATTGACATTCGATGTTTTTTAGAGAAAAGAATTTGAGATGATAATCATTCTTAAATAAAATACAGATTTTATCATAAAATGACATGCTTTAATAGATAAGATATAACTATTAAACTTGTTTGTGTTGCGTGTCTATTTAATATAATAAACCCAACACAGTTGGTACATATTGTTAAAATAAATAAATAAATAAAATTAACCAAATACAAAACATTACATGTTTTCCTATGAACTTTGAGCAAATCACTCCAAATCTCAATTTCCGGTGATAGTTCGCAGCCAGCTCAGCTTCTTATATTGTTACCGAATAATAAATATTTTTCTACCAAATAGAAAACACGAAAGAATGGAATATAAAATAGGAGGGGAGGAGGTGGCGTGTTGGCCCATGACAACAGTGTATCGAAGCTCCTGTCATCGATAATACATTTCCTGTACCGGCAGGAAAGCATAAGCACACACAACTTTTTGTACAGAAGTGGACAGCTGCAAACAGATACAGCCCATGTGGGTGGGCATGAAATCACAGAAGATTCTGCCGATGAGGAAACCAAACGAAAGGATGCTCGGCAGTATGCATCATCAGTGCATCAGGAGGGTGGGTTGTGCTTGGTTCTGCTGCAGAATTTGTACCTGAGTTTTGCAGGTTCATGAAAAAAGGATGTTCGATTCGAGTTTCGGTTTCTTGTTTTGTTGTGTCTATACATAGACAACAGAGGAAAAAATTAAACATCCTCTTCCGTCCATGTTTTATTCGAGGGTTATTAAAGATATTATCCACAAACTTAATCACATCCGATTGAACTGAAGTGGCAGACATGGCAGTTCTAGTTTTTAACTGGTTAATGTGGCACTGCAATACTAGGAAAGATTTATAAATCATTCAGAGGTGGATGTGAGAAGGTATTTTCTGTTTTTGTATTCTATAAAATACCTTCGTTTAGTGAATTCTCCAGAATCTGTCAGTGGTTATTAAATTACATAATTCCAGTTAGTAAGAACATTGTGGTGTCTCTAAGAATACGATTCTTATTTACAAATGTATCTAACAGGGTACTCTCCCTTGTATTCTTCTGTTGATTTGGCCTGAGTTTTAGACCAAGAAGATAAAAGCTAGCAGCTCCTTTTTATAATCTGCAGCTGGAAGCATTCTCATGCTAGTACATGTGGGGGGAAACAGAATGCAAACGGCAGTCAACATTCATGTTGTAGAAATTGGAGTGCGGAGAATCAAGATCAAATACACAAGCGAATGAAGAGCCAGTGAATCGTGAGAGGCTTAAAAAAATTAAGAAAAAGAGGGGGGAAAGAGAACGAATAAAGAAAGGGATAAGATGGCATTGATAAAGTTTATTTGTTTTTACCCTTTGAAGGGGTCTCATGTGAGAGCAGAAGATTTTACTACACAAAAAAAAGAGAAGAAAAGATTGCAGGGTCGACGTGACATCAACAGACTGGTGCAGATTTCATATTCTGCCATCCAACTGCAACAATTAACTACGGTCCCTTTCTCTTTTTCCTCGAATGGCCTCTCGGATATATGGGAGCACGTCCACATTAAGCACCCCTCTGATGATTTCTGCGAAAAACACACCCTTTTCAGACTTCTTTCTTTTCTTTTATTTTGCTATACTTCTGAGTTCTGACTTCATGTAGCTCCTACCCCGAGAAAGTCAATGAATGGTGGTGGAACAGTCTCAAAATGACCATTAACTCTGCTCTGATCTGCTACGGATGGCGATGAAGGTGAAGGCTGGCTGACTGAAACTGCTCGAGGAAAGGTTGGCGCTGTA
Source organism: Salix exigua (assembly GCA_032356905.1). Lineage (NCBI taxonomy): Eukaryota > Viridiplantae > Streptophyta > Magnoliopsida > Malpighiales > Salicaceae > Salix > Salix exigua. Next base: position 12,282,822 of record CM063597.1, read on the forward strand.
AAATCTGAGAAACAGTAAGGGTTTGGGTAGTTTGACTGTTGCATTGCCATTATGTATTGATGGGAATAGAAACCAGAAATTCGGGGCTCTTCATTCGGCCTATCCCATGAACTGGTTTGGCTGAACCTGCCCGTCATGTCGTTACTTTTGGGATCTGCAACAAAAAACCCAAACCAATCACAAAGATGAGAAAAGAAATGCTGGTAGCTAGTTAAAAGATAGCATGCCCAAGTTTATACAGAATTTAGAGCAACAAAAAAGATAGGGGAGAAGGTTGGTTTCAGTGAGCGAACCGAAGGAGGTAGGCTTGGTCTCAATCGAAAATAACTTGAAGAGGATAAAGCTAGGAAATCAGGTAGGCTTCCCAAAAAGAAACCAACGATGAAGTAGCACAGAAACCCAGACACTAAAAAATACACCGCATAAACATAGAAGAATGTTAAGAGAGGGTGAGGATCAAGGGGGATCACAAAAGACGCACATACCAAAGAAATCAAGAGGTGTCTGCTGTGAACAAAACCCACTTTGAGGGACGTTAATGCTTGAGATGGCTTCTCCCCCGCTAGTCATGAGGGGGGGTCCATTTATGCCATTGTCAACCCCACCGCAACCAGCACCATAAAAGTTTCCAATTTGGTAAGAAGATAAGTTATTTAGTCGTCCAACACCGGGGATGTTGGGACAACATGGTGGTGGTTCTGCTTTCATGCCTGCATCTCTACTACCGACGTAGCTTGGAATTTCCTCCACTCTTCTACTGACAGATTGACTTAGCCTCCTTCTCCTGTAAGCGCTTGATTGTTCTCTATACTTTCTAGCCATGATGACATGCCAGTGGTTCTTGACTGCGTTATCGGTTCTTCCAGGGAAAAGTCTAGCAATCATGGCCCATTTGTTACCATAAAGTCTATGAGCTTGCATTAGCCTCTCCTCTTCATCTTCAGTGAAAGCTTTTCTGTTTATCCTTGGATCTAACTGATTAAACCACCTCAACCTGCAGCTCTTGCCTTGACATATCAACAATCAAAATGAGCCAATCAGAAACTAGAAAATAGGACCCCTAGACCAAACAAAATATAGACAAAAGAAAGCGTCAAATTTCGAACAGAAATTTACAGTCTCTTTCTCTGAAGCAATTTTACCTGATCTACCTTCCAACTTCTCAGCTATAAGGTTCCAATTTTGAGGACCATAAAGAGCTACAAGCTCCCTCAGCCTGGTATCTTCTGCCGGCCTCCAATGCCCTCTTGCACAGAGCTTTGACTGCCCACTATCTGTTTCCCTGCCGCTTATCATATTTTCATTAGGGTTCTCTTCATGTGACGAGTTAGCATTGTGATTTATAGCCTCATCGTTCTCTCCAGACCCGTCACTGCAATCAGAAACCTTAACCTCCGCAGCAGCAGCACTGTTAGCACGATAGTTTCCCATGAAAGGAAAACCCCAGGTGAGCCTCCGGTTTTCCATCTCATGAGAAGAAGAGGAGCCAGGTGTTGTCATTCCAAAGCTGGGACTAAGAGAAAGAGAACCAATGTCCGTGTAAACGACCCCCATTGGGGAGCAAGGAGGAGAAGAGGAAGATGAGGGAGCAGTAGAAGAGTGACAAACAAGGCCGTTTCTGCTGTTATTATATGGTGCTGCACAGATAACACTCTTCTTGGCCATGCCTTCATTTCTTAATCCCTCTGACGTACAGATGCTGTTATACAACTGTTCAATAAGTCATCATCCGTGGTGATGCAAGTGTGAGATCTCTTGAAAATAGCAATGGTGCTTTAATTTAGAGCTGCTGCCTGCTATGTCTTTCTACTGTGAGACCCAGGGAGGGGAGAGAACAGAAGTAGTTAACCCTGACTGCTCGTTTTATCTAACTAGTACCTCTCGTATTATATTAATAGCAGTGGTATTTCTTTCTTATTTTTTGAATCATCACACGTGTGAAATTGAGAGACCCTCTCTCTCCATCGGCTTTTTTTCCTTGAGAGAGGCCGGTTCAACCTGGGTTTCAGATAACCACCTGAGGTTGACCCAACAACCATACCTCCATGCCACATCATTACTTTATTAATAGTATCCCTTCTTACACAACTAATTATAAGTCTCCAAAAAGGTTATTACCTTCACGTCATCTTAATCCCGACTCTCTTATCTTACCACCCCTGTATATATATTTTTTTTGCACGTATAAAATTTATTAGCAATGTTGCACGTACTAAAATACAGAAGAAATATTAATCAAAAATACAAATGCAAATATATATATATATATATATACAAAATAAAATGAGGTTGGGCTTTGTGTACTTGTTAAGCTGGGTCACAGTCCCATGAAAAAGCCTGGTGTGTTGGCGTGCAAGTCACGTGGGATTTTTTTTTTTATAAAAAAAACAAGTGGAACAAAAAACATCGTCACTCCATTCCTTTTGATCCTAGATTTTATCACTTATATGGCTATTAAAACAAGGATTTTTTTATTTTAAAAACTATTTTTTTTATAAAAAAAACATCGTACACATATCTTTTATGTGCGCAAAACTCGGAGAAACTCATTAATTGTCAAATTATGGACGCGATCCACACAATACAAGATTTTAAGCCTATTTAGGTGTATGTTAAGGGAAATTTTATATTTTATAAATATATTAAACATTATGTTTATTATATATATATATAGATAGATATCAACACATCAATATAATGTAAATATATTAAAAATAATTTTTTTAAAATGAAATGCACCCCAGACACCTCTTTCCCTTGGATACTTGTTTGATATATATTATTTGAATTTAATCATGGCTTTGAAAGTCTTATAATCTCAGTATTGATATTCCTTTTGTGGATTACATATGTTTAAAAGTATGTGTATAATGTATCATTGTACACAACAGGCTCATAAACTTATGTGGGCATGGCCCCTTGGTCTTAGCATCATTTTTTTATGCCGAGGAAATATCATCTTTAGAAAAATATATTCTTAATTGTATTAGATTTTTGTAAGAATCGCATATTTTAACTCGAAATTAAAATTTATTATTTAAATTACAAGATATCTGTTATTACATCACAGACTCTATAAAACTCGCGTTGCATCATGTAGTTCAGGATTTAGCATACCTCTAGATAAATAAATAACACACTCTCACACACAGGATAAATAAATACACGGAATGTGTATATATTATATAAATATAAATGGTTCCCTCTTTGTCTGCATGAAAGAGCTTTGATCAGTAAATTTGGATAATTTTTCACGATACTGTGTTGCTTCACGTCATCAAGAGATTGTAAATTGCAAGTGATAGTCTTCTAACTGAATTTTCAGTTGATCATCACTAAAATACTCAGACTCCATCGAATAAATATTCATGGCTCGTAAGTGTAGACTTCTCATGCATTCATTGACAAGCCAGCCACCCACTTCTCCAGGGGTAGATTTTCCTGACACTCTAACATTAAATGGCTTCAAGGAGACGGGTTTTCTTGTTTAAAAAAAGGTAAATGAGAGGCGCGTATTTTCCATGCAAGGAATTAATGTCCTTAGACTGCACTTTCATTCCTCAGAATACTTGCCGTGAAACACAGAAAAGAAAAGGGAATAGTACTTAGGAAGAAGAAGAAGAAGTATCCTTATCTATCTATTTATTTTTATCAGTCTCCACTTTACTCGCTGGATAATCCATTGATAGACATTTCATTTACTATTCTCGCAGAGTAACAGAAGTGTACTGAAGAGTTGGGGTCATAAACTTTGAAAACCTGACTACTTTCAATGGGAAACACCCCGAACTAAATTATCCCAGTGCAATTGTTGAAAAAAATCCACCATTTGTAGTCACTTACTAGTTCCTACCCTCACAAAGCACACTGGGTTCATGGGGTCCCAGCCAAAGCAGCCTGTTTCTGTGTCGTTTAATTTACTCACTGTATCCCCTGCCTTCTTGAAACTGTGTGACTGCTACATGCCACTGTCATTTATGGCGCACATGAACACGTGAGCTTGCTTGTGAGACGAGATTGTCTGGGGCTGATGTCATCATGACCATACAAATGCATCTGTTTAAGTAAATGTTTGGAAGAATGTCCCGAAGCTTTTGAACCCCTTGAAAATTTAACTAGCTAGCCCAGTTTTTATGTCTCTTCAACCTAGTGTTGCAGAAACCTTTCTATCTTCACTTGTCACCGAGAAAATATTGCAGCATCTCCGCTCTCATCAAACGGAACCAGGTTGCGGAAAATATCTCAGTAAATCTCCTCTCGTCATTCAAATTTTAACCTCTGGTTCCAAAATAGAAACCCTGTGCTTTCTTCTTCTGCTCTCATCTGCAGTCTGCATCTGACCTTCCATTCCCACGTGTGCCCTTGTTTTCTCGTGCGGAGCACTTGTCACACACACAGAGTTTATGGTCAGTGTTTGCATGGGCCTCCATTGTATCTTCATCAATTATTGTCCCTGACTTGCCTCCTTCCACACTTAGGATGCCTCCCAATCTTTACTCTGGTTTCCTTGTCCTTGTATTCATCTGTAGCCCCAACACTCTCACCCACAGAGCGTGCAATCACGAGGCAGGGCGGGACCCAGGTAGGAACTAGAGAACAAGGTTCCACACTTCCAGAGTGTGCGTGTGTCTGATAAGTGACGGTGTTGGCTGTTCCCATTTTGTTAATTCAACCCCTCATAATGTGAATTTTGACTAAAATTGTCCCCCTCTTAAATACATTTAGTTTTTTTAGTATATCAAAATAATAATATAAAAATTAAAATAATGTTGGACCATAGCGTGAGAAAATAATATAATATACTATATATTCCTCGTAATCTAGGCAAATGTGTGTTCTTAGCAACCTCGTGACAAATATCAGGTTTAGATTTTTCCTCCAAAATTCTGACAATACTAAAATTCAAAAACCTCGACAAACTGTATTTTATACGGTGATTAAAAATGTACCGTGGGAAGGGAAATATAATAATTTCTGCTACCAATTAGAAAAGTGGTCATAATTAACAGAAAAAAAGAGATACGGGAGCATTAATTAGTGACCACTTAATTATGGGGTAGTGAAACTGCATGAAGGAACCGTGCAGTCATCATCCTTTCAGCATCACTTGAAAAAGATAAAGGGTTAACTAATTGAAGTCTTGCACAATAAATACAGATTTTCATTGTTTTTTCTAATAAAAGATAGAAGGACTTGATTGGTAAATGGACAAAGTATAAGGAGATGATCTATAGACAACAAAGTTATGGGAAGAAATCGATCGATCGGTTATTTAAACTTGGGTGGAACGATTGAAATTAAGCATGCATTGATATTCAAAAATCCGTGGAAATATGTTACAAATGGGCAATTACAACTTTCAAGGTTTCCAAATGTCGCGAATCTTGAATGGATGGGGAAGCCTAAGCTACAAACTATATAAATCTGATAAGATACGTTCAAATGCAGATGATGAATACAAAAAAATAGCTATTTTCACGATCTCATGTTGAGATAATCTCATAATAAATAAATAAATACTATAAACATGACAAATAATTTAAATTAGTTCAGTTTAACCCATTAAACTTGTAATTCATGTAAATTCAATTTAACTCATTAAACTTGTACCTCGTGTCACTAGACCAATAAGATATGATTGATATCTTGATAGATAAAATTAAACCTGAAAAAGTACAAGTTAAAAAAATATTGAAATAAATAAAATTTTATTCGATAGCATATAATAGAAACGCCATTTTTTTTAGTGTCTTGTTAATATATAAACAACATATCTATACAGATATCTTTTCTGACAGGAGAAACCATGCTCATGTCATGCCTGCCTTGCAACTGTGTATGCAAGAAAGAATCGATTACATTGCCAGACATATTATAATAAAAGCTACAATTCAAACTTTCAAACTCAAACTAGTGGAAGATAAAAAGTAAATAATAAAATCCCGACGTTGTCACTAAAACAAAGCAGGGACGCTGTTTGCAATATCATGTCCATCACAGGGAAAAGGTTTGAGTGGACTGCGAAGTGAAACTCTGGTTGAAAAATGTTGTCGATTTACCGGACCAGGAAGCAAGAAATGCTGGAAGAAGCTGCTGGCAGCATCCGATGTTTGCGAGAGAGAGAGAGAGAGAGAGGTTTGCTGTCGAGAAGGGGACCTGCGCCCTCAACGCCCAGAGCTCACGTGACTGAGATGGTCATGATTTTACAGAACATGAAAGAAAGAAACATGTTTTGAGAAGGACCGTGTAAGATACAAGATAGCTGGCCTAGTCAAATCTTGTGATACGAGTTTTTTTTTAAAAGTTTTTTTTAAATATATTAAACAATATATATATTTAAAAAATATTATTTTTAATATTAGTACATTAAAGTAATTTAAAAATAATAATTTAAAATAAAAATATTTTTTAATTCTTACAATCTATAAATTGAAGATTAGCCGAGGTGTGTGTGTGTGTGTGTGTGTGTTGTAAATGGGGCGTAGGCCACCGTATAAATAAGAGGGCTGATCCATGGGATTCTGTTGGGGATGTCCCCTTGGAACTACATGGGAGGGTAAGTTAGGTCGTGTCTTTGTTGCTTCAGGATACCCCATAAACCATAGGAACAAGACAAGAACCGTCTATTTCAAAGCCAAAACCTTCGCTCCTTGACCAGGAAAAACATAAATTTAATGCATAAACAATTAAACATTATATGCTGTAGCCTTCCCCCCATCCCCTCGCATGTTGGATATCAGCCATGAGAGTCAGTTAACCCTGTCCCGAGGCCTAACAGCAGCTATAACTCGCCTTGCCCATTACCACGTGAGATGTTCTTTTTATGCCTTTTTGTGTTTCATATACATTTTTTTACTAAAAATTATCTTTATAATAATTGTTAAAAATAATATTTGTAAAAAATAATATTGGACAAATAACGATTATGTTAATTTTCATGTTCTGTAATGATTTTTATTTCCGAAATTTATCCCAAATATATCAATAGATCATTTGATCCCACAAGATAATTATATTGATGATGAATTCTTGCAAATACAGAACAATGGAAAATTTAGAACTTACCTTCCATTTTGTTCTTGAATTGTTGCATCCAATTCTCTCCTTTCTTCTTGTTTTCTGCAGACTTTTCCTTAGTTGATCTTCTACTCTATACCTTAATCTTTGCTTAATCTCTTTGATGGAGAGAGATCACTTTCATGGTTTTCTTTTCAATTCTCTTTTGTTCTTGCACTCACGGCACAAGCACACACTTTACACTTCCCTTTTGCCTCCACTTTCAGCCGCTCCCCTGACTCTTTGTTTTCTGAACAACCACCCTACTCTTTTATTATACCCACTAAATGAGTGCCCATTCCACCGAATAGGTGCTCCTATAATAAAAGAGAAAGGGTTGTGCATCTAATGGGTGCTCATTTAATTAAGAGAAGGGTTGTGTCTTTTATTTTATACACTTACATATATTTAAAACTATCAATATATATATGTATACAACCGGATGAGAATATATGTTCTTTTATAGTTGAGAAGAGGATTTCAATGTACCCATTCTAATATTCATTTATTGAGACCGATCCATCACGGTTTCACTTTAACATATTAGAATCCGTAGATTTTATAAACAACTTGAATTTTAATGATTGGATCATTAATACATCGACCACTCTACAGAAAATATTCTTACAGATTATCCACGAACCCGTTCGCGAGACTCGAACGAATGTTATCAAACCTGTGCACATACATTTTTTGTACTTGTTGGCAACGTGTTTGGATAATTTTAATTGTGTCGGATCGAGAAGCGATGGGGCTAAAACGCACCTTAAACAGCATGCATCTCGTTGTCCGAAGAGGCGGTCTACGTCCAAGCCACAAAGGATACAATAATTACTATTTTATCTTAGGACCTACGTTGTATGAAGGCATGCATAAAAGAATCATAAGAAACAGCAAATAAATGTATTTTCCACCATAAATACAACTCTGTAATAAATCTTCATCTCACCATAACCAAACAAAAAAGACATAAATGTTTCTCCATCGACTCGAGGAGCTATAAAAAAAACAATATAAAAAGAAAAAAATAGGCTCAGCACTTTGTTCTAGCCATCGTTCATGCTCCATCATCCATGATTCCTGTCTTGAGAAGATTTCTGCGTGAACCGGGTCCAGAGCTAGCCTGGGAATAATCATGCTCCATCTCGACGTATTTAATATTTTAATTACTGCATCGATCAATGATTCTTGTCTCGAGAAGAGTTCTGCGTGAAGTTGTGAGCCGAGTCCAGAGCTAGCCTAAGAATAATCATACTCCATCTCGACGTATTAAATTGCTGCGTCAATCAATCAATCAATCAGAATAGTCTACCGTCCCACGTCAATCCCGACTCCTCATAAATGTCATGGATGTTAGTATGATTATATTGCATATGCTCTTGCCGTTAGTAATTGTCTACGGTTGGTGGCTCGCGATCCCTTTTTATTTGTTATTTTTTTGTCGTATTAAAAATATTTAGGTAACTTTTTATTAGTATTGATCATGTTTGATTTTATAGTATTTTGTTTTAAAAAATGTTTAACATCTTGTTCTCATTTATTTACTTCTTGTTTTTTTTCTTTTTCAATTTATTGAAATAAAAAACAAAGTAAATTAGAGAAAAATAAATGGTTCTTAAAGCCATAAAGATAGCCAATTAGTTTTGCTATATTGTAAAGGATAAAGGATAAATCATAATCAACTCATTGGCGAAATTACATTTTTTTTAAATATCACATTGGAAAACTTGTATAGCACTAAAAATATTTATTAAATTATACTATTGAAAAGCCCCCCCCTGTAATTTGCGTTGTTTGAATAACACAACACATGCATGCATACATACATGCATGCATATGTTATATTTTAAGGCTGTTGTTTTCAGCAACTTAATCTTAAAAATGAATATATTTTCTCAAAACATTGGACCAAAAGATTATCTCAAGTAGACTAGACAGAAGCTTCGATTTAGTTGGTTTAGCTTCGTGGAAACCTGACGTGTCAAATCTGAGATTACAATTATTGTTTTGCCTGAATAATGTAGCATCCTCCGCTATCTTATTAGAACTGCGTCGCAAGCTGTTTATCGGTTGTGATGATTTTTGAAAATTTTTATTATTTAGAAATATATTAAAATAATATTTTTTTATTTTTAAAAATTATTTTTAATATCAGCACATCAAAATGATTTAAAAACAATAATTTTTTTAATTTTAAAAAAATCAATTTTTTTCATAAATACTCACAATTTCAAACAGATATAAATTGTACTGGAGCTCAAGTCACAATAAGTAATCTATTTTTAAAATATACATAAGAAGTTACAGGTTGCTATATATATATATATATATATATATATATATATATATATATATATATATATATATTAACGACGGTGACAGTTTCCCAAGATTATTATTGCTGAACGTGCTATTTTCCAAAAAAACAAATAAAAAAATGTGGAAGTAATAAAGAGACAGGGGTTGCAGTACAAGTGAGCGCAGGGAGCCAGGCTGCTACAGCCCTAGCTATAAGGAAACCTGAAGTCAGCAGAAAATTGGTTGCCGTGTGGAGAGGGTGGTTCTTCGACTGAGTCACTCACATGAATTATCCAGGCAAGGTATGGATGGACCTGAAAGTCTTATTATGCCACTTATAGATATTAAAGTAAAAGGAGTTCGAACTGTCACAGGGCTTTCCATCAGTAGTAACAATTTGCTGATACACAGAAACACTATCAGAACCCAGAAAAAGTCCTTCCAAAAAGAGATGACTTTCTTTGAACAAATTGAACACTTCATATGGTAAATATTGAATCTGGTTTCCCCCCTCTCAAAATTATTATTTTTTAAATAAAACATTTTAAAAACAACACCTGTTCCCATCAAACACAGTTGCGCATCCAAGACAGCCAGGAATGACCCACCAGCTATCTTTTCCGTGTTTAAGCTCTCTGACTTCAATAGTACTCCTACACAGCCACCGGGTAAAAAAAAAAAGAAGCCCAAAGCCTAGCCCTAGGGGCAAGGCAGGCATTTTGATTTTGATTTTGTTTCCAGGATAAATTAAATGTGCATCCATGGAGTGACAGGTGAAAGGGAGAGTGAGAGATAGAAAGGACAGGGGGGTTGATTTTCGAAGAGATTTTCTTACATTGATTGGGGAAGAGACAGTGCTTTACTCACACAGAGGAATTGTCTGTTCCTCATCTGATCATCATCTTATTTAATAGCTTTGGTTTATTGTTCCTTCGACAGCAAGTGATTGTACTGCCCACGTGCGTAGACCCCTTGCTTGCTGTTACTTGCATAGCTCATCAGACCCAACGGTCCATGCCTCCTTTTGCGCACCGTATCATACCCTGCATTATATAGATAAAAAAAAAAACGATTATTAATCAATACAAAGTATATTTAGAAAAATAATTTGACTACGTCCTCGGCTTTTTTTAAGAGAAAGCAGGAAATCCTTGACCAGACACGTGATTTAATTATTTCCGGCCTCTCTGAGCTCTAATCAACAAAAAATCTATTGAGCTGGTCATTTGAGGAGAATTTTCATTAATTCAGAGACCATCCATTAAAAATATGAATTAATTTATGACAACATCAGCATTTGATACAACGCGTGATTTATTAAAAAAAGAGACCCGGTCATCTCGATTTTAGGCTGTGCCGTACCAGAATCTTAGACTCCCCCCTCCATGCAAATGGGAGAATTAAATATTCACAATCAATCCAAGCAACGGGGTTCTGGCTGGATCAATTAATTGAAGACGACCCATTTGATATTAATTAGTGAAATGAAGTCCAAATATCCTTGAAAAATAACGAATAAGAAATAAATAACAAATAACCATAAAGCTCCGCGAAGTTAAGTGGCGTCGTTGTTTCTTATTCCTTATGCATGGCATGAATCGTTACCCTTTTTTTTTGTACAATTACTTTAGCCTATTTTTTTAATTAAAAAAAGGGGTGAAAGCCTTATAGTCAATCCAGAACATCAAAGTGCCCGACCCCACACCACGTATTTGGGGAGAAAACAGTGGTCTTGAGGCAGACACAACAGAAGTAGGAAAATCTTAAACACGATACCTCATGTGACTTCAGGGACATTAATTAGGGAAGCAAAAAAGTCGTTGTAACCCTAGAAAAAGACTTCCGACATTTTCCAGGCTGAAGAATAGACCACGCTAGGGTCTGCTATATCCATATCAACACATGAACATGGCCCCTGGCCCAAGTTGGGTGCTACCTAGCCCACCAAGGCAGTGCCTCGAGCGCGGAAGGAAAACAACATGGCAAGTGGATTCAACGAGAGGTGGAAACCCTTTGTAGCTTGTACAGGAACAAAATTCAATTATTCAATTAATATATGGCTCTCTGCATGTCCAAACATCCTCAAGGAATTCCAGACCTCTGTCCTTATCATATGATGAAGAAATATACCAGAACTTTCAGGTGGAATTGCAAGCAGCAGCTGCTTTCTGCCATATTGCATCCAAAACAGTAGGTTGCATAAACACTCTTTCGCAGTGCCTGGTAGCAACATTTTGGTAAATTCACAAAGCTCCCTCCATAATGTTTATCTCTTCCACCTCTAATGACCAGGCTGAGATGGGATATAGCTTATAGGTAACCTTTTTCATCTCGGCTAACATATCCTTCCACTGGAACTGTATTCAAAGACAGGGCATTCACATATCACTCTGTGAAAGTAGCTTACTTTAAGATAAGTATGCAGCTTTTTCAGTCACCTGTAGGGCGATTGATGTCCCCATGATGTCATGCACAAGCTCCTCCCTGAACCATCTAATTACCGAGGATGGATGTCAAGATTTTGAGTCTATTCAAGCTGAACAGAGCTCCAGCAATGCTCCCAGAATTTAGGTCCCACACCATATTAACACTTGATCAGGAAGCAAGAGGAGGCCTACCAAGAACAGAACGCGTTATTCTCTGTTTTCATCTTTGCACCTGCTCAAACATAGTTGAGTAAGACTTGACAATACAAGATTCTCTTAGGAGAAGGGAGAAAAATAAAGAAACAAGTTTTTAAGGATACCAAGAGATAGGAAAACAAACTTTCGTGGATGCCAAGAAGTGGGTCAATGTTACATAATAAGACGATCGACAAAGAGTTCATATATAGTGGTTGCCCAGAGAGAAATAGAAGAATAACAAGGACAGAATTTCTACAGAAAACCATGTGGCTTAAACTGAACCCAGAGGCCCCACCAACAAGGCACAGTGTCCAAGATATGGCATTCTTGGCATCCATTGACCAGACTGTAAAGCAATTTCAAAAACACCGGTCAATGATTATGACGGCAATCAGTTAATCTTTATGAACCGTTAATCATGTCTTACCAGACATAATGAAACGGCGCTATAGATCAAAACAAAGGATCGTTAGTCAGATAAATTCTGTGTCAAATACTTCATGTCAAATAATAATATTTGAACCAAATGCAGCGGCGCCATAATTCCTATTTTTCTATTTGTGATATCGTGCAAAAGCCTCAGAAATTGAATTAAGAGACTAAACTGGCCAGCAATAAAGATCATGACCATAAAAGCTAGAATTATGCAAATCCAATAACAATAGGGAACAGAATAGCACACTGGACGTGGTTTAACACCTTCAAAGTCTTCATCAAAGCAAACATAAGTTGGATGCCCGATTGTCAACAGTGAAGATGGATGAAAATTAGTAATGCAGGGAAACTTGCAAAGTTCGTGCAGGTAAGATAGGTAATTAGATTCAACACAATCATGCACCATGATCATAACCTTTAATCAATCTTTGGTCTTTAATCAAATCTTTGGTAGCACTTAATCTGTGTTTAACTGCACCCTAAAACGAGACATTTATAAAGCAGGAAAAGCACTGTTCATGACAAATGAAAGATCCAAAATGCAGGAACAGCAGACCATTTATGCTTCAAGTCTCTTTGAGAAATCAAGCTTGGTCAGAGACAACCAAAATCCAAACCATATACTTCAATGATGTGCACATGTCATTTTGTCGTGGTAATGAAAGAATTTGTGAAGCTGAATTGATACACATTGAACAAGTTTAATATCTAAGAACACTTCACCGAATCACACAATTAGAGTGTATCAGCAAATGCAGGTAATGCCCCTTGCCTACTAGCTTATCCACATTTTTACCACCATCCAATTCAGGAATCAATTTTGCTCTTGGTATTACCAGACGTTTCCAATATGACCCTTTTGTCCGATCTCTGTTAAAAATAGGTAACCATAGCAGCTTAATACCAAACATGCGATTTTGGGTATTCTGGCAGGTTTTGTTCCTTCCAATTTCATGAGTTATTGTGAGACGCGAGTGGCATGGCATGTGAGTAATTTGACTATTTGTTGACTATTTTTATAAGATACTGGATGAAAAGGTAACATTGATCTCTCTACTTTAGCTCTGTGAATCAAGTGTGAACCCGCTAATTAGAGAGATCACATTAAGGTCTCTCTAATGAACCAAATCCTTCAAACAAAAATATAAAGCAGAAAAAACTTTTAGACTTTCGCATGCATCTGTGATATGAATGGGAAATCACTGATCAGTCAAGCTGATATAATCTTTCAGTCTGAATTCTTAGAGCTCCTACCAAATCTTTTCCACGCCCGCGCGCCCCCCCCCGCACACACACACACACACACACACACACCAAAAATAAGTCACCTGAAGCTAGAGTTTCATGAATTGGTGCTGGCAGCCTAGTATAGAGCCTAAAAAAACTTCTAACAGAATATAATAATGCAAGTGGAAGCAAAGCAAGCAGCTGAGGACATCAAGGAAACAAAAAGGGCAAACAAAACTCTGGGACTTCAAACAGATACTCTGTGCTCCAACTTCCATTTCAACCCACAGAATAGGGAAGGGGGAAAGAAAGAACAGGTAACTGTACGAAATAATCAGTGTTATAAAACTCAATTTTGATGTTAGAGGGAAGCTAAGGTGGCCTTAGGTATAGAGAATTCAAGTTTAAGCAGCATCTCAACCTTGAAGAAAAACTCGTTTAACCTAATGGAGCTTGCATGAAAAAGGAACAGCTGAGAAGAGAGCCAAAGAGCTTTTTGAATTTTTAGAAGGGGCATGCAACCCCAGAGGAAATGCAAGTCATTACCTTCTATCCCAAGACATGTAGATTGACAGTGCACAGATGCAATTCGATAAGCAACACAGTTGTAGAAGAGGAAGGTTTAGTCTCCATTAGGTAGACGTAGATGTTGGGTTGTGATTGGTGATGATTGTTAAGGAATACAGGGAAAATGATGGTGAGGATAATGAACATATTCAAGGACATTGATGAGAAGTGTAATTGTTCATTCAGTTAAGGAAAAGTTGAGGAGACATCAGGGAGCAGCAGAGATTAGTTATGACTTGTGAGTTAAATGAACAGAACAAAAAATCGAAAGAGCATCATTATAAGCACATAGACTCAAATTTAAGTTTTTCATGTTACCATAGAAGTTTGGATGTTGAAAGGTAAAACTGAACTATAAGTTGGGAGCTTCTGGAGTTTGATATCTAGCAAAACTTGAAGAAATTATGATCGAGTTTCTGTGGGTTGTGCTCTTTCAGGGCATTCATTTGTTGGCCCTTTCTCTTAGCAATATGAAAGGGCATTCTTGTATTGCTGAGAGAGGATTTGGGACGACTTGAATTCTGAAGATGTTATAATGGTAAAGCTAGAGTACATCTGAAGAGCTTAGTTTTTGCATTCTATTATTTGCAGAACCATCTCCATTCTCCAGCAAGTGGAACATGCTTTGATATGTGTTGGAGTTTCTTGATTTTTTAAAAGCTCTAGTGTAAAGCAGAAACCGTCTCTGTTCTCCAGCAAGTGGAACATGCTTTAATGTGCGTGTTGGAGTTACTTGGATTTTTAAAAGCTCTAGTGTATAGCAGACAAAGTGGTTGCATTCCTATGACAAAAAATTGATAGAGCCACAGCATTTCTACATAGAAGAAGTAACAGCCTAGGAATGCTGATGGCTATGATATAAACTATGGCCAACAGGCCATGTTTGAATAGCAGGACAACGGTAAACTTGTATTTCTTGAATATTAGGACAAAATGCAGGACTTTTATACAGACTTGCCTTTTTCTCATGTTGTTGTAGGCTTAAAACCATTGCTCGAAATCTTCCCAACACTAGCAAATCTAATGGTGCTTTTAAACTTTTCCTTCCAGAAACAGAAATAAAATTAATCCTTGGAGTCTCCCAATCTGAGAGATTTAGGGTTCATATCACTGAGATTTATGATCTCTGGGATATCAAGTGCCTGTAGAAGCTCCACAAAAGCGCACATGTAGTAGATAGAGGTTTGCACAGTAAAACATCACAAAATGCCTGGTTTCTGTTAAAGCGTGACGATGTCAAAACACACCAAACCAATGTTAACCACAGGATTAATAATCAACATCTTGGCTCCTTAATCTTAATGAACAGCACTCATCACTTGAACCAGAAATACAATTTTCACATCCCAGCAAAGTTTGTCGTACATGTCTAAGCATACTTCCTGCAGCACATGTTGTAACCTTCTTTTTCTAATGTTTCTCTTTTAATCTTCAAGTAAAACCTACATATTAACTACATTACAAAATGCATCAAACCTTGTAAACATAAAACAATTTTCTATGTCCTAAACACAAATGAGGATATACATAATCAACATAAAACCTCAATTAAAGCTATAGCAGCTTAAAAATTCAGCCTTATCCAGCACAACTCAAAACATGCCCACGTGCAAGACTATCACGATATATCACGAATCCCAAATAAAACCCGATCAAAATACACGGGCACGCAAGCAACGAATCAACTTACTGATTATATCCGATCGAGTTAACTCTCAACCATTCTCAGCCGCATTTCAAACAATCTAGCGCTGAATTCCCCGTCATTATCCTTTAACATTCTCGACAGTGGCATCTTCAACCCATACTCCACCAACATTCTATGCCTAGGCTTAATCTTCCTCTCCAGGCTAAACGAAAAAAACTGCGGAAACTTCTTCAATTCCCCTAAATCCCCCTTCATTTCTCTCACAAAGTATTCAAATTTAGGCTCCATGTTCCTCTCCACACTGAGAGTCAAAATCCCAGGAGCCCTCACAACCATATTTTTAACCTCGGCAAACTCAAACCCCAACCCCATCAAAAACTCAACCTTACTCATCAAACTTCTCTCCACGTTATAGACAAGCAACAAAGTAGTTTGATGATTTAACTTACGGGGACCCACAAAGCCCAACTCTTTCAGAAAGACAAAAGCGGGCCTTAGTTGATGAGACACACTGGAAACTAACAATCTGGGACAGCGATTGATTGACCTGGAGATATCAAGAAATGGGATTTCGACTTCATTTAAAAGGAAATCGAAGGTGGGGTAGAGGTGGAGATGGGGGTCAGAGGTGAGGAGGCACGGGTACATGTCAAGGATGCGGCCAATGGAGGAACGATGGAAGCCCATGGAGGAAAGGCAGTTTTCAATGGTAAGGAGAGCAGAGAGAGGAGTGGAGCGGATGTTTGGGTTTAAAGTGAGAGCTTTCTGAGTGTTTATTTTAAGGTTTGTTAAGTAAGTAAGCTTTTGTCGGAAGAGAAAACCAGCGTCTTTTGATGGAGTTATTGTTTTCTTTGCTAGGAAAAGATTTGGGGGAGCTAGGTTGTTCTTGAAGAGGGATGAGAGGGGGTATGGTGATTGGCTGCATGTTAGCATCATTCGAGTGTCATGAGAGGAAGGTAGGAGATGCTGTTTGCTGGGGAGGAGGGGGAGGAGGAGCCTAGGCTAGGAGGCCATGATGATGTTATCCATCCGATCGTTCATGTTCATGGGGTATAATTGGGCTCTTATGTTTCTTTGGTGTTGGGTCCTTTTTGCTGTGCTGGAAGTTTCTGCACACGGTTTTGTTGACCTTCAATTGGGCTGTGGGCCGGCCCATTTCCAACAAATTTCAATTTGTAAGAAAATCAAATAGCTTATTTGGACCGTCATGAATCCGTCATGAAATGCTGGAAATTGGTCAAAAAACTTTTAACGCCAAAAACAAATACAAGAACGTTTATTTATTAAATGATGGTATAATTTTTTTAATTTTTACTCGTCTTTTTTTAAAATAAAATAAAAAAAGGTCGATTACTTTTAGCCAACTTTCAATCATCACCGGCGACTGAAAATAAAAGCTCAATTTTTAACCTATTTATTTTTAAACCTAAAAATATATAGATATACAGTACCTTTATAGCATAAAAAAAAAATCTAACAAGCTAGAAGAAATCCACCTGTGATTTAAGATCATAGGATGAAACCGGACTCGACTTGTTTTTTTTCATCTTTTAAATTCAGAGCCTGAAAAATAAATAAATCAAAATTGATTTTTCAGAAATCACGGGAAGGTTGGGAATAGAAAGTAGGAGGATAACAGTGAGGTTTGAATAGAAAGCTAACTAGCAAAGAAATTTCAACAAATTTCGGGAAAGTGTTTCTCGAAATTTATTTTCTAAATTTTTATTTATTTGTTTGTTTTCTGGAAAGTTAGTCAATGAAAAACACTTTGCAGTCAAAAAAAATTTAGCTTGGTTTTTAAGAAAGTGTTTTCCGGAAAATTTGGGCGGAAAACACTTTCTGGAAGTTGTGAAAAATTTAGAAATGTCATTATTTGCTAATTATATCAAATTTGATCCTCAAACTTTTGATTGATATATATAATTTATTTTGAATATTTATTTTTCAATTACATCTCTTAAAATTTAATTTTTATATTAATTTTGGTCCTTATTTATATATTACTATTTGCTTTTTTCTTATCATTTTTTTATTGAAATTTTTTATTTATCAAATTTGGTCCTCATTTTTTTATCGTTACTTGTTTTATTTGAAATAATTTATGAAATGTTAATTATTATTATATTAATTTATTCACCTTTTATTTTTTTAATATTTTAGATTTGATCTCTATTATTTTGATTATTATTTATTTTCTTGAGATAATTTATAAAATTATATTTTTTTTCAATTTCATTCTCATTCAACTTTTTAATTTGTAAGATTTGTTCCTCGTTATTTTAATTTGTAAGATTTGTTCCTCATTATTTTAATAAACTTGAAAAAAAATTAATTTATTAATAAATTATTTTCAAGTTTATTTTCCATAACACAAATAAATACCGAAAATATTTTCCAGTTTATTTTGTTATGTTAAATATCGGAATTCGATTTCATTTTTAGTTTTCCAGAATTCACTTTTTAAAACTAAACCATTTCCAGCAAACCACCTTCCCGCGGGTTGATCGCAGGTTCGTATTGATCGGACTCGGTATGGCTTTCGTTTGAGCCTTTATCCAAATTTCAGGTCCACGAGGAGTAGTGACAAGTAAAATTTATGTGAATAATCTAATTTTGATAGAAACAGATCAACTTTTAAGAAAATGAAAAAAAAAATCATATGGAAATTCATAACCAGTACTTAGATATAAGAACTAGAGTTTTATAAGGTTTTATTGATATGAATTTAGTCACATCCGAATTTCCCAAATCCAAGAAGGAGAGAAATATTATGCAATGAACAAGAACAAAAAAGTATTTGTATCTCCACTGTCCAAAAGAGAAATGGAAGAAGGTCGGGCGAGGTGGTGCCATGGCGGGGCTCGATAAACCTCCAAGGGTTATGGTGGGGTTTTGACTTTGACTTCGAGCGCTCAAGATCGAAAGGAGTTGGATTTCTGCCGTGGCCAAGAATCGTAACATCTCCGCGTAAAATGGCGCCATCTGTTCATCTTGACCATATAAGATCAATCCTCGTCTTGCCCTGTAAGTCACAGTGATCGTTGCCCTAGCTGGGCAGAATGAATATTATCACACTTGGCATTGTTAGCATGGGGAGGTATTGAGAGATGTGTAGAGCGAGAAGGAGGGGAGTATTTGGCTGATGTCACGTTGGGTTTTGTTTTGCTGGCTTGAAGCTCTCGGGTGAAACTTACTGATGATCCCGATTCTCAAGCTTCTTCTGGTGACCGATTTTGGCGCTCACCCGGTCATGTCATGCAATCCTATATCATGCAATCCTATGTGCAAGCTAGCTCAGAACCCTTTCTCTTCTTCCTCTTCTCCTCTCTCGCTCTACTTTTCTTGGCTCCCACGTTTAAAATTTCCTTTCCATCATCCATTTTTTCTCCTCGTTTGATTTGCTACTTTAGGTAACTTTTTTCTTTCTTTTTCCCAAATTCGTTCTTTTTTTTATGCCCTACTACTACCCTTTTCTTCCTCGCCAGCAGGAGAGAGAGGGGCAGATGCGGCTATTTAATATTAGTTTCTCTTTTTTCCACGATCCCATTTCTTTTCTTCTTTTCCCTGTCAAAATCACCCCCCCTTCTTTTCCAAACAGGTTCCGTTGGTCAAAATTCTAGGCTCGTCTTAATGTACTTATGGTATTGATACTTGATTTGGTTCATTAGGTATTAGAAGATGTTCTTGATGAATTTGCAGGCCTTTGAGATATATTTATGCTAATTGATTAAAAATTAATCCTTGGTTTGAAATATGTGTTTAATGCTGGAAATTAGATGTTGAAATGAAAGAGTGGGTTAGTGGCGATTCTGGGAAATGCTGATTGTTCTAGATAGAGATTCGAATCATGGGCATCCTTTGATGATGAAATGCTGATGTTAAACGTGCAGGATGGGCAGGGTTAAGCTAAAGATTAAGAAATTGGAGAATACAAATGGACGTCAAGCGACCTATGCCAAGAGGAAACATGGCATCATGAAGAAGGCTAATGAGTTATCAATACTATGTGACATAGACATCCTCCTTCTCATGTTCTCACCAACTGGCAAGCCCTCGTTGTGTAAAGGAGCAAGCAGGTACTGCCGTTCATGCTGAGCTTGCACTGCTTGAGAGAATCAATTTGCGCGAACTTGCCTACGAAATTTATTCCATTTCTTGTTTTGCATCTTTAGGGAATTTCATTACATATGCACAATTGCAACATGACTTCGCCTCACACCATCTAGCCAGTTGGTTTGTCATTATTCATTGTTTAGCTAAAATAAGAAGCAGATTGAGAGTTATGGCTTGATTGTCTGCAACCCCCAATATATTTTTGTTTTTTATTTGCGTGTTTGGTTTAAGAAAAAAAATGTATATGAAGGTTGTGTGGCATCATAATATGGGGTTCGCAACGAGATCAACAATTTTGAATAATTTCCTTTTTCCTCCTTTAGTAGCATTGAAGAAGTGATTACGAAATTCGCTCAGTTAACACCTCAAGAAAGGGCGAAGAGGTATGGTGAAGTTTTCTTGCTTCGTTTTCTTTTGATCTCCTTGCGCCTGCATTGAATATTTTACCGAATTTAAATTTATTTATTCTACTATTTGATTGGAACAGGAAGTTGGAAAGCCTCGAAGTAAGTCCTTGGATCCTCGTTTACAATCACTCCCCTTTTCTATTATTAATTCTCATTCTTCTCTTTTTATAAGATTGTCATTCTTATTGGTTACATAATTTTTCTTTTCTTTGAGAGGATAGGCACTGAAGAAGACTTTTAAGAAGCTGGACCATGATGTTAATATACCAGAATTTCTGGGTTCAAGGTATGCTCTTTGTCGATGTTGACACAATTCATTTTGTATAGCTTTCAAACTGGCTATGCTCTGTAAACATTATCTACTAAACTTATTGAATCCTGTTCTTTTTGTCTCAGTTCTCAATCAATAGAGGTATGGGTGCTGGTTTCCATTGTTAAATACAACATCTGAAAACTTCCTCTCATATGCTGATGGCTTGTGACGTGCAAATTTTGCAATTTAAATGACCAGGACCTGACTAGCCAATCAAGACTACTGCAGAATCAACTATCTGATGTGCATAAGAGGCTGAGGTGAGCACCTGCAAATCTTCGAATGTAGATTTCCATTTTATGATCTCAAGTATACCTTGGCTGGTCACCACCCTGGACTAATCGTGAACTGAATTTCTGCAGCTACTGGACCAATCCAGATAAGATCAACAGCATAGAGAGTTTGGGGCAATTGGAAAATTCACTCAGGGAATCACTTAATCAGATTCGATTGCATAAGGTATGCCTATCCTTGTGGTGTTCATCTGGTGAAATTACACACACACACACACTATTTCTGCTTGGTTTTCAATTAAATGATTATATATCATCTTTGGTCGACTTGGACTCTATGTGATTGGATGTGGGTTCAATTAGAATCTGCATATTAGCCTATCTATTAAAAAATCGTTGACCCTAGTCTTCAGTGTGATCATATACCTGCTAGGAAGAATTTGGAGATCAATTGTTTAACATTCCTTTTTTTTTCTTAATGGATAATGAGGAGGGCAAGGACGCTAAAGATGATTTGACATCTTGGTCATTTTTAACCAAATTGGATGGTTGTGTAAAGGGATAAAAAAGAAGAAGCAATGTTACCTCCCATTCTTAGTATTCAAGTGTTCTGTAATTAGCAGAGCGAAACAAAAGCTTTGTGCTGCAAAATCTTGATTCAGTTTAGAGGAACCACTCAGTCAGGCCTTGAAAAAAAAAAGCAACTATGAATATCTCTTGATTATCTGTAGCAGTTGTATTTACATTTTAAAACTGAGAGGCTTCCCTCTTTGCCAGGAAAACTTGGGAAAACAGCATCTTATGTCACTAGAATGCCATGGTCAGGTAATGAATGGCTTTTATTTGATACAAATGGTTTCCTGATGGCATTGTAATAATTCCTCACCGGAAGTTGTTACCTAATTAATCTCTCTTGCAGTTTCAAAATGGGATGCATGTACCTTTCAGAATGGGTGCAGAGCAGCAGCTCCCACCTCTTCTGTGGATTCCTAATAATGACAGTCAACATATTATGTTACCAGAGGACCAAAGTCTGCTTCCCCATAGGTGAGTGAACCAATTACAGGAAACTTATAATCCCATTGCTTAAATCATGACAGTCAAGATCATGACTGGGCTTGCTCGTAAGTATAGGATTAAAGCATCTTTTTGTAAGACCATATTGACAAGAGTGAAAGAGGGTGATATGGGTGCATAGTATCGGACTGAAATAGATTTTGTGAAGTATTTTGTTTGATGTAAGATATGACTCCAATAAATGCAGAACAGTTGACAAATTAACTACCTATCCATAGAGGGGTTTAGAATAGCCCCCCATGATGTTGTGTTCTTAAATAATTGATCAAATGTCTTTTTTTAGGGATGCTGAGTGCACTGCAAGCTCCTCTTTTGGGAGTTATTCTGGTTACTTTGGTGCAGGAAAAAATTATGAGCTATCTAGTTCTGGTCAAGAAAGTGGTATGAATGGTATTCTTGACGACTTAAATGGAACTGCATCACTGAGGCTACAGTTGGCTGGACAGTACCCTTACCTACCAGGGCCATATAATCTGAATTTACTGAATGATACAAAATTCCAACCTGCAGCAGAGATGAACGTACAAAAAGGCCCAGGGGATTTTAATGTTGGTGGAAGTTTTGAAGCTCCCAAACCTGAGTATGACTCTGGTCCTCGAGGCTGGGCTTCTACTCCAGGATCATGTGCTGTTACTATGTTTGATGATCATTTGTATACTCAGGTAAGGTTACCCTCGGTTCTGGTTTGAATAAGTAATTCAGTACTTTTTTTCCATACATTTTACTTGGGTGGTCATCTATGAAATGATCTGAGCCTTTTTGATTGAGTTAGCAATTACTAGATTGAGTAAACATAGATGTAGAGCTGTGGATATATATATAAACATATTTCCATTATTATGTTTACCATGGGAAAAATCATCTGAAATTTCTTATGATTATGCTCATTGGTATAATGATTGAGTACTTTTAATTTCTTAAAGTTCATTTATAACATGCAACTAGATTTGCATGAGCTAGAGTATCAATCTCTTGAATGCTTCACTTAGTCTGGAGTATTATCTGCGTATGCAGTAGTTTGAGCATGTTACTAGATGATTAATGTGGTCTTCAACTGGGCTTAAGAGAGGATGCGGTAGCTGATATGAAGTATTCTCTGCATATGCAATAGTTTGAGCACATTACTAGATGATTAATATGGTCTCCAACTGGGATTAAGGGTGGAAATGGTAGTCCTATGAACTGGAAAAATCTAAACTCCTGGGCCATTTAATAGAAGATCACAATGTGAAGTTGATTTGTAATTCGATAGAATCATGGCTGCTTCTTTTGCATACTAGAGGTGTAATGATACAGCCATATCTTTTTCCAAAGTAAGAGGGAGTAAATGCTTCAAAGTATGTGACTATTTGAGTGATGTCCAGCCTGTCTGTTGCCTGGTTCATTTCATAATTTGAAAGCCCTTTTCTGTTCTGTAGCTATTCTATGATGATGGTGTTTTAGAGATCCAGGTGTTTGATTTCTGCTCTTGAATAAGCATTTCAACTTCGGTAGCTCATTTGAATATTATTATACTACTTTTGAGCTCTATAGTTTCCAAGAAAACACCACTTCAACATTATAGGATCCTTGAATTGAGAGTTAATTTTCTTTAATTAAGATTGTATTTTATATTCGTGGTGGAGATGTTTATCTCGGTAATAAGAGTGGCTGTTATAAGAAATTTAATTATTTCATGTATATTGTTATTGTTGCCTGTTGCATCAGTAACATTTACCTTGGTTAAAATTAAGTTCCGTCGCTAGAACGGTCTTCAGATAGTTAAGTTCCCTATTAGTGTGAGAAATTACTGAATCTATATTGGAGTCGCCAAACAGCTATGGCCAAAATATTAGTTGCTCCAGATAAGAGAGGCATATCTTGGTTGTATGGATTGCTCTTTCACTACATTTCAGTTAGCAATGCAGACTGCCGAATCTGGAGGTAAAAGGTGGTAGGAGTGGGATCTACTGGGAAACGGCAGCATAATTCCTTATACACCACTATTGGTTGGAGTGCTTGGTCATGGAATTGTTGATACTGAGAAAAATTTTGATGCTCTTATTTTTCTCGGGTTTCTGCTATGATTTCGTAAGAACCACCAATCTAGTCGTTTTAATAATGGTGTGAACTCGTTTTAGAGCAGAGATTGTAGATTATAAGGTCATCTTTGAATCACCTATGTCAAACTATTTTATCTTCTTGTTGTATATTGTTATTTTCCAAACTTGCTATAAATTGAAACCCGTTTATTTTTTGCAGCAAACACACATAGATTGAGTTATACTTGCCGTTCAGCTGGTGATGAGTTGCTGGAGAGCTTGGTCACATTTGTGAAATAACCTATCCTCCAAATGGCACTGTTGAATCTACTATATATAGGCTTTTAGCTATGCAATGGCGAGGGGAAGCTAGTGAAATACAAATATCTATACAGCTCGATACCAGCATAGGAATTCACTGGTGCTGCTAACTCGTTAGAAAGAAGTGGTGTTGATTCCATCAAGTGAGACACCATTTACAATCTTCTGTATACAAGTTGTAGGTTTTACTTAAATTACTATACTTCCCCGGTCTAAACTTTGGTGGCAGGGTCACAGAGGGCAGACAGGCTGCTGCCCTCCATCCTCTATCATGGTGCCCTACGTTGTGTATCGGCCATCGGGTGCCCTTTTAGGTTGTGGTTTAACCGGGTTTTTATATATAAAAAAATGATTTTCTTAAACTAATATTTTCTCAGTGTTTTTTTTATAGTTTTGATGTGCTAATTTTAAACAGTGAAAAATATTGAAATTGTAATCCATTTCTAAATTAGAAATGTTTTAAAAAGCAACATTTATCCCCCAGAAAAATTGTAAAAGCAATACGGCACCGGTTCTCTCCTCTTTTTCTTTTTTTTTTTTGCCAGGGGAAAGCAATGCTTGCAGTTTAAAGCCACTTCTGTTTTTTATTCTGTAAAATATTCTGACTGATTTTCCGGGGGGGGGGGATTATGCTAGCTAGTGGCATTTTATTGGCTGACCTTAAAAAATAAAATAATACAAGGGTTTTATTACCCCTCTGACGTTTTATTTGCTTATCAATGAGGTCTTGTTCATCTCCGGTAGATCTGCTACCGGAAAATGCCTTCGTAATTTGTAGATGTCAATCTCTCTGTTTATTCCTTGACAAGAACATGGAGCTGATATAACATGACAGTGCCAGCCTGCCAGGGTCGCTTCAGATTTATCTTTCGTGAACTTGTTTAAATTTGAGAAAACTCTTTTTTTCCTTTTCCTTTCCTGAAAAGAGGGACGCGATTACGATGCGAGCCCTTTCCCAGAAATCATCTTCCTTTGCCTGCCTGAATTACACTAATCAAAAGTTATTCTGTAAGGAGAAAAAAATGATCAGAACCCTGTAATCGGAAAAAACACATCGATGCTTGAGATGTTCAAGACTTCAAGTGCAAGCAAAACAAGAAAGTAAACCCATCGAAATCATGCGACCAGAGCCATCAAGTCATTCTCCAACGTAAAACCACCTGTCAGACTAACTACTGGATCAAGTTGATGATGTACTTAATAAATGTGGGCTCAGCTCGGTTAGATTTTGATACATGACTGCGAGATTTGATAGGAGAAAATCGAAGTGCTCAGAAAATCGAATCTACACTATTATGAACCTTCTTCATCTAGGGTCCCGGTGGAGATTTTTTATGGTTGAATGAGGCCCCATGGCATCTTGCAATCTTAGATCTTCCTTTATGTCTAATATCTGGAGCTGCATTTTGTCAACGAGAAGATTATGACCAGCGAAGAAGGGGCACAGCTCCATGGAAAGTGTGATGATCCTAACCGTTAACAGCTTATTACAGGATATGGAAATTCAGGACCAGTAGGAGAATGTGAAATTTTATCTTCTCTGTGACCACAAGCAAATGTCTAAATCTTTCTATTCTCGTGTTTCTTCGACAGAAGAAGACACGGGCAATCAATTCACTTCATTTATCATCGTTGCTGTTTTCTTTTACGAATCACTTGTCTATCTAAATGATGAATCTCTTCATGTTCGATTGGGCCATTTCACCATCTGCCAAGTTGGGATTTTTATTGACCTTTCAATGGGCGATTCATCCTCTGATATATAGTTCTTGATTTGTAAAGAGGATCAAGATCGTAGTCTCTAAATTATTGCCTGAACTTTCTTTTCTGGTTGTGTTTTTGCTTCGAGTTAGAGCTAGAAAACTGAAGACTTGGAGGTTGAAACTTTAGACCAGAGATGCATGGGTGAGGACTGGGGAAGATGACAGGGACTGAGAGAGACAGAAAAACTTTTTCTAAAAGAATTCGTTGAACGACGTAAAATTGATGGTTGATAAATTAGTGATGGTATTTTTTTTTCAATATAGCTAAATTATTTTATTTTTATTAAAAAAAAATGAGCTGGGTTGTTTAAGTTTTTTTTTACTTCGATATATTTAAAAAATATATTTTTTGTTTATTATTTATTATCGGATTAATGAGCTTTGAACTCTGCAAATGTTTTTAGTCTTGAGTTATTTCTATCCTGTATCCTGGTGATATATGATACTAAAATCAAACAAATTGACTTTGATTATAACTTTTAGAAAACAATTGACAGCGTCACTTAGTTATTAATTTCGTTCCGTTCAAAAATTTTGAGATAAAATGATGTTATTTTTGTCTTAATTTTAATTGTAATCCGTTCCGGGTATTCCAGCCGGAGTGACTCGGTTCCGTTACGGATTCAAAAAATATTTTTTTATTTTTAAAAAAACTATTTTTAACATATATACATTAAAATAATTTAAAAAACCAAAATATTTTAAATAAAAAAATTAATTTTTAATTATGATTATTAAATTAATTTTTTATTTTTATTTATATATATATATATATATAAATATTACGACAAAGTTTCGTTCAATTAAAAAACCAGAATTATACTGACACTTATACGTATGACAAATGAAAGGATAAAAGGTTAATCTGTACACTGTTTAGTCACCACATGAGTACTTCTGTCGTGGATGGCGACACACCGTAGGATGCTCAGAAAATCTGGTGATGTGTCAGACAACCTCACTCCTCTCACGTGGGTCGAGATTTTGTGGTCAAGCGGAGATACAGACTACTTTTTATCTCTTGTATTTCGTGTCCAACACCTCTTTTTAGTTTCCCCTCACTAACCTTGTACTATTTCAATTTTCAAATATTCAATTAAGGGGAAACTAGTTTGTAAGCCCAGCAATTAAAACAAATTGAGAGATAATACAATTAAGGGGAAACTAGTTTGTAAGCCCAGCAATTAAAACAAATTGAGAGAGTATAGATAATTACTTTGACATTTCTTTTAATTGAATCTTAAGGTGTTAGATTAAGGTTGTTTTTGAAAATAAAATTGTTTAGAAATATATTAAAATAATATATATTTTAATTTTTAATTTTTTTAATATTTACACGTGAAAATTACTTAAAACAAACAAAAATAATTTAAAATAAAAAATCAAGACAAGCATTTCCAGGGGTTTTTTAGTACAGGAGGATGGTGTGATTATTTTATTAACTCTATTTCATTTCTTTAAATGTAATTTAATGCATATCAGCAGACAATGGTGGTTTATTCACCTTGAAAATGCACTCATGAAGATATTTGGACACGTTTACAACTAAAATTAATAATTAAAGATAAATTAAGAAATTATTCAATATATTAAAAGTTTATTTTCTTTCTTTCTTTCTTATGAAGATAAGACACGTAGTTCTTTTTATTATTATTATTACTACGAGTCTAGTATATACGAGAAATAATAGAACTTTTAATGCACCTGATAAATTATATGTTGTTAAAATTGTGTTTTTGTTCATCATTTACACTGAGTTTTTAGCTTAAAATAACTGACTTATATTAATTAATTTTATAATAATATCATTTTTTCCATTCAAAAATCTCGAAATAACATTATTAATTGGAAGTCCAAGTGTTCATCTACCAAGTTACTTCGATGGTACCTCGCTCCGTCCATTATATCTCGAACATTCCCACCATCGATACTCTCCCACCATTTCTTTCGTGTATCTTGTTTGTTAGCTCAAATTAATAAAATCTGATTATCTCCAGGATTCTTTTGGACCGCCAACCATTACACGAGCCCCGAACCTTCCAAGCAAGAGGGGGATATTTTTTTAAAAAGAGGGGGGGAGGAAATATTTATGGAATGTAACAACGAGCATATCTTATTTTTGTTTGTCATGTTGTCCGATAGAATTGAAGTGAGCAAACATGGTGGATCTTGAGGAGATCCACCCAGAAAGAGATTTGAAGACAGTGATATGAAATTGCCTTTGCTCCATTTTAGAGTCAAATGCAGGTCACCGTGTATCTTATTATATGCAAACAAAGTTTAAATCAAGTGCGAGAAGATGGGACAGATCAAATCTTGTAATCTTAACCTCCGTCCATATAATGTTTTCGAAAGGTATGTGACAACCAAAATATTTCCTGTATTTTCTTCTTTTTAGAAAAAGAAAAGGGTCCGCGCACTGTCCCGACATCGTGTCACGCTACTGTCCATTGAAATTAAATCTGAATGGTTAAATCTAGCCACCAAGTATAAGGATGTCATTGCATTTCAGTACTTCTTTTTTACATTTTAATATATCGTTTTTCATGAATTTACTTCTTTTATAATTATATTATTAAAACTCTTCTGGCTATTTAAAACATAAAATGAAAGGCAGGCTGGACAAAGCGAGTGCATACCATCGATATGGTTGTTGATTCTGTTCCGTTCCGTTCGAAAAACGAGATAAATCGGTGTCGTTTTTGCCTCGAATTCAAAATCTATTTTTAAGAAATTATTTTTGACATTTATACATCAAAATAATTTAAAAAACTAAAATATTTTAAATAAAAAAATTCAAATTTTAATTATGATATTTTATTTTTTCAATACCAAAATGACAAGTCAGAACGAAACCAAAACGTCCCGTTTTATTTGAAAAATAAAAACAAAATAAGAATAATATTGACAACTATGATGGAAGCGGGTTGCCATGCCAGTGAGGTTGGGCTAATAGTTTTCGGCCTGGATCAAACAATCATCAAAACTCATACATGGACTCCTGTCGAAGTCGTGAAGTACTACTACCCATACAGGCCTTTTCTAGCGGCCCAGCTAGCGGCCCCTTCATTCAATTTAGCTCACGGATGAAGAATGATGTTTATTTCGTTTCCTTTTTTTGTAACCATAATAGAAGAGAGAATGGGAAACAGCGAAAGATAAGTAGATTAATAGCACTCTACTACAGCTGTCATCATTACTTGCAGTAGCAATTGGAAGTTTACACCTACCTTGGTCTCGAACAGCTCAGACTTAAGAACCAAGTACATAATTCAGCAAAAGCTTATCACACTCACCTTACAACAGTACATATAAATATAGAGAGAGAATAAAACGACGACCAAAACCCCTCGAGGACATGGAAGGTGAGAAAAAAATACAAGCGGCGGGTGGTGAAAGACCACCTCTGCCAAGATCCTCTGCCCTTTTTTAACCACAGAAGAAAGATGGCAAAACCAGAAGACAGAAAAATCCCCTGAATAAGTAGATGATCATCTCAATTAAGCTCAAAATGAGCGGTGAGCTATTTAAAATAAGCCCTTCTCATTTTGACCCAGGAGGCCTAACTCTGACCTGACCTCTAATTGAGATGCGAGTATATATTAGTATACTAGAAACCATACAGACACTACTTTTGTAAACTAGCTTAAGATTACAGACCTAACATGCTATAACTTTAGTTCGGTGAGAGGACAGTCGTAGCCACCAGGAGGAGCATGGTCCCTAACGAAACTGGGCACCGGAGAAGGTCTGCCCGAAAGACCAGCTAGAAGGAGCCACGTTGTAGGAGACAAGGGTACGGCCATCACTGGTGGTGACCTTAAAGGAAAGGCTTTGTCCGTTGAGATAATTGTTGCTCTGCCAGTTTTGACCCCAGTTCCTGGACATTGGTTGCCAACCAGTTCTGGACCCCTTGACGGACACAGAATGCACATCACCAGCGCCACCGACGTTAGTAATCAGGACTAGATTGAAGTAAGAGTGACCGTTGATTGTGAACCTTATGCCTCCTCTCCTCCTGCAGGGCACCCTACAAACAACCACCACCAAAACAATTACGAACACAGATACCGAAGCCAGAAAAGAGGGTTCGGCCATGACAAGGGCAAAAGGACAGTCTGTCATGTCCGGCCAAGGAAAAATCTCAGCAGAAGGGACAATAAAAAATAACAAGCAGGGAAGGGGAGACTTTCAAGAGGAAACTGGTCTTTTTATTTTATTGTGAACAGTTCGTGGGAAAGCATAGAGTGGGGACCACAGAAACATAAATGATAAACCTTGAAAAAAAATTGTTATAAACATTTCATCATTCAGCATGTAAACCTCCGTTTGAAAAAACTAGAACAAGAATGTCAAGTTTTTCTTTTTGAGAGGGAAAGGTTGACTGCGGGAAAACTAAACTTTTCAAGGTAGTAGTCGACACCGTTTGGTGTTTGCAGTGCTGTTTATACGGGGAAACTAGCGGGTAGAACAGAGAAGAACAGTATAGAGTTATAGAGTACATGGAAACTGGTTAGGGACCTAGACAAACCTCGCCAGCAGCTTAATCCAGGGAAAAGTGAGACTAAATTCATTATAAACAGTATGGCAGCCAAAATTCTACTTCAAAAGGTCTATATGGAGCGCTCATGTAGACAGAGGCATACCTCCTGTAAGAGACGGGCACAATACCAGCTCTGAACTGGGCAATGTGCTGGAAGACAGGCTGGGAGAGATCGAAATGGTGCTGAGGAGGATTGCACCAGCCCCCTGCATTGTTAGGCAGGGCATTGTTTGGAGGGCAGAAGTTGGTGGCGGTGATAACAATGGAGCCAGGCAGGCACCATTTAGGGTCATTCACACACCTAATCTCGTAGCAAGATCCACAGCTTAACCCGTTGTTGAACAGAGCTGTGCTCAAAGCTGCAGTATTTGTACCATACCCCTGGCTGTACAAGTTACCATAACCGCAAGCCCCACCTGAAATTACATGTTTTTATGTAAATTCGTCAAACGGGCGCCCCTAAAAGAGATTAAATTCTTACAAAAGTTCTTCTTTTCCGAAGAATGGCCATACCCATTGTGCCAGAAGCATCGCCACCTCCGTAGAATGTTGCGTGAGCATTGATCCAGCCTCCACCACCATAACCATGAACATATGAAACCATTGCAAGGAGACCTACCAAGAAGATTCCAGCTAGAGCCATCTTCCTGCACAAAGAGATGATCTATTTTAGTTTTTTTTAAAAACCCACGAAGCTCGCACTTTTTTTGTTTGGTTAACTAAAGAAACAAACATAACAGAGCAAATGTGAGAGAAGATAGACAGAACTATTACACCAAGACTGAAACTTGAGAGGAGAGAAAAGGAGAGAGCACGAAAAGAGCAATGAGAAGCAGGTGAGTGGAGAAAGTTGGGAGGGGATGGTAGTATTTATACAATTTTATCAGGGGAGTTTGCTTAGGGGAACTATTTTGGCCACCGCGGCCACATAAACACATCCTTGAAGAGAGCAGCTGGGGGACCATAAACCGCTACGGCATAAAAAAAGTTGCAGTTTTGAAAAACAAGAGCACATGTTAGTTTTTTAAAAAATTAAAAATTAAAAATTGTTTTGCGGCTTCAATCCGTGTGGTTTTGTTGCTTTTCTCCTAGGAAATTCCTCAAATCCAAGTGGGGCATGGGCGGTTTATGAGCACTTAGCTTACGTAGCCATGTGCAAGAAACTACCGTTTGCCGAAACTACCCTTTACTACCTCTCCTTTTGTTTTTCCAAGACCCGTTTCTATTATATAAAATAATATATATTTTTTATTTTAGTTCTAGAAACATTTTCCCAAGATTAAAAAAAAAGAAATATTTTATTATTCGTCAGTTATTGTGGTCCATGTTTTTTTAACTGCTACTATTTTTCTCTTGTCCTTTCATTAATCGAATTTTCTTATTAATATTATCTTATTTGAACTTTTCTATCTTAAGAAAAAAACAGATTAAGAAAATATTTTTTTTAACAAAAACAGGTCAGTCATACTTGTTTTTAATAAAGTATATAATTTAAAATAAAAAAATATTTTTATGAAAGTATGGAATTAATATTAGATACAATCTTAAATTCTTTTAGGATGAGATTTAATTTCAAGCAAGTGGGAGCAAATGATATCGTTAAACTGCTGGCTATTTTTTTTTTAATTCAAGGACTAGCTTGTCTTTCCATGTCCATGTTATTTTATTTTTTTTGCTTAATTTGTGCTGCTCGCTTCAACCCCCAACCAGCATGAATATATAATTAATATAAACCATTTTATAAACTTCCTTTTTCATCCTTTATCTTGCTGCTTCCAGGAGATGGTCCCTGTCTCGAGCACATGCAGGCGTAGCATTTTCCCTCACGGTGCTGCTCATAGCCGTTTATCAGGACCTGGACAGGCGAGTCAATTTATTTATTTAATACCAAATCTATTCTGCTGAACGAATTTAAGTCCTTTTTTGACTAGCATGCACGAATTTCTTTTTCTGGAAAAAAATGAACCCCACACTTCCTTTATTATTATTATTATTATTTTTGAACAATTCATGAATTAATTGGAATGAGAAAAAAATTTATAGTTGTTAATATTATAATTATTATTATTTAAAACGTATCGTTAATTTTATAAAAATTAATCGAATACATCAGTATTAATAAATAAATAAATAAATAAAAATCAGGAGAAATTTACCAAATATGAAACGGACAGAAGGTGGTTTAGAGCCTGCGAGCAGCACGTGTATGGTAGTTGACAGGTAACTTTCTCTTGTCCATGACTTTTCTTACAAGATGGAGTTCCGTGTCTAAGTGCATAACACACAAGCCAGCAAACTTTGTACTTGCACCCGCTTTTGAAGCGGAGACTTCAGACTAAGTGCGTTTCGATTATGGTAAAATAATTTTTTATTTTTAAAAACTATTTTTATATCATGAAAATAATATTAAAACACAAAAAATTATTTGAATTTATTTTAAAATAAAAAAATAACCACTAGCAGACTCGGAGGTGCCGTGGAAACTGATGGTGCTGGGAGTTTCCTTCCCGTCAATCGAGAGATACGATGAAATAACCAGAGATTTCGGTGGCAAAGCTCACAGGCGGACGGTACAAAAAACTCTGCAACAGCTGGGAGTTCTTCAATTTGATGCCAGCCATCACAGGATGGGAGGGCCACTTTTGGTTAATTAATTGTTTGCCCGGTGTCTTATTATCTGGAAGTTAATCAGAAACTTGGATTCTGATGCCGATTGACTTAATCAGAGGACCGCGATTCTCGGAATTAGCTTGTCTAATTACCATCGGACTCCTTAGTTAACAAGTATAGTGTATCCACGACGCTGACAAGAAGACGCCTTGCAGATAACATTGTAAATGGATGTTAGTGGATGGATGCTATCACACAGCGAGGTTTCTTTCCATGCTGTTTCGATAAAAGCATCTTTCATGATTTTTTATAATTTTTTAAATATATATTGTTTTTGCATCGAAAATTAATTATTTAAAAAATAAAATTAAAAATAGTACCATAACAAATTTATGATTACAAAATTATTTTGAAAAAAAGCTATTACTATACCATTTCCAAATAAATGTAGAAATACCTCCTTTTCTCACTCCAGTTGAGGTGCTAAAAAAAAGGTAAAATAGATTTTTATATGGCCAAGAGTATTCCTACGTTTTTTTTAGATAAACTGAAATACAGGTGGTCTTGTACTTGGAGTTTCGAGTTTTCAATGCACCAACTATTAGACAAATACATATTCATATTGGGGATGGTTCTCGAGTGTTTTTCAAATAGTTGGTTCTATATAAAAAAAAAGATTGAACATCTGATCTCTTTTATGAGACGAGAGTACCCTTACCACTCACGCCAAAATCTGTTTGATACAAACTTCTTTTTTATGCTGCTTTAATAATAATGATAATGATAATAATAAAAATTACCATTTTATTCTTGAAGTGTAAACGCGAATCAAACCTGTATTTATACCGTTCAGAATACACTATAGTAACAATTTAGCTATTGCTTTCCCCAGGAGATGCTATGAATTTGAAACAGTCGAGACCTACCAGTAAACTTTCATACCTTGATGGATTCTGAGAGTTCTTTTTTTAATCAAGATAGTACTTTTGGAAGTTTTCTTAGCTCGTCCATTTCCTCGTACCCTCCTCCTCTCCCGCCTTTTTACTAAAAGAGAAAATAGCAGAGTATTTTTCACACGGGGACCGGAATTCCTTCTCCGGGGAAAATACTTTGGTATTATCGATCGATGCTATCACGATCAAACTGTATTATTAGTTCATCCTCGAGGGGAACGAATCCAAATTGATATACTGTATTCTGTTCCTGACAGACAGGGAAGGAAGGGGGGGTTCTCGGCTACTGTTAGCATTCATTTCTGGGACAGAGCTAAAATGATAGCTATGGGTAGGTATGGGCTAGCCAGTCCAGATTTGAAGTGTAGCTCGTGCCATGCCAGCACCTAGAGGACTGAACCATGCACGTTTAAATAGTGGTCAAACTACGGGCAAAACCACACACTTTAAAATAAGTTCTGCAGTATAAAATTGACAATGCGAAGGTAAGAGGACACTTGTGGCAACAACAATGTTAAAGAGGGAGGAGGCTTTCTCGGCACATTGTCAACTTGCCTGTTGAAAACGATATTAGGGTTTGGCTCAACTGCGGCAGTGCGAGCACAGCAGCTGCACATGCTATCCTTTTGGCTCTTTCTTTTCTATGTATTCAAAATCCAATTTGAATTCTGCTACCAAAATAATTTTGATTTTCTTTCTTCTTGCTCGATGAAAGATTCTTTTGGGTCTGGGGAGCAATTACAGCAAGGCCCATGAGAAAGGGACACCAAGTCCAAACAGGGGAAGAAATCAACAGTGCTGCTTAAATTTTAGGATGGTTTTCCCTTTTTCTTTTCGAGGAATAGTTCAAAACTTGTTCTCACTCGAAACATGGTAAGATGTGATGTTTTGCCCCACTTTTATTTACACTTTTATCATTCGAGAAAGTGCAGGTAAAATCAGATGTAGGTTTTTATTGTGTTGCTTTCTTTTCAACGATCAAATTTTGAATTAATTTGCATGTTTATTGAAATTAGACATTTTCTTAAATAATTGTTTTTGTAAAAGAAAAAAACATTTTTCACACAAGCCCAATTCTTATTATGTATGCTGACTCTAAAATTTAAAATCTTTTTTTTTAAAAAAAAAAAACATTAAACTCAACCATCAGGCCAGACACTTATGATTATTTTAATTCATTGCTAAAAATATCATAATTCGAATATAAAAATGTCTTGTAAAATGAAAATAATTATCGGGAATTAAGATAATCAATCCAGAAGGAGAGCTACGCTGAGCCTAGCTGCCACGCCTCTCTCTTTTTTCTCTTTTATTCAAGCTTTGCTGCCACCATATAACAATCACTCAACTTTAACTGCCAATAACCAACTTGTCGTTTGAAAATGTCCAAATCCCTTCTCTCGTTTGCTTCCATGTCTTGTCTCCGGCCTTTCAGCTTTGATCTGGACCGCTCATCTCCTGGGAAAGTTTACCCACCGCTATATTGACTCCACGTTTGATTTTTTGGCTTTTTTGTTTCGCCACGCTTTCCCTGATCCTAAGGATTCTAACGTTCTATCTTCAGGATTTCGATGCTTTCAGTCAGCAACTAGCAAGTCAGATGGGAAACCATCATTGCTCTTTCTGACTCACTAGTCACATCTCCATCCCGGTTCTTGTTTCTTTGCATGATGCTGTGTAAAACTACCCATTGGCGACTAACTTTAAACTTAAATTCCGTATTGGTGGCTCCTTTTTTTCTTTCTTTTGCTATCCTCAAACTCAAGGTGATATTGGCCGGTCATTCAAGTGTTATTCGTCAACGTCTACTCGGGCAGGATTGACAAGCACTTTAATTGGACAGTTCTAACGGTAGATGATCTTTTCTTTACTGCAAGCATGTTTCATTGCGAAAAAAGAAACCATGTCCGAGATTGTCATGTAACTATCTAATTTTAAATTTTAAATTTATAAATAAAAATAATATGATTTATATTACTCAAGGAGATAATAGATAAAAAACTTACTGTCTTTATTAATTTGCTGAAAAGTTAAAGTGATTTTATTCCTGATTAACCTGTAAGTGCTCCTCGTGTGCTTAATCATTTCTAAGCCCAGCATCAAAATCTTTCTGGTTGTCGCATCCTTCTTCCCTTGTCCCTCCCCATGTGCCAAGTTGTTAAAGAAAAAAGTAGCATCATATACTTAATCATGCTTCTTACGACTCCTAAACCCGGGAATAAAACCTCGCCAATTACGTTGCACCACGTTGACTACTCAGTTGAACTCTTATCGGATAAAAAGAAACTGGGATTTTGATTTC
This sequence comes from Salix exigua, assembly GCA_032356905.1. Taxonomy (NCBI): domain Eukaryota; kingdom Viridiplantae; phylum Streptophyta; class Magnoliopsida; order Malpighiales; family Salicaceae; genus Salix; species Salix exigua. The sequence continues at coordinate 12,319,333 of CM063597.1, forward strand.
GAGTGTTGTCGTGTCCCCTTTTTTTTGTTTAGATTAATAGAAAAAGCAAATTGCGCTGTCACTGCTGATCAATTCATGGCTTCGAGATTTCTTTGCCCGGACGTGTGTTAAACACTGACTTGTCTCCGCAGCGTCATAGCGCGTGGGATCCAATTTCTTCAGGTAATTAAAAGGGGTGGGGTGCTATAGTTGTTTGTCACGGTCAAGAAAAATTATATCTACCTTTTTTATAGTTTGATTTTTTTATATATATATTTTACCTCTCTTATTTAAAAATTGAATAATCAGACTATATTTATATAATATATTAAAAACACATGCAAATAGAAAATTAAAAACTCTCTCTCTCTCCAAACATTTTTCCACCCTTGAAAAGAACAAAATCTAAACCTAATATCCTTTGATCAAATTCAAAATTTGCAATGTATGGAGTCAATATAAAGATTCTCAGGCAAACAAAAACTTCGATAATGGCAACTACATTCCTCTGAAAAAGATATCATCAAGAAAATTTAATTAATACTAAGAACGGTAATGATCGATGACAATCATAGAGGGTCAAATATAACAGGCAAAACTCACTTATTTTTTGGTAAAAAATATGACGCATCTCAGTTGTCATTAATGATTTTTTTAATATTATTGATTTTATATTGTCAATATATTTTCTACGACATCAATAATATCTTACTCGGAGGAGTTTCATGCAGTTAAAAATATTTTTCCGTTTCTTTTTAGCTCTCCTCTCCTCGCTCTTTCTTCAAAATCATGCCATCCCATTTCAAACGATTTCCCTAAAAAAATTTATCAAATATATGACTCCTTACAAAATCGCCATTGGCAATGCTTATTTTATTAGGAAAAAAATACGTGTCATTGCACTAGTACTTTTAAAAAAATGACGTGGACAAGAGAAAATATTATATCATGTTATTTTAAAATGCCAGAAAACCCGTCAGGCCATTTCCCATGTCTACTCACTTCAATGGCGCGTGGAAAGAATAATACAATCCCGTGATCAGTGGAAATCTTGCTTAAAAAAGGGTGGGAAGTGGGATCTCTAGTCCTAGAGCAACTCCAAGGAGACCTTTAAAAAAACTAAAATAAAATTACAGAAAGTATCAGTTTTTATTTTTTATTTTTATAATGATAAAAAAGTTATATTGAAGAGTTAAAAAAATATTTATAAATGGAAGGACTATTCTTATATATTAATAAAAAAAATTAAAAAGTTATTTAATATATTTTCATGCGATAAAAAAGTTATCACTTTACTTGTATTAGTTAATTGTTATTAATAAACCGTTATATCAATATTATATGCATTAATATAAAATTTACTTTGTAAAATGAATTTTTATTGGAATGTAAATATAGAAAATGCTATATTTATATTATTTTAAATCTCTCTTTTTCTTGGATATGCTCTTAGGTAGCTAAACTACCTCCCTCTAAATCCTTCATATATTCTCAAGGGCTTTGGCATTGTGTTTTTTAAAAATATTTTTTATTTTTTAAAAAATTAAAAAATAATATTTTTATGTGTTAATGTTAAAACTATTTTTTTGTAAAAAAATAAAAAATATCATTTTAATATATTTTTAAATAAAAAATACTTTAAAACAAACTGAAAAACATTACTAAATCTAAAAACAGAAACTCCCAACCAATGTCTAGAAAGTGTACTTCCAACTACCTCCTGGATCTGGCAAAGATCCTCCCACATCCACGATGCACTTAGTGTCTATGCGAGCTTTACAGAAACTTGCTGTGATAACTGTAAATGCTCTTTGATTCGACAGCAAGTAAAGAATAAAGTCGAGCTGAGTAGAGTGCTTGTTCGACAAGCACCGTTGATTTGTTTCCCGTTTTCAATTGTGCAAGCATTTTAAGATGTCCCGATTACTTCTTCATCGACTTTATGGACTCGAACATGAAATTACTATTGGAAAATCATTAAAAAAATAACATTGATGGATTTGAAAAAATCTTCAAATGGAGTTTAAAAAATAAAATAGTGGGGTCCTTTCCAGTGAGAAAGCAGAGGTGTTCCGACAACAAGACTGCCCGGTGATTCTCTCGGATCTCTCATTGTTCCCCCTTGTAATAATGATCATGGATGGTTCAGTTTTTAAAATTTTAAACTGCGTTGCTTTCACCCTCCATGAAAGTTCGCGGTGAATCTTGCTTTCAATTTTAAATTGGCGACGCAAGTATATGTTAGAGCCTGGAAGCTTTTATTTTATCATGACACCTTTTGGCTCAGGGTATGAAAAAAAAACAATACATTTCTTTTTTTTTTTTTAATTCTATTGATTCAACTCAGTGTATAGCATCTAGTTTTTTAATATATGTACACTATATGGGAAATTTAATAACCTTTGATCACGTGGAGAACAACCTCTCCACGAAACTCATCATGCTCGCCATTTTAACTACCTTTTTTTCGAACGTCTGTGATTTTCCAAGATGGCTATTGTCGCAAACCATGAAGAAGATCGAGGTCAAAGGTACCATTACATTAGCCGCCAGATAATACTAACGGGGAAGGTGGCCTGGATTGAAAACTAGCTTGAAATTAAATTTTAAAATTTATTTTTAAAATTTAATTTAGTATATTAAAATGATATAAAAAATATAAAAAATTGAGAGTAAAAAAATTATTTTTTCAATTTTTTTTAAAAATCAATTCTGAAATAGGCCTGTTTGGGAGGACGATTGTGATAGTTTTTCAAAGTATTTTTCATGCCGAAATCCATCCAAATAATATTTTTTATTTTTTAAAAATTATTTTTGAAACCGACAATGATTTAAAAACATAAAAATATATTTATTTAAAATAAAAAAATAAAAAATTACGGCATGACAAGTAAAACACCGTGCCAGACAATATGTGTACCGATATGACACGGAAGGGTCACTAATGTAGCTGCATTGCTGCACCGTTCACGTTTCAATCACCAGAGGTTCTAAATCCATCTTTCCATGAAAATAACATCTCCATGTAAACATCGATCACCAACGTTTTATTTATTTTTTCATCCATCAAAGCATACAGACCAGAAATGATACCAAAAATCATTGGGTTTTCTTCTTTTCCTGTGCCCACCATATCGATCCCATGATTATGTTCGCCTTGGTAATATTTAAATTATTGAATTAAAAAATCATTTCTCGAATTTTAATTCGAGACGGTTTTTAAATCGAATCATAAAATATATTAACAAGGTTAATTTTACTGAATTGACCTTACTATACCTGTTAAATCTAGCTTAAACTCACCCCAAACAGTCTCGTCCATCAGCTATTTTTGTAAATTACAGTTACATCGAGAGGCTAGAAGCATGGCAAGGCAGGCACACGTACCAAATTTCAGTGTACTGTGAGAAAATGATTCTAACAAATCTCGAGCTGTAAAGGCACGGGGTGATGTTGAACCTCCATGTGCATGTTAGATTAGAGAGTACTGCCAGGGCCCTACAATAGGCTGGCCTGTGTACAAGGCCCATACTGCCTAAACTTGCTGGTCGCCTGTTGGCCACCGGGGTGCCCATCTTCTATTTATCTGGTCGCCTGTCCTCCATGATTCCACAGCTCTGATAGAAAAGTCAAACGAGGAGTTAAAATAATTTTTATATGAAAAAAAATCACTCCTGTGTATCTATTAAAAAAAAAAGATTATTTAAATGTTATTTTGTTTGATTGATTAATATCTTTTGGATAGTTTTCCCCTGAAAAAACAAAAGTATAAATATTAAAATATAAATAGATAGTTAAAGTAATGTTTTTTTATTAGAATTCACATAAAAATTGACATTTACACTATTAAAATTCTGTATTAACAATTTACCTCTCTCAGACACCTTTTCGGCTTTTCCTATTTGAGATGCTTTTGAAGGCTTAGATAGTCTGGATGACAACGCCCAGCTGTGATGACAGCAAGGCAAACAGCGATACATGTTATTCGACGACGTTTATGAATAATTTAAAATAAAATTAAAATATCTGGAATACAAGTTACTCAAACAAGATAACAAAGTCGGTGCGTGTATAAAACTACTGGACTAGACACGTGTTTACGATCCCATTTGAGGCACCGGCACTCTATCCAGATGTTTTATATAAAGAAAAATGCTAAATAAATTAAATAAATTTCTTTTACTGGATATTAAATAAATAAAACATCCCACGAATAAACGCGGCGATGCATGTATCTCTACATTTGGCGGGGAAGCCAGACGACGGGGAGGAGACGGGAGGGGGAGGGTTCGAGGATGGAAAACGACCGTGAAAAGGCAATTGAATCCAGCCATGCACCGCAATAAGATCAAAACTGTTCATCGAGATGACGATGATGAAAAGAAAAGGAAGGGGGCATAGGCATGCTTCAATGAGAATAATGGCAAGCAGTAAATGAAAAGAGAACCCCACTTCCATTAAATATACTTAAGTAGAGCACCTTTCATGCCCCGGGCCTCTTGAAGCAGCCCGTGGATTTTCTTACCAGACAGGCAATGGGTGGGCACTTGTTGCTATAAACCTGTTTACACTTGCCGTAGTTAGATCTCGGAAGAACTGCATAAATTTTAAGAGGGTCCCGTGACAAGACAAAACTTAGAACTTAGAAGTGCCAGGTTCTATGACCACGCGGCGTTTTACACTGTTTTTTATTTAAAAGAAATTGAACATTTTATTTTAAATTTTTACTTTTATTTTTGATATATTCTCAAAAAAATATTTTTTAAAAAAATGAATAAAAATATATTAAAAAAATAATATCAATTAAACTTGCAAACCTTTTACATTATAAATTGACTCGCACCGCTTGAATATCGGCGACTGCAATTTGTCTCCATAGCCCACTGGCAACAATAAAGCGCCCAAGCTACTGAATTGAATCCTCCCATCACTTTCTCTCGGAAGGAAATCTAATCCCAGTGAATGTCCTTCAAAGGCTGGTCATTTTCAATTTGTTTTTCTTTTCTTTACCAATTTTATCCTCCTAATATCCTGGTCGTGCTTTTCAAAACCCTTTTTAAAAAAAATTATTTTTTATTTTTTTAATTGCTTCGAGTCATTTTTTTTTATTTTTATCAATTTGACGTGACGATGTCTGTAAAAGTTTTTAAAATATTATTTTTAAACAGAAGATATATTAAAAAACAATGAATAACACAATCTATACCCACACAGACTCAGTACTAGAGTTTTTGTCACCAAGGCAAATGGCTAGAAAATGACAATAGCATGAACATTGCTAATGGGAGGGGGGCGACGTCATGATCCGATTGTAAGGCTGGCTATGGCTTTTCGGGGATTTGGCAACCAATGGGCGTGCCAAGAAGGACCCAAGCTGCTGCATGGTCTACCTTCAACGTGCAACTGTCTCGGAAATGCAAACATAGCACGTGAACCGTTAAAGGGAAAGGATGGTCCCCTCCCTCGTATAAATTAACCCTCGCAAAAACAAATTAGCGACTGCAAAGTTTAAAATTTTGAGCGGCTATGGCTATGGTTTCGTGGGCTTTTCTTATTTGTGGGCTTTTCTCGATTATTTTTTAGTATTTTATTTAAATATATATTAATTGTTATTTTTTTAATTTATTTCTAATACTGTGTGTTTTACAAAAAAAAAATGACTCTATTTGTAAAACTCAACATTGCAATACATAACCTTCACGTGTATAGCTATCCTTCTATTTTTTTGGAGGGCAAAAAAAAAAGGGTTTGGTATTGAACTTTGTCAACTAGTGGTCCATGTGTTGAAAATGACTTGTTGACACAGGATTTCAGAAACTTTTGCCCTCTCCCATTGAAAATACCTATTTGGTCCCCCTTCTTTTTCTTTTTTTCTATTTTGTAGATTTTAATCTTAAAAAATGAATTGTTCCCTCAGCATCGCCAACAAATTTAAACGACATCATCCAGGCTCGCCGATGAATTAATTACTTGGAAGTTCTAGCCCACGGCCTTTTGCAGCAGCCACATGTTTCACAAATAAGGAAAGCCCACCAGGTCAAGCATTTAATATTGGCAGCTTGAATCTTTGATTACAATTTAAGGGTTAAACACCCTCTTTCTCCCATGCAAGTATAATTTTTAACATCTAAAACTTTAAGAGTTAATAAGAATTTGACTACTGGTTTCAAGTTCATGAAAAGTTGTCTCTGTTAAATACGAAGAACTTTTTTTTCAATAACTGGAGTGTTCGAGTCAGCTTATAGCTAATTTCTGGTCCATCGAATATCCTGCAAGCCCAATAAACATATAAGGTACCGCGGAGAATGAGATGACAGACTTGTCTGACAAGAGAAAGGGAGAAACCTTTATTAAACACCAAGGCAAATCCTGCTGACAAACACAAAAAAGTTGTTTGAAAGTGTGATTGTAAACGAGGTTTGAATGTATATGAGTTGTGTTTAGTTACACTGAAACATATCAATTTTTTTTGGTTAACTTTAATTTGAGTCAAGGTTTTACCCAATTATATATTTTATCAAACCAATCTTAATTATAGATATTTTTTATTCAAATCATAACCACAAGAACCAGGCAATGTAAACACATGGAGTTTGTCCATCCGGGGAACCAAAAGCTGGTTAGAACTTAGAACCAATTACCTTGCATTGTCTGATCAGTATCTATCTATATCTGAACACAGTGACTGGACCAGGTGATATGCCGGAAAACCAAATGGATGCAGCTTTATTTTAATCTTGAATACTGGGACGAGCTTCGTAACCAACCCCGTGTCTCGATTATGCTTGTTGATTCGGTGCTGGCTAACCAAAACAGTCATTAAAATATATAAAACGGTTAATTTCCACTTCAATTGGAAGATGTTGTGGGCAAACGTTGACATTACTGTTGGATTCACAGAGTGCGTTGCATTATCGAGTTTGAGGAACTTAGGTGTTCAGCTGCGAGGTTAACTTTCGCCAGTACATTTCTGCTTCTTTTGGAAACCAGACATAACAAGAAACCAACACTCTCTTCATCGATCTTCTTCTCCTTCGCCAATAATGTCCCTAACTTTTCTCTTCATCTCCTTCTCCTTCTTCGCCCATAATATCCCTAACTTTTCTCTTCATCTCTTTCTCCTTCATATCTACAGATTTAGTCTTCCTTATTAAACTACCTTAAAACATTATGTTTCAACTTCGTCTCTCTCGCTCATCTACTTATATTTCCCTAAACTTACGATGCAGACTTCCCTTGCACTCTTAAGATTATTTTTCACATTCTAGGATCTGATTTTGTTCGTCACGCCTACCATCCTGTTTCCTCCTTCCAGTAAATCCGTGAATATGGTCATTGACTCCACTTTTTAACGAACTCATTCCAACCATGTTAGTGAATTGGGGTTGTCGATGTGATTTGAGATGGCTACTTTTTTTTTTGGTAAATTTGAGATGGCTACTTAATTTAGGCCGTTCTGCACGTGTTTTCGTGGTTGGTAGTCACCGCCCTATCCACTTGCATAACTTGAATGGTCAGAATAAGAGTATGGTTGTTCTTTATACGAGCGATGACGAGCAACAGGTTAGTTTGACTTATGATTTTAAAGTTTAAGAGTTGGCTAATGCGGGCGAGTTGAATAGTGATGACGAGAGGGAGAGAACACTGACGATGAAGATGAAGGATGACGAGTCATCAAGGAAGCGGATGCGAGTTTATAATGAGGATGAAACTGAACCAATTCAGTTTTTTAAGAAAATAAAGAGGGAGTGTCATCGCATGGGTGCTTTTCGCATAAAGCCCTCAAGGTGTTTGATGTATGATTTATCCCATTTGTTGGGGGAGAGCACGAATGAGCTGTTTTGGTTGGCTCGTGTCTCGCTTACTGGTCAATTTGTTCACGATAGGTTGATAGATGAGAGTTGCTAAGCATGGCCATGGAGCTTAAGCAACATATTAACAGTTCAGGGAATTTTAAGCGTGATTATTGTGGCGACCCTTAAAGATGGAACAAGTATTTGAACACGTGAGTCTTCAAGGATTACCTGAGAAGATGAACCTTGACTCATGTCGTGGAGGGAATGGATTATGTCTGGTCCAATGCTGTGTTTTTCATATACGGCTACAAAATTGAAGACATAGAATAACAATGGAATGAAGAAGGTGAAACTTCTTGCTAGAATGGGATTGCCTTCGTGGATTGCCAACAAAAGTTTTACTAAATGAATTACTCATATTAATTGTATGATTAATTATATAACTATAGTATATACAAAATAATTGCATTGTATTTTAAATGATATACACAATATATTAAATGATTTTTACCATTGGGATACATAAAAATAATAATAAAAAACTATATTTATCCAATTAAAAAAACTATCTTATCAATTTAATTTTTTTAAATAGCATTTTACCTCGGGATTGCCTTGGCAGAGAGGCTTGGATGAGAAAAAAAGAATTTTCCAACAATATTTATAAATATTGTGGTGCAAATTAAATTTGCAGTGACTCTTCCAATATTAAATATCAAAGATAATTCAATTTCACGTCTCGAAACTCGAACAAACCAATCTAATTATAATAATCAATCGAAACTATTTATTTACAAGATATTCAAGGTTTTGTTATAAATAATATATTATAATTGAATAATACACATGCAGAAAAACCTGGCTCACGCAGACTATGATAAAAATTGTTTTTAAAGAGATTTCTTATTAAAAGTATAATAAAATAATATATATATATATATATATATATATTAACAAAAGAGCTAAAAGAGCTCGGTCGGTACTGTAGCCATAGAGACATTTGCACTGTGGATTGACCATTTCTCGACCGTGCATCGCGACTGTTCGTCTGTCTTTTTTTTCTTTAATAAACAGTGTTTCGACGATTTCAGGTCTTGTAATAAAATAAAATAGCGCTCGGTCTGAGATAAAAAATATTGAGAATCAGGATCAGTCATGTAATTGCACTCATACCACCGGTCGGGTCGGCTGAAGTTTTTTTTTTAAAAGCTTTTCACCCCTTGCGGTAAAAACAGAAACACAAGTTATAAAATACTTTACACGAAACAACATTTCTGATATTTTCTCATCACCTTGCGACGACAACATCAACCGACCAACTCCTGCCCTTCCTTATTCCAAACTGCCAAATTCAGCTAACAACTTTCCACGCCACCAGATGGAGGGCATCCTAGTAATTTCATCAAAGGGACCGGGAAAAGATCCAGTACAACCCTAGAATCCAATGCTCTGCTGTCCACTGCATATTTTTGACACAGTCATCTTTGCCCCATCCTCTCCTCCCCCCTCTTTATCTTTTTCCACCGCAGAACAAATCAAAGCGAACAAGCACTCCACCCTCTCTCGCTCTCCAATCCTCGCTTCCCGTGTGAGTTTCCCTCTCGATCCCCTCTTCCTTTAAATTTCCTTTTCTCTATTTATGCTGCATAATTATTACTTTTTAATTGCCAGTTAACCAAATCCCAGATCTATTATTATTACTACAGACGCAAACTTATTTTGTTTTTATCTTAATCACTTCAAAAACTGTCTTTTTTTATTTTATCTTAATCACTTCAAAAACTGTTTGTTGGTTTTTATTTACTTGCAGTTAAAGGGGTTGGTTTCTCTCTGTTTTTTCTTGGTTCCTTTTGTTATTACCACTAGCAATGGCTGGTCAAAGGAATGACTACGGCAAAAGATCACAACACTCGCAATCTGACTATGGTGGGGGTAAAAGAAGGAACCCCGGAGATGACCCTTCTGACCAGCATACTATTACTAGTGAAGATACAGTCTATCGTTACTTATGCCCTTTGAGAAAGATTGGCAGTATTATTGGTAAAGGTGGAGAGATTGCTAAGCAATTAAGGGCGGATAGTAAGTCAAATATTAGGATTAGCGAGGCAATGCCGGGTTATGATGAGCGAATTGTTACTATTTATAGTTCGAACGAAGAAACTAATCTTCTTGGAGAAACTGGCGACTATGTCTGTCCTGCTCAAGATGCGCTTTTTATGGTTCATGATAGGGTCGTTGCCGAAGACTTGAATAATGCTGCTGTTGAGGAGGAGGAGGGAGAGGATAGATTTGGCGAGTTGCAGCAAGTTACGGTGAGAATGCTTGTGCCAGCGGATCAAATTGGGTGTGTTATTGGGAAGGGTGGACAAGTTATTCAGAATATAAGGAGTGAGACTTGTGCCCAGATTCGGATTACAAAGGATGAGCATTTACCTCCTTTAGCTTTGAGCACTGATGAACTTCTCCTGGTAAGGTGTTTCTTAATCTTTTGTTTTTCTTGCTATTGAACCAAACCGGAACTTAAATTCATATTGAGCTTTATTTAAAACAAGAATACAGCAAAAGAATGAACCTGTTTGCTTTCACTGTTGACTCTGGAGTTGTTTAGATTTAATTTGTATTGGAAACATGATTTCTTTTTGTGACCTTATTACAAATGCAGCTTGTCGTGTCTACCATTAATAACAGTTGACTACTTGGCCATGCAATTTTCTTTTCCAGATTTCTAAAAGAAAACACAAATTCTGTTCCAAAATCTCTAGTGTTGCTTGTTAGT
>CM063597.1:12330383-12349322 GCA_032356905.1 Salix exigua
CACTACTAAAAAAGAGGGTGTTTTGCAACGACTCGATCCGTTGCAAATTACAAAGAAAACCGTTGCTAAAATTAATTTGCAACGGAATTTGCAACGGACCCAAGCCGTTAGAAACAAGTCGATGCAAATTTAGTTTGCAACGGATTATCCGTTGCAAAATAATTTGCAACGGATAATCCGTTGCAAAGTCTCCCGTTGCAAATACATTATTCGCAACGGCGAATCCGTTGCAACGGCAACAGCGGGTCCGTTGCAACGGCAACGGAGCAGCCGTTGCAACGGACCAGCCTATAATCCGTTGCAATTGCAACGGATTATATTAACCCCGTTGCAATTTATATACAAATCCGTTGCAATTTATATACAAATACAATTGAAATGTATTTATTTTTTAATTAATTATAAATAAATATTTTCATTAACATTATTATTATATTTTTAATTTTGAGAACTAAGTATTGTTGAAATAAAAATTTTATAAATTAAAATTTATAAGACAGCAGAATCTAATTTTATTATACAATAGAGATTCAGTTACATTTATATGTGCGGTTACATTTACATGTAGAAATAAATCAACATGAAAATTATAACAAACAAGACCACACATCCGCATAACTGAACAGAAGAAATGAAAATTAATGAACTCCATCATTGCAGAAATCCCAGTGTTGAACCTTGTCCCTTCAATTTCCTCTGTTACCTGAAACCACCATCAATTCATGTTCATTACAGAGTGGCATATGGAATATACAAATGAAGACAAAAAAGGCAAATGAAAATAAAGAATGAGAAAATGTATAATTTGAGAGATGACCTTGGCTATGCATTTATGCAAGGAGCGTAACTGTCCAAAAGATGGCTGCCCGTCGATTGCCACTGTTCCATCTCTGAAAGTTCCATCAGGTAATGGTATGCCAACAATTAGCCTCCAAGTTCGTCCCAAAAATCGATAGACACCTTCAATCCCACTAGTACTCCATGTTTTTGAGTCTCTAAAAGCACAGTGCAATTTAGAAAATACTATCAGAATTATCTCTTTGGTGCTCATCCCTAATAATCAAAAGAAGAGAGCACTGCATACCTGAATGGACCCATGAACATTTCATATAATCTAAGAGAATCTGCTCCATACTCGGAGACAACATCATCTGGATTCACAACATTTCCCCTACTTTTACTCATTTTATGTGCACGAGCTATCAATCGGATACCAGGATCACCTTTCAGTACAATAAAAAGCAGAACCATATGTAGGTAAAACGCGGAACAGAGACAGATCATGCTAAAAACTGAAAAAGAAATGCAATAAAACGAGAAAATAACAGAGGAGATAGATCTAAGAAATAAAGAGGCGAGGAAATAAAGAGAGATCTAAGAGGAGACCATCTCTGTCCTTATCGAATAGGCTGAAAGCTTCCTTGAACTCGGAGATCTGGTCGTCGGTGAGCTGATCGGCCATTTTTGTTTGGAGAGAAGGGAATATATGAGAGGTAGATAAATATATAAAAAAAGAAAGTGGCTGGCTGGCGAGGGAGGGGGCTGGAGAGGGAGGGGGGCTGGAGAGGGAGTGGGGGCGCTGGCGAGGGAGGGGGGCTGGCGCAAGGAGTGTAGGGTTTGGGTGGGTGTGAGGGTTTTATATTAACTATTATTATTAATTATAATAAAATTTATTTTTTAATAATAATTAAATTCATTTTTTAATTTAAATATAAATAAAAAATAATCATTAACTATTAATTATTATAAAATCATTAATTATATTAACTATTAATTAATATAATAATAATAATTAAACTATAAATAAAAAATAATAAAGCAATTATTTAATTTTATAATTTATTAATTGCATAATTAAAATAAATTCAAAATAATTGCATTATATTTTACGATCGATTTACCGGCTGTTTTTGTTTTCCTTAGATTAAAAGAAGAGCTATTCCTTAGAAAAGACAAATCTTTTATTTTATTGTTGGAAGGTTTTTCAAAAGCAATTATTTAATTGTATAATGTACTCCTATTAATTGCATAATTAAACTAAATTCAAAATAATTGCATTATATTTGAAATAATATAAAAAATAGCTCTTCAAAATATTTTTTACCATTGAAGTACATATCAATAAAAAAATCAAATATATATTATTTAAAGAGCCATTTTCAAGATTTGAATCTTCAAAATGGATCTTGCCATTGAACTTGCTCTTACAAAGAGGTTGAGCCAGATTCGGAGTAGTTGAAGGAGGTGAAGTTGGGTTAGAGAGTTCGGATTGGGTCGGATTATCCATAATTAAAGGTTTTGAAATGAAAATGAAAACATGTTTTTGTGGCTGATCCTCGTGAGATTTAAGTTAGATATATTGCTTAGCACCTGACAGAGCACGCACACGTGCATGCGCTGATGATGAATTATTTGATTTTATGCTTCAAAATTGTTTCTTGCATTTTTTTTTAGTAATTTTTTTATGTTTTATATTAAAAAATATATTTTTTTTTGAGATTTTTTTATATTTTATAGTAAAATAACTATTCTATCCTGATATAATATAAAAACTAAGAGTTAACAGAGGAGGTGTCACAGTGATTTTCACATACTATTGCACGGTAAAATAACTCTTTTACCCATGATAAGACAAAATTGAAGAGTTGAATGTAGGGGTAGGTGCTATGTTAATTTATCATTTTTTATTATTCTTTTCTGCGAATACTATGTACGCATCTGACACCCCCGCCGACAATATTCGACCTGACGCACACCTTATTTCTTATTTTTATTATTGTCTTATCATGGGTAAAATAACTCTTTTACCCATGATAAGACAAAATTGAAGAGTTGAATGTAGGGGTAGGTGCTATGTTAATTTATCATTTTTTATTATTCTTTTCTGCGAATACTATGTACGCATCTGACACCCCCGCCGACAATATTCGACCTGACGCACACCTTATTTTTGTCTATATTTATACATGTGTGCTCTTAGTTTTGATTTTTAATTTTTATTATTTTCTTATTTGTTAAGGTGGTAACTTTTTGAAAAATTTTGTTCTTAGATTTTAGTTTGTTCTTTCTTTTAGTTTTTTTTTTATTTTCAAGTCAAATAATTTTTTTCCAGCTAATATTTTTTTTTCATTGATTTTGTTATAGTTTTTAGGCTTTTTTATTCTTTGATTTAATTTTTTTTCATTATTGATGCAATAATAATAATAATAATAATATTTTTATTCTTTGCAACGGATTCGCCGTTGCAAATTTAATTTGCAACGGATACTCCGTTGCAAAATCCGTTGCAACATTGTCCGTTGCAAATTTAATTTGCAACGGCGAATCCGTTGCAAACCATGTTTTTTTTTTCTGGATTTTTCATTTGCAACGGGCAATGTTGCAACGGTTAATCCGTTGCACAAGCCGTTGCAAATAAAATTTGCAACGGCTAATCAGTTGCAAAGCATGTTTTTTTTTTTTTTTCTGGAATTGGTTTAGCAACGGAAAAGCCGTTGCTAAACAATTTCCGGATGCAAATTTAGCAACAGAATTTTGCCGTTGCAAAATTCCGTTGCTAACGGCACCCTTTTTTTGTAGTGACCTTTTCTTTCATTCGTTTTCCGGGTAGATCGCTGCAGTCCCTCTCCCAATCGTGTCGCCTTGCTTTTCAAATTTTTAAGGAAAATTGCAAACCCCATAACTTAAATATCATAACACCCAAATCTTTCCTCAATCCGTTCTTCCATTGCTGCAAGTTTGAATAAATAACAAGAAAACCTTTCAGCTACAACTTTTCCCTTGCCTTCACTGCTCAAAATGGTCAGCAGCTTGTGTTTTCTTGGGACACGATCTTAGATGGAAAGTCTGGTTTGCGTAGCTTATCAGTCAACCTCGTAGTTTATTAATGGAATGGCCAGGAAAACTGAGTTTCGTGCACTGCTACTCAAGGCAGACACCAGCTTCTTTCCACAGCTGGGTGAAATACAAGGAAATTAAAAAAGAAAAAGAGCCACAATTGATAAACAAAAGTCGAGGATGTGACATTTTGTCCTTTTATGCTCTTAATTCTGATTAATCTCCTCCAAAAACCATGCTTTATTACTAGAATCGAAGTCAGAAAAGTTTATTCAAGATAAACGCTATTTACTGGCTTTAAACTGTCTCCTCAGCATTGATAAGACGTGAGAGTTAGAGCATGCTGGAGAGGTATGATTAAAGGGAGGGCTCGCAAGTCCAGTCGGGAGAGAGAGGGGTATGCCTATGGGGAGATGATGCCCAGCTCTTTAACTGGGACAGAAATAAATAAATGACAAGATGTGCGTAAATGACACCCTAGAATCACCAACCCTAAGCCACACGATTTGGTCTAAAAGAGCAAGGAGTCAATGAAAACTCCCACTACTTGATTAGATTACAACGTTGTCCTGACAAGTATGCCATCATCGATGAAGCACGGGCAGTGTGGAGGAGAGAAAACAAGAGACACTGACCAGCACTTTACAATCACTTCCAATGATGTTTCAACCGGGAGTGTTTAATTATGAGCGGTGAGGGAGAGGGTTTCGTGGCTGGGCTCGAAGTTGTCAACTTCATTTTCTTTTTTTTTGTCAACATTGCAAAGATTGAGAAAATGAATCAGGACTGGCCAAGATGTATCCATCTGATCCTTACACTTGTCATTTAAAAGAAACTTAGAGCAACTAATTAGGACTCTTCAGTCGTGCCACTGAATTTTGCATAATTTAACTTGGATATCTTGAGGATTAAGGATCAAAGTAGGTAAGAAGTATGAACAACAAACAACCAGACACTAATTTTACCTGCCACGTGCTTCCTTGTGGTTGACAGGAACTTGCAAGACTTCAACTGCAATAAGGATAACTCTTACCCTACACATGACATCACAAACATAAAAGTGTGGGTTCATGCTAGATCAGGGAAAATTCAGAACTCCATCTCTGATCACCGTTCACCGAAATCGTTTGTTTTTTTGTTTTTCATGGAAGGGATCATATAGGTGAATTAAACTTGAATCCAAAACCTATAAAAGATTTAGGGTTCACAGCTTAAACTTCTCTTCTCTTCTATTCAAAACTACTAGGCCAGCTTTATTTATCAAATAAGGAATATAGATGGAGAGGTGCAAGGATGAGGAAGAGAAATAATGGATGATCCATCTATTTGTGTTGACTGGTAAGGGGATAATAATGAGAACAACAACAACAACAACATACACACACAAACATCCATCAAATCGTACCCCTCTCCTTTTATCCATTCTTTTTTTCCAGCTCTCCTCCGTTATTCTTTCCTGATAACAAGAGTGTTATGAAAGATAAAAGGAATATTTAATGAGTGTGACTAACTATGTTTCTCCCGATGAATATATATCTCACTTGGAAATTATTATTATTTCCGATCAACTTGTGGATTACCTGGACAAGTAATTATTGCGAGGACGAAGAAAGCGGCATCGGTCGCCGGAGCGCATGGCTGCTGAGATTATCGATTACCAATGTATCTGTAATCTGTTACAGAATCATCTTCCACAGGAGCAAGACGAAGACCCCTGTCCATGAGTCATGGTGAAGAGGGGTTTTCTTTTTCTGCGCAATAATAGTAGTTTCTGAGTGGGCCAGGGGAAGAAAGGCCCCGCAGGGACTCGAATTGAAAAGGCCCACTTCCCCAGCCTTATTTGCACCTGCCATCTGCGAGCCATACACATTCCATGGTCCACTGCCCTTGATTGTTGGGGGCCCACCCGATATGAACCATCATGACAGGAGGAGATAAAAACGTCACGAACTCAATTTTCAACTTATTAGGAGGGGTGGATAAGTATCCATGAAGGAGCATTTATTTTATTTTATTTTAAGCATCATTAATTTGGAAGATAAGGTTGACAAGGGTAGAGAAAAAAACAAATCTCTTGAGGCAGCCTAGGGAATTAAGGACAAGAACAGTCCTACCAATGTCATGGATAAATGTTAATCACCCTTTTATTCTTATTTTATAAGATTTCCTAGTAGACCAGACATAAATAATGTCGTGCTACGACTTGGGAGTTAGTGGCAATTTGGTTATTGTCTCTTTTATTTAGGCACATCACTCCACTATTATTTATTTTTGGATATCCATATAGAAACGGTGAAATCACATGACCCAAAAAACGTATTTTATGGACCCAGAACATGCGTAAATTTTCGACTGTCTTAGGTTCTTACAAGGAGAGGTTGTTTTTCTGGCTTGAACCCAGGTTTGCCGAAGCAGAACCCAGGTTTGCCGAAGTAGAAACCAAGCGTCATCCACTAGGACACACCTCGGGACCACTCCACCATCATGTTTGGGCCACAAGCCCATTTACCTTTTATTTCAGCAATGCTTGTTTAGCGTCACCGTTTCAGATCCGCAGCTTTCTTCTCACAAAAGCAGGACCCAGGTTGATAAAAAAAATTGACTTGGCCCCGCCGAATAGCATAGTTTCACCCCTCAGTACTTCCAAAAACCTAAACTTATGCCTCTTCTTTCCCATTCTCTTACCACATCTTCTTCTTCTGGTCATCTACGCACGTTTTTTCAACTATCTATCATTTGTGTTAAATCTTTAAAGCTAATGGCATGCAAGTGAGTTGGAAGTAAGACTGTCAAAGCTCCATTGAGTGTTTGTTGACTAGGAGGCAATCATGCAGGCTGTGAAATATGACAGAAAGATTTCGGTTCTGCTGAATTCTTGTTTTCTTATAACGTTTGGTACAAAGCTACAGATCCTGCACCAATGATGCGTTCGAAAGTAGACACGAACAGCTTTCTGAGGATATATAGCTCGCTCAGCAATTTCAAAACTGAAACCTGGATCTGTACAAGCATTTCCGGCTTTGCTGGCTTCTTTGGATTAAGCTCAGGTCTTTTAAGCTTTGTTAAGAACCATCTAATCCAAGTCATTGGTGAACGCGAATATTGGATTTACTAGGAATGCACCAGCATCAAAACCATGAAAAAATAGAAATAGAATTCATCAATTGCTTTTTTTCCGTTACAAATTCTCACCTGTCATTATGAAGAACAGCAGTTTTGGAATAATCAACTCCTTGGAATTGTCTACTATCTGAGAGTTGCAAAACTGAGAGTATAATAATACACTTATGAGTTTAAATCAAGTTTTCTAATATATATTAACCACCCATGAAAAGTTTCTGTTGTCACAAACTGGTTTAACCGAAGAAAAAACATGAACAGGCAACCCCCTGTTTATTTAAGCAATTTCATGATAGTAACGAGATTGACATGCATGTCTTTGATCCATCGTATTTGTCGCACTGACACAACATAATAAACTGAAGCTAAGAACTTACAAGAGCAAGAAGTTTCTAGACTAGTTCTATTTCTACAAGTCACAGATCATGCAAGCAAATGAAATCGCATCAAGTACTAGAGAAGGTAGGTTCTGAACTTGTCATTTTAGTCAATCATGTGAATTAAGATCTTATAGTAAAGATAAAAATAGTAAGTTATCAATTGAATATGTAAAATTTAATGTAATTTCACATGTAGTTTGAAATTCAATTTCATATGATTTGATTTCAAACAAGGTGAAAGCAAATCAACTTCGTTGTCAATAAGTTCAGCGGCGGAGATTGGTTTTGAGAAATACAGTCTAAGATTGAATGACATCTTTTGTTGCTGGTGGATGGTGATAAGGAGTTGTTCAACCTTCAAAATGACGATTTACTCGTCTTAAGCTTGCAAATTGAAGTAAAAAGGGCTGCTGTTTGAATGAATTTACTTTCTGGGTATGGTTATTTTTTTGTTTTGATAAATGGGTTTGGCCTGTTTCAGTTTGATTCGCACTTATTTTCTTCTTTGATCTTGTAATTCTGTGAATGCTTGTACTTATTTGTTCGTAAAAATAAAAGGGGCAGCCTAAATGGTTTTGAGCTGCCTGCTCTGTACAAAGTTCCTCATTCTGCGCTTTGTTTTGCTCTCTCATTCTGTCTGTTATCACTTACATGTATGTATTGATTGAATACATCAAAATTCATGTAAGCAAACGTTTTTTAGTTGAGTTTCGGAATGGGCAGATCATGTTTGATTGACACAGGTTTCTGGAATTAGCGAGTGGAAGCAGCCTATAGAGTAGGCTTGTCCTGTTTTACTAGTTGCTTCGTTTGAAGCTCTCAAATTGCAAACTAGTGAGCATTTTGATTTTCTAGTCTTAAATATTATATCTTTGTGATGCGATGCTGTCTTAGAAAAGAAGATTAGAGTGGAAATAGCAAATAGGTGGTTAGTTTAAAGGTTAATAGTGCAGCTGAGAGACCGAACCCTGGCTCCTCAACTTTTACTCTAATATCTTAACTTCTTATTCTCTGCTCCAATCCCAATGTGTCGCTTTCTGTAAATATGCTCCGGAACCAATCCTTAAATAATTCTAAAGATATGTCTTTCACTATGTTAATGCACTGTCTTGTTCCTGGTCATTTATATGGAGGAAATGCAATGATGTTGCCATTGATTTTACTTTGTTGGGGACCCAAAGTATCTGAACTGTTATTTAAAAAAGCTTTGTCAGAACAGCTAATGCAAACCACTAATCCTCCTTCAGTTTCTCCAATCAGGCCACGATGAACCCCGTCCTGTGGCAGTAAAGGAAACTGAATTTCTATTCGAGTATATATTTTGCTGCTTATAATCCTGTACATTCAAACTGCGGCAGCCAACAAGGTCTTGGTCTGGTGGTCAGAGAGGGGGCTTGTCTTCCTCCCACCCCAGGTTCAAGCCTTGCCAGGCACGCCTGTCACCCCCGCGGTGCCTTACCTGCTCATTGGGCTTGCAGGATGTTCAGTGAGCCCGGGGATTAGTTGTGGTGCGTGCAAGCTGGCCCGGGCACCACGGTCATCAAGAAAAAAAACTGCGGCATCAGTGATATTTAGGCGGAAGTCCGAGTGTATGGGTGTGATATTCGACCATGAAGCTGAAGTGGGAAAAGACAATTGGAGATTTAACTATGTCTCTGATAGTTGGGATGATCTAGTGGAGAATCGTCTCTTAGTTTTATTTTATCAGGTCATGAGGAGCATCACAGATATTAACCGCCTTGTGAAAGGGAGTGCATCCATGGTCATAATAGCGATCAATTTTGGATGCCAATATCGATATGACTTCTTAGCTTCTCTAGGCAGACACAAGCCCTGCCCTGTTTATGCACATTAACTAAGGCCTGGAGTTTCAGATTATTTCTGAAAGAAAAGCCAAGAAAAACTGTATGTCTATTTCATAAAATCAATTGCGAGGCTTCTGGTTTCTGTATGAAGGAGTAAGAACTTTGTTTAATTAGTGCTTACCTTTATTGTGGAGTTTTTGATCTTTTCAAGTTTGAATCGATGAAAGCATTTTGCTCTCTATGATAGACTTTTGAAAAAACTTTGTTAATGAAGGAATATTGCTGTAATCTGCAAAGAAGCATATAACCAAGCAAGCAGATGCAAATTTCTAAGAAAAATTAAGGGGAGCAGAAAAAACTGTTTTTTTTTTCCTTTCTGGGAGCCATACCATCATCTACACCGTGTTCTTTGGTGGTGGATTATGATCTCTATTGGTAGCCCAGAGATGATACTGGCTCTGTGAACAT
The DNA here is from genome assembly GCA_032356905.1 of Salix exigua. Taxonomy (NCBI): domain Eukaryota; kingdom Viridiplantae; phylum Streptophyta; class Magnoliopsida; order Malpighiales; family Salicaceae; genus Salix; species Salix exigua. Next base: position 12,339,994 of record CM063597.1, read on the forward strand.
TTTCTCTGATAGTTTTTCTATACACATCTCTATATATATAAAAAAAACTCTTAAAATAAAACGAAAGGCAAAACCAATCAACCCTTCCTCGTTAGAGTTCTCCAAGTTAAATAGTCACCACTGTCTAGTTTTCTCCGCATTGCTAGAAGCTATTCTTCTTCTCTAGCTGTCACCTTACTTTCACTGCCTGCCTCTGTTTGAAGAAACAACTCAAGTATGTCAAGACCTGTTGTGGATAGGATCTGATCCTCTCCGCACTCTTCTTTTGCTTGTTTGACTTGCATCAAATGTCATGTTTGCTTGTGCTGATTTCTTCGTGCCCATTCCCTGCCAGTCAACATCCTTAAGGCTACGTTGGTTGTGTGGAGGTGTCCCGTGAGCTTTTTGGTCGTGTCTGAGGATCATCTCTACACTGGTCAAGCCATGAAGTTTATCAGGCTGAACTGCTATGAACCCAATACATATAAGAAGGACAAGAACTCTATGAGAACAAAAAACCATTGTTTCTGATTTGAAACAGACAAGAATAGCAGAGGTGTGCTGTTTCTGTTTAGAGTAGCGAGATGATAAACAGGTCTGAGAATGTGAGCCTTCTATTGCTATGCTCCATTCCTGTGGAAATATGCCTGTTATTTATCCCTCATTGGATTTGGGTGGCGCTTTAAAGCAAAAGGCAGGGAGGGGCCCCAGAACGCCCGGTGGGATTTTTGATTCATCCAAATCAGAAGCCTGCATTCTAAAACATATTAAGGCTGTTATGGAAGAATCTGACAATGATGAATAAAGGGGTTGGAACAAAACCCTTGAGAAGCCAAGTATCTTTTTTCATTTGCTCCCCTGCATCCCTATCATTTGTTTTACTTTTGTTTACTGATACAGGCCCACCCCTCTCTTGAACTCTTTCAACTGGCTTGCCACGTCACCCGACAACGCTTACGTGGACATGCACCGGGGACTGATTCATTCTTAGCCAATAGTCTTTCGAGCCGCGCTCATCTCAGCTTACGTGGATGCCATGAATACGTGCCCACGGGCCATACTTCGAGGCAAGCTTTCTGCGAATATCAGGTTTGCTGTTGCAGTCAAGTTACAAATATACTCTAATGGTATGAAGATCTTTCATGTAGGGGATATTTTAGGAAATTATCATTTCTTTGGTACTAAGAAAAGTGGAGTTTTGTTTTTTAAGCAGGGGTGACTGGGCAGACATGGCGACGAGCCCGCCAAGAACTAGCAGATTGCTACAGTGGCAAGCCAGGTAAAGAATCGAATACGAGAGAGAGAGAATGAGGAATAGAACTCAAAAGAAAACAAGCTCTTGCTTTATGCCATTCTAAGATCTCCTCCGCACTTTAGAATTCCAAGCTCTCTTCCCTATGCAACAAAAATAACAGCACTTGGTTTCTTGCGCTAAATGTGTTTCTTTATGCTTTTCTTTGGGTTGCCAAGTTCTTCATCCCCGATTCAATGATTCAGCAAAGACCCACTTCAAGCCTCTCTCTATGTGGATTAATTTGTAGTTTTGTTTTTTTTATCGTTTATTTATGGAGACCCATCTTTCCCTTTATTCTCTTTTACTTTTTTCTGTTATTGTTGCTGTTGCTGTAATATAAATCACATGCAACATTCTAAAGCATATGTTCTTGTACTTTATTCAATGGCTGGTGAATATTTATTGTGGCGGCTTAGCGATGGTGATTAGTCATTGTCCAGGTAACAAAACCCCAACTTGAATGTGCTGATTCCTTGCTTTATATCTTCCAAGTAAAGTAGAATGGTTAAATCATCGTTGCTTTCTGTTCTTCCCTATCTTCCACAATAAAATTAAATCCTCCCGTAGTGGGCACATGAAACCCATCCCTATGAACACATAATTTATGTACTTGAGCTCCGATTATTCCTGATTCGAACTTAGAATCTGCCATTCAATTCACTTTGAAGTATATATTGTTTGCTTGACATGGACATGAGATTACTAATGTTTTTGAATTTCTAACCATGAAATAGTGCGACGAAGCCTAACTCAGCATCTGATTCATCATATTTTGAATCAAACTGTCACTGCTGCCTTGGACTGGAGCTCTGCTCATCCACTGACTTGGAATCGACCATTAGCACCTTAAAAATGTATCTAATACTCGATATTTCCCGACAGGTGGTATCGCCATTTTTATATATACATAGTTCTGTTGCTTTCATGATCAAGTGGTGTCGTTGTCCAGTCAAATGCAATGCATCGATGTTCAAATTCATATGTAACAACACTCCCCTTCTTTTCCTACTTTTTTTCAGCAAGGGTGTTGGGCTAAAGGCTTCAGTTTCAAAATCCAAAGAAAGCATAAAAGGGAAAATTTAGTTTTCGTGACTTGCTTTTCCAGGTTTGAGTCCCAACCCTGCATTCCTTTCTTTCTTTTTTATTGTCCCTGGCAAATGTTATTCTCTATCGTTTTAAGATTTGTTTTTCCTTCTGAAATTCGTTTTTCTACGAATACTGTAAGAAACTGTAGCTGTTCAGTGGAGTCCTTAAAAATGGTTTTATATTCATATAACAAAAATCCTTCAAGACTTTCAAAATATTTTTTATTTAAAAACAATAATTTCATTACTTTTTCTAAAACTTACTCTTCGTAACTTCAATATCCATATTAATCAATAGTTGAGGTGCAGAAAATGATTTTATATTATATCAGTTCTCTTACAAAAAGGGAGGGTGATGCAGAGGCTCATGTGTGATGGTGATGGTCCACAGTGTTCATCTCTCTCCTCTCTTTTCTTGAAACTATGGAGCTCAAATTAAAGAGAATCCTTTTCATTCAAACCTTGCCAAATAAGAGAGAGGATAGAAGAAGAGAGGCAGGGCGATCTTCTGATCCTTCTTTAGATTGAGCGGTACGGGAAATGTACTTGCCTATAATTTTTGTTTTTATTTTCTTTCTGTGATAGCCTATGGCATTAGAATCTGAATTCACAGGCCATTTCCCCTTTGGTGGAAGATAGTATTGGCAAAATATCAATAGAAGGATTCTATCCAAATAATATTTTTATTTGATTTTCAAAGGGAAACCCTGCGTTACGAATTGTGTCTTTGTAGATTCTCCAGGCTGGTCTTAAAGTCAGGACTTTTCTTCAGTACCTTCACGAACAAGTTGATCGGTAGAGCTCACAACGTCAAGCCGTGCGATGACTCGAATCCATATTCCGCCGTCCACCACCACCACCTTCTCACCAAGCCACCGATGCCATGTCAGGACCAGCACGCATCAGTGGCGAGATCAAGGTTTCTCTTAAAGGTGAAGCGAATCTGAGTTCGTGACGTCTAAATATCCTCAGAAGAAGAAGAAGAATTGTGATATGCTGGCTAGAACACAATGCAACAGAAGAAGAAAATGAACGCCAATTTCTCATATCAAATTACATTTCCATAGAAACTAGCATTGAGTGCTCCGCTACATGCATTGTCACAGGATTAGAGGTCTTTGAGTTTATCAGGATTCTGACCAGTGGAAACGTTTCCTTGACCGTTGAAGACCAGAGAGTGATCTCTGCCGCCACGTTTCTCTACTGAATCTCATGTCAATTTGGAACTGCTTGCTGCGGTTTGAGGTCTTCAGTATGCAATTAATCCAGCATGAGACAAGGTGGGTTGTTTTCTAAAATGTATGAAATTGAAGAAAAATGATAATCCACAGACTGAAATAACACCAAATTCATCATGAATCATGACAAACACCAAATGTTATCTGTCTGCCTAGAATAGACAGGCAGTGGACATATCAAAATATCTAAACTTTGTTAGATTTTTTATTTAATAATATAATAATAAAAATATATGTCTGTATAAATAGACCATAAACTTATAACCCATCAAGTGTTTTATAATAGAGCAGTAGTAAACTAGTAATGCCTGTTGCTTTATCAAAAGTTATTTTGTTTTAATCGGACGCGTCTTCATTTTGAGATGAGCAACGTATTTCCCTCCATCCCCACTTTACAGGATGCAGCAAAGAGGGTGACCCCAGGATCAGTTCCTCCTATTCTTCCATTCGGCCTACCCCGGGCAGAAACTCTGTAATATATCGTGTTTTTAATTTCAAGAGGAGGGCTACACCTGAGCATTTTTGGCCCGCTTATTCAACTTCAAAACGTAAACAAGATGATGACCGCGCTGCATAAAATTAGGGTGCCAGTCGTAGAGAATAAAACCAGTTTTGAAACAACTGAAAATTAGCATGGCAACAAGACAAGTTTAAATTTAAACAAAATACAAGATACAGGAGGAGACGACGCTCATGTTCGCCAGCAGATTTAAAAATTCTTCTTTCTGTGTTCGTCATATGATTTTAATGTATATACACATTTACCGATTGACAGCATTTTGGGCTTGTAAACAGGCCAGGCAGTTTGATATTTTTCAGGATAAAATTATTCACGAGTCTCTTTCATCCTTCCATTACTTTTACGCTATCATTTCTTTTGTGGTATTTTAAACAGGTTCCTGGTGAGGTGTTACAGCAGGTCCTGGTGCTATGGTAAACTGCAGACCCCTCTGTTGCGCTGATTGGAGAACAAAAGCTACCTGTGTAGCTGCCAATGCTGCTGCCTCCTGTTAAACCAAATTATGGCACAAACTTCAGCGCCGACTATTATAGATCATCAATTTGACGTGAAAAGATAGCATGGGCAAAGATCCAAATACATTACAATAGAGTAAAACTGAGAAAAACAATGACCTGTCTCTGCCTACGACGCTGCAAGATGCTGATGGCCCAAGCCATGATGTAACAGGGCAAAAGAAAACCAGCTGCTCGAAGCAAGAAAAGCTGTGTAGGGGATCCACCAGTTCGTCAGATCCATGAAAACACAAAATCCAAAAAATAATAAACTATGAAGAAATGATCATCACCATAGAATAGATGGTAATCCCAGATCAACTTACAGAAAAAATGTAGACACGTCATCTTCTCCATCGGAATCTGTAGCAGTCAATGCATGACGCAAGAGCAAGAGGGCCATCAACTGCAATGAGTGAGTTCGGGATTAAAATCAAATCTCAATTGCATTGAGAATCAAAGAAAACGAGAGCTCAAATAAGAAAGCATTAGCAAGAGAAACGGTAGATGCAAGTATCCATCAGCATTGAATCTCGTGCGGTATGTTAATGCAACTTCGAAATGATCTAGAAGGAAGTTTGTTCAAGCCTGCAAATAATAATCTAAACAGGTTTCTTTATATTGCTAGCATTCTCCAGGCATTGAGAGAATATGGTCCTATTATGATTGCAAACAAATACTTTCATGTAAAGGGGTAAATAGCTTTAATTCATATTACAAATGACCAACTGGACCAATTCACATATGATTTTGAGTAAGACTTTTCTAGTCAAGAAATGAAAAAAAAAAAAACTTTGATTCCAGCAAATACCATTAGAGGAATTTTATGAAATTAAGGGCTTACGATAAGAGCAACCGAGCGGCAAAAAGCAGCTCCACTAGCATTCGAAGCAGCATAGTCATCATACTCAGCTTCTAGAAAATGGCGCTCGGCCTCTGCAATTGCCAATATGCGAGGATCATGCAGATCTAGTTGAGTGCCAGAGATTGTCCAGCCTCCACTACAAAAAGGAACAAAAGAATGTGTGATGATGCAAAAATCACATTGATTGGTAAATGACATCAAAGATATTTTGACGCCGCACACCCCTGGTCCAAGTTGAATTTTTTCATGCATCAAATTTTATGCAAGTGATAAAAAGCACCCCAGCAATTCCAGATTCCAGAACAAAGAGCATAACTACAAATAACTAATAAAACAATGAAAATACTAGTTTAAACATACCCAATATCAATAGCAGTATCTTCGGTATGAGGTGGACGAGGAGGAGCAGTGTAACCAGGTTGGTAAGGCTGCACGTCATAGACAAGACATTAATCAACTATAATATATTATAAGTTGAGAATTAAAATAAATGAAATTAAACTAGTTATGAAATTTTCCAGAAGCAGAAGACATGATATTTGCAGAAATCAGAATATAGTAGAAGCTACTTTTATCTAAGAAGTGTGACAGAGTCATGTCCGGACATATTTCTCTAGATCTCAAAAGAGGGAGCTGAGGAGCAATCTACTTAATAATTAGATTAGTAATGTCATAAGCACCATGGCCACAAGAGCCAATGATATATTTTGCATGAAGTGTACATTCATCAGTTCAGTTTGCTTTACTTTATAAGAAAAGGAAGATTAAAGCTTACCCCATACCAAAATGTACAACTTTATATTCTAAACTCGTGCCAAAAATAAGGCCTACTGACTTGAAATGCATACAAAACAAATACAAATAATTTCAGAACTTTACAGCTGCAAACAATGATCCAACATGACAGAAATTTTAACCACAAAAAACTCTGAGAAGTTGAAGACAATACTCTCTTCCTTCCCTCTTTTACTCAGTTTCATGAAATCCAGAAAATTTTCAAAGGTATACAAACCTAAATCTCTTTTCATATACACAACCACATCCTCTACATGTATAACTCCTGATCAACTAAGCCTGCCGTGACCCATCGGAAACCTACGGTCCCCACCATCACCTGTAAGCTTTGGAAGTGTTTATTTACTTGCAAATTTGGTCATTATGCCTTCCTGCTTCTTTGCTGATAGCAGGTGAGATTCAAAATTGCTCGGCAAGTTTTCATGAAAGAAATTCACGTAAATCCATGAATTGATGCACTCTATACAAATCAACAAGAGACCAAGCATGCAGCCCACTACAGAGAACAACTACAAAACGATAACAATGGAGCATACCTGATGGCATATTTCACAAGTGATATCACCCTTCTCATTGCACCAATGCTGGACGCACTTCCTATGAGCATACTGGATGAGATAAATTGAAGCTGTTAATACATATATAAAAAGTTTATATCAAAGACTAACATCACTCTGACAGCTGCTAGGATCAGATGACATTTAAAAGGGATGAGACGGGAAACAGGAGCTCTTTTTTTGCCACAAAATTCCATTTAAGCAAAAGTTGCTAGTTTAGTATTATCTAAAATTTATCTCACGGGCTAAAAAAAAAAACGAGAAACAAACTAATACAATTTTCGAATGATGTCTTACAGGAGTAAAACACTAAACAAAGAATCAAGCTTTAAATCCAGCATAGTACAACTATCATCAACGGGCACTGGCCGGGCGATCTTGAATTCAATTACATTCGAAATCAAACATTAAAGAACACAATATGACATATTTTAAAGCTATAATAATTATTACCCTTCATTAACCAAAATCCCTCGATTTCAGAATATTTAAAGAAATTAAGATTCGAAAAAAAAAAGGAAATAAAATTTGTCAGTATTTAATATACCTTGAGGCTGCCACTGCAGGCACAAGGATTCTCTAAATTGCTAACAGAATCCTCCTCCTGACAAATGCGACACTCGGCCCCCTGAATCAGCGGCTCCTCCTCCCCTGAAATACCATCATCGCTTCCTTCGTTGACCCTCGAGCAGGAAGCGCCTACATCGTCTTCTTGGATGATCGCCTTATCAGACTCCTCAGCAGCCGCCGGCGCTGGTCTTGTGAGTCGGTCAACGTCCAACACCACGTGATCACTCATTTGCAATCCCTAATTTCTTTTTCCCCTCTTCAAACTAAGAAAACAAATTAGTTTACTTGAAACCCTAGGATCACGCTTCGAAACAGCGGATCGAAGGAAATCAAGAGAGAAATTTAAAGAGAGAACCAAAAAAAGAATTGCGAACTGTTTTATGGCTGGGTTACCTGTGAAATTTTCTTTTCTTTTCTTTAATTATTGACGCTGGATGGGCATGTATTTTAGGATTTGTTGGATATTTAAGCGAAGAAACAGGCGAGACCAGAGAAAGCGAGGCGGAGAGAGCATGTAAAAAGCGCGTTATCTAGAATCTTGCGAGCTTGGGACTTCACGATGAATACAATACACTATAATAATTAATAATTAATATACTTAAATATATTTTTTAATAAAAAAATATTTACACGAAGAAGTAAGGTTTTTAATTCTTTGTTTGTGTGTTGCTCTTGTTTTGGTTTTGAAATGCTTTGGTGTGTTATTTTGGGATTGTATTTGGTTGATTCCACAATTTATAAGTTTAAATATAATTTTGATATTGGTTAAAATTATAGTTTAATTTAAAAATATTAAAATAATATTTTTTAAAAAAATATTTAAATGATAATATATTGAATTAACCACTTAATTTTAAAAAAAATATGACTAGGATGGTTTTGAAATTTGTTTCAAAATTTTATTTTCACCATCATTTTTTTAGTTTTTATAACTTTAAACAAATACATTTAGTATCAAGCTTTATTTTTCTTCTTTTTTATTTTATTTTGTGGAGAAGAGAGGAAAGATTGTCAAAACTCCGGCTATTGATTTCTTATATATATTTTTTAAAATAATTGTTGCACTCCTGTTTTAATTAATACTCAATCTTTATGATTTTTTATATTATTATTTAATTATATAGAATGTGTTTAATTTTTTATGAGGCTTATGTGGTTTATTTATATATTTTTTTAATATTTTTATAGACGAACTATATAAAAAAAACACTGCAAGAATATTTTGTTTGTCTGACATTTTCATATTCATTTCACTTCTCTAATCATCTATCCACTTGAGATATTTTTCCTCCCCTCGCTTCCTGACTCAGCTAAGCTTCCATGTGCCCGCCTCCCGGGCCCATAACACGGACACAACTACCAGGTCTCATGGTTGGGTCCATTAATTTTCTCGAAAACGGCAATTTGTTTTTATTATTATTATTATTCCCGTGAAATACAAATTGAAATCCCATATTTTTAATTGAAAAAAAAGCATCTTTATTACCATAGAAAACCACGCGTAGCTTCCGTTTCAAGTTCAACCCCACAGTACCAGCCCCCATAGATGGAGGCCAAATTCATGCTCTCCATTTATCCACAGTATCTTCTACATTGCTCCAGCCCCCATAAATGGAGGCCAGATTGATGCTCTACATTTCTCCAACCCCACAGTATCTTCTACGTTTCTCCATCACTTTAATTTCTTCCTCGCTTAACCATCTCGAAACCCATTTTTCTTACTGGCAATGAAAAAACGAAATCACTCTCTCTGTGTTTTTTCCCTGCCCTCCCGAATAGTTCTTGAATCGTTCAAATTCAGCAAAGGGGTTATTCCTCGTAGTCCTATGCGTCAATCCATATCATTTATTTACAATGAAGGAAGAGTTGTGCATCTGAATCGGACAAATCCTCATGTTCATGAAGGTAAGGCTAGGTTGGCACGGTGGCCTT
>CM063597.1:12349822-12572397 GCA_032356905.1 Salix exigua
TTGTTGTTATTTGTGTGATGTTTTTATAAGTATTTATGTTGTTGGTTTTTGTTTTCGTTGTCTTGGACAGTAGTAATCCGTAAACTAGAGATAGAATTTAAATTTACATTCTAAAATGTTTCTATGATATAATGTTTTCTAGAGATAGAGTTTTAATTTACATTCTAAAATGTTTCTATGTTATAATGTTTACTAGATTAATATGGATGATCGAGAGTGGATGTATCATCGGATGAGAAGTGGTCGTATGAATCCTGAATATATTACAGGTGTTAGAAGATTTATCAATTTTGCATATTCAATTGAAATAAATGTATCCAATGGTCGGAAAATTAGATGCCCTTGTGTGAGATGTAAAAATCAAAAGTTTCGTAAAGAAGATGATGTTTGTATTCACTTATTGAGAAAAGGGTTTTTACTTTATTATAAAAATTGGACTGTACACGGGGAGCCTTATGACACAGATAATATGGTCGGACCTTCATCAGGAGGGATTAGTCGTGTTGTGAATGATGAGGGAGATGCAAATCCATATAGAAATATGGTTCTAGATGTAATGATGGATGATGATGCATACTATAATGATAGGGATTGGAGTACTGTTGTGATAGAGGAACCTCCGAATCTAGGGGCATCTAAATTTTTTAAGTTGTTGAAAGCTGCAGAGGAACCTTTGTGGGATGGGTTTACTAAGCAATCAAAACTATCTGCTTGTGTACAATTGCTTAATATGAAGTCAAATTTAAATTTAACTCAGAATACCTTCAACAAATTCATTGAATTTGCTAAGAGTTGCATGCCTGATGATGCTAATTTGGTTTCAAATTTTTATGATGCGAAGAAATTTATGCGGCCTCTTGGACTTGGCTATGAGAAATATGATGTGTGTCGTAATAACTGCATGTTGTATTATGGGGTTGATGAGATGAAAATAAGGTGTGATTTTTGTGGAAGTTCACGTTACAAGCCTAGAAACCCTACTAGTAAAGGCCCTAACAAGGCGGAGAAGCAACTCCGATACTTTCCATTGACACCAAGACTTCAGAGACTATTTATGTCTCCACATCATGCCAAGGGTATGACATGGCATCATTTTCATAAGTCGGATGATGGAATAATGGTGCACCCATCGATGGATATGCTTGGAAAGAGTTTAATCGAGTCCATCCGAAGCTTCACGGTGATCCACTGAAATGTTCGATTAGGATTATGCACTCGATGGGTTCTCGTCCATTTAATATGGTTTCAAATTCATATTCTTGTTGGCCGCTTATTGTAATCGTGTACAATTTGCCTCCTTTGAAGTGCATGACAAGACCATTTATGTTTTTATCAATGATAATTCCAGGTCCAAAGAATCCGGGAAAAAACCTTGATATTTTTCTAAGCCCTTTGATTGATGAGTTGAATAAGTTATGGTCTGTAGGTGTCGAAACTTATGATGTACACCATAAAGAAAATTTTCATTTAAAAGCGACTTTGATGTGGACCATAAGTGATTTTCCAAAGATATGGTATGTTGTCGGGCCGAGTACACATGGCAAATTATCATGTCCTTATTGTATGGAACACATGAAGGCATTTCGATTAATACATGGTGGGAAAAATTCATTCTTTGACTGTCACACCGACTGATTCCTACCCATGAATCACCCTTACAGTATATCACTGGATAAGTTTATAAAGGAGTAATTGAAGAGCTCCCTCCTTTTCCTCGTCGATCCGGTTTAGAAATGTTAGTCAAGTTTCTAAGTTCACCGAGGACATGTTGGTAGCTCTTCAAATTGTGGGAAAATTCCTGATTTGGCGTGTATCACAATTGGGTGAAGAAAAGCATTTTTTGGGAGCTTCCATATTGGCACACAAATTTAATTCGTCACAACCTAGATGTCATGCACGTAGAAAAAATTTCTTTGACAATATCTTCTACACGGTAATGGATTGCCCTGATAGAAGCAAGGATAATGTAAAGGCTAGGATGGATATGCGATTGTATTGTAAAAGCCAGGCTTACATTTGCAACAAGATGCAAGTGGTCGAGTTTACAAACCGAAAGCCACTTATTATCTATTCAAGAAAGAACAACAACAAGTGTTGGCATGGATGAAAGAGTTGTCCTTTCTCGATGGTTATGCTTCAAACATATCACGGTGTGTGAAAGAAGCACAATGTAAGGTCTCCGGCATGAAAAGTCATGATTGCCATGTTTTTATGCAAAGACTTCTTCCTGCTATGCTCCGACCTTACTTGCCTAGACCATTGTGGGAGGCATTAACAGAATTGTCAATATTTTTTCGGGACATTTGTGCGACTAATTTAAATATCCAACACTTGGAGTTGATGCAAAGAAATATTATTGAAATAATTTGTAAACTTGAAAGGATTTTTCCTCCATCGTTCTTCGACTCCATGGAACACTTAGCAATACACCTACCTTATGAGGCACAAGTTGGTGGACCTGCTCAATATCGATGGATGTATCCATTTGAACAGTATGTTTTCATACAATGTAATTTTAATTCACTTTAATTGAATAATTTTTTTATTTTTCAAACTAATTAACATAAATAATGTAGTTACATGTACTATTTGAAGAAGAAAGTCACCAATAAAGCCTAAGTAGAGGGTTCCATATGTGAAGCGTACTTGATAGATGAAATTACAAATTTTGCTTCTTATTATTTTGGTGATGATGTTTAAACAATATGGAATCGAGTTCCATGAAATGACGATGGTGGAGCTAAGAGTGAAGGTGGACAACTTTCTATTTTTTCCTATCCGAGACTGAAAATTGTCTAAAAATATTATAGACGGCAATTATCACATGAAGAAATGAAAATTGCGCACAACTATGTCATTTTCAATTGTCAAGAATTGAAACCCTATATAGAGTAAGTGAAATATTTCCTTTTGTTTATGAATTTATAATAACTTCATTCCAACTAACAATTTAAAATATAGGCAATGTCGCCATGAGCTACATTCACGACAACCACAGTTGACCGATATTGAAATTGAAAAACTATGCGAGGTTGAATTTCCAGCTTGGTTGAAAAACCATGTAAGTATTTTTTGGGATATTTTGTTAAATTTACTATTCTGTTTGAAATAATAATTCATACATTGTTATTGTTATGCTAGGTTGAATACACATCAAATGGAATTGAGAATCAAATCTTTGCTCTTTCTATGGGTCCATCAAATTTCGTGAAATGTTATAATGGGTATTATGTCAATGGGTTTAAATTTCATACTCAATTTTATGGTCGCTATAAAAACAATGAATAGCGGGGTTTGTGTAAAAGGAAGTTGCTACAATGGTGATGAAATTGATTACTATGGAATGCTTGAAGAAGTGATCCGGCTTAAATATTTAGGCAGTAAGTGCAAGGTTTTTATGTTTAAGTGTCATTGGTACGATACCAAACGTGGTCTTAAAGTGCATCGCTCAAATGGTTTGGTTGAGATCAAGCATACCTCTACACTACAAGGAAGTGAAGATTTTGTCTTGGCGCAGCAATGTCAACAAGTCTACTATATGTGTCCACCCGATAATAAATCTTCGGAATGGTGGGCAGTTATGAAGACAACAGCTAGAAGTCGTTATAATGTTGAGATGGGTGAATTTATTGAAAAGAATGATTATGTTAACACATTTGATGTTGATCAAGCAAATGAAATTTCTCAACCATGTTGTGTGCTTCCTAATATCACACTTGATGAACCAAATATATTTGTTGACACATCTTATTATGAAGAAGTCAACCAAAATGATTTGCATACGGTAGAGGGAAATTGGGGAGATGATAATGAGGTAATTGAGTATGATAATGAAGTCGTTGGTGGTGATGATGATAATGATGATGATGATGATCATGATTTGATTAGAAGTGATGATGATGATGATTAGCATTATGCAGGTATATTCAATGCATTTATCTTTATATGATGATGATGTTGATTAGCATGCTGCTTGAATTTCTTATGATATTTAATATTCTTTTTTTCATATTTCTTATTATTGTCATATTGATTAGTTTTTACCAACAATACTTATTGACGATGATCCAATTGTTGTAGGATGTCTAAACGTCCAACTATATTACAATATTCCAGAAGTGATAGGTCCGCATCCGTGAGCTTAATAGAACTCCATCTACCGTGGATAGGAATGCATCATCTTCTCGCCAACCTGAGCCTGATCAAGTGCAAGATTATTATACACACCGAGTTGCAAGTACATTTCCTCATCAAGAGGATCATATGAGGTTAAATGTACATGAAGCTTTCGGGTTTCAAGATTTGTTAGCAACACAAGGTGTACCGCGAGATGATACAAACATGTTTAGAGAATTTAATGTACATCATCAAGGTTATGCGGGAGGAGTTAGAGATGAAGTTGATGAAGACGGTAGTGATGAGAGAGAATTCAATGAGTCACGAGAAGGTAGTAACATGCGATGTTCGGAGGATCCGGATTGCCTCCATTCAATCCATGGTTCAAGCTGTTCTCGAACCAGTGTAAGCATTAAACGGAAGAGTTTTGACACGGCAATCGATCCAGTGTCGGGAAAAAAAGAACTCAGTTTGTATGGAACATCCGAGTAAGTATAATATTTGTATTACATAGTCATCATTTGTGACAATTATTGTTCCATTAACGGTAGTTACATTAATTTTTCAGGTTCAATAATGCTTCATGTGGTAGAGAAATCGGAATAATTTTGCGAGCTAATTTCAAGGGGCCATGGTACTCTTGGGATAAAGTTGATGCCATGTGTAAAGATGAACTATTTAAGGAGTTCACGGTATGTTTTTCTGTTAACTATTTTTTTATGGAGATTTGACAATCATGTTTAAAAGTAGTTGAAAGATTATTAATAACTAATTTGCCTTGTTTGTTTAATAGTTTTTTGTTAAATGATGCGGTTGTTTGAGATATGTGTGTTTATGTTAACTTTTATTAATTGTCATATGTATTTGATAGAAAAAATATTCCTTCCCCGAAGAAGACGAAGTAATTGTTCGTAAAATATGGGAAGACAAATCTCGAACTTCCTTGAACCAACAATTGGCAAGAGCTCGAAATAAAGCTATGTCAATAGTAGGTACGACAAATATCATTGATTGTCTGGATAAAGGACCTATATGGATCCAAAATGAAGATTGGAATACGATGATCAACGATGTTTGGTCTACCGATAGATTTTGCAAACGATCCAAAACATCAAAACAAAATAGAATGAAGCAAACAGATGGGAAAATAAGTACCCATTCTGCTGGCTCTGTGTCATTTGCATCGTATCGAGCTAGTATGGTACGAAATGTTGTTGTTCAACACTTGTAATTTGCTTTGTTTAATATTTTTGTTTCTAACTTTTTTTTTTCATGTTCGTAGCAAGAACAGGCCGGGGGTAAAGAACTTCCTGGATGAGGTCTTTTCGCTTTGCATCAAAATCAAATGAGACCAGCACATTTGTAGATAACCTGGTCTTAAATAGTTGTGGTGAGTACTTATATTTTATTTTATATATATATATATATATATATATATATATATATAATATCATTCATATTCAAATTAATATATTTTGACACGGACTTGTCTGTCTGCAGGAAAAATATAGAAACGAGATGGTTGCAAAATATGGACCTGATTCAGACAATCATCCCTCATTTGATGGAGCAGCTTGGTGTGAGGCTTCAGGGGGAGTAAGCAAGGGTCGAGTATATGGTGCACCCCGTATGCCTAAATCTAAAGTTGATGTGAGTTCTTCTTCACAAACCTACTCGATAAATTCATCATATCCAAGCACAAAAACTAATAGACGGTATGACGAGCAATTGAGTAAAATGGAATCTAAAATTTCTTCCATTGAGGATTGTCTTAAGTTATTGGTTGGACATATGGGTCTAAGTATGCCAACACCCGGAGCTTCGTCGATGCCATCACATGTGGCTCCGACGATACCATCACCTGTGGCTCCGTCGATGCCATCACCTGTGGCTCCGTCAATGCCATCACCTACAATGGCGTCAAGACCTCGACCTCGACCTCCAACGCCATATAATGGTCCATCTTCCTCTCATCAACAACACCGTAGATCATTTCCGCCTTAAATATGTATTTTTTATTGCATGTTTTTTTACTTAGACATTTAATGTAATCGAATGATTTGTGTATTGAGAATTTTAATTTATAATAAATTTTATTTCCACCATGTTTATTTTATTTTCAATATTAATAATATTTCAATATTTCCTAGTGCTTCTAAAAGATTTAGTTGTAATTAATTTAAAATAAAATATATTAAAAATAAAATTTAAATATTTAAATAGTTAAATAATTCTACTGCCGTTGCCGTTGCAACGGCAGGACCGTTGCCGTTGCAACGGCAGGACCGTTGCCATTGCAACGGGTATACCGTTGCAAGTGCAACGGCACACCCGTTGCCGTTGCAACGGCATTGCCGTTGCATTTGCAACGAGTGAACCGTTGCAACGGCAACGGCCAGCCGTTGCCCTTGCAACGGGATACCGCTGCAAAAGTTGTATTTGCAACGGGATACCCGTTGCAAAAGTTGTATTTGCAACGGGACCCATTGCAACGGCGTTGCCATTGGAAATAAGTTTGCAACGGGATTGCCGTTGCAAATGAATTTTGAGTTAAACTATTTCTAACGGGGTGGTTCTCTTGCAAATGCCGTTGCTAATTAATATTAGCAACGGCTGTCTTTGTAATTTGCAACGGACGCCGCCGTTGCAAACGACCCTCTTTTTTGTAGTGTCCCTCGATCTGCAATATTGAGGTGGTACGTAAATCATTTACAATCATCTATTCCAGGCCCCCAGCCTACCAGAACCTCCAAATCTGGCCGGAACTGAGTTGGGTAAAGGTAGACGCATCAGAAGGTCTTATCTTTGCTTGCAAACATAGAACTGAATATCTATTCTTAAAGCAAGCAAACATTCGTAACAGTACTTCCATGAAAATCAAAGTGGTTCTTAGACATCTTCTTGGCGCGTGCATGGCGTGACAAAAAGCAACTGCAATGGCAAGATATTATTGTTTCCACTCTTGAGTGCTTTTGCAATGGAGTTATTAATGTTCACTTGATCACTCCCCGCAGGTTAGACTCAGGAGAATTTTCTGATCTGAAAAGAACATTTAAATCTAAATTAACCCAAGTTAATTTTAAGGACATGTGAGATCGGATCTCCCATAAAATAAATAAAAATAAGAATAAAGTTTCGTTTCTCTTGGATCAAGTCTTGCTGGTTCTAGCAGGCTAGCTAGGGTTATTTTTATATTATACATACGTAAGGAGGTTGGCAGATGATCATGTTAATTAATTATCGATTATGCTCCCATCATTCAAACCAGTTTTAAAATCATTTAAATGGTTGATTAATAATTGACACCTAACCTTAATAGCTTGGTTTTAATTATTTTTTAAAAGTTATTATATTCGTAAATAAACATTTTGCTCTATTTTATAAATATTTATTTTTGGTCATGAGTTAAGTTGTGAAGTCTTGATCGCTCAAATATGTTGTCGTCTCATTATTAAAAAAACATTATCTTGACTTTTTTTAAAAATTAATTCATGTCTTCATCAGTCATGCGGGTAGTTTTCGGACTCACAAAGTTAAATAGGTAATGTCAGCCCAGGGATTAGTTTAAAAAAGACAACTATTAAACCGAAAAAAGGTTCACCCAAGTCACAGGTTTAACCGGTTGAACCACATGATTCGAGTCGATTAAAAAGATTTTATCCTCTCTTTTTTGGACATGCCATGTTGGGGGGAGGATGAACAAGGACATAATTAAAAAGCTGTTGGCCTTCTACCATAGAAATCAATGAAGGCTCACAAATTCACTGAACACTGGAATTTAGTTGATGGGAAAACAAATACACGAAAGGAAATGCATCAATTTAGTCTCAGTTACGGGTCTAAAAAGAAGGGAACTCAATTTCTGAATCACATTTTCCTCTGGGAAACACTGGACAATCAATGAGAGCTTTTCCACTGGTATCCACACACAAGTAAATTTGGTAAAGTTGACTGTTCCTTGATGTATCAGCATTGCACTCTATCCATGGAGTAAATCCCACCGCCTCCTGTATGGCACTCCTGATACTGATCAGGCTGTACGATTCCCCATCTGGGTTTATTCCTGCGACATTTTTTGTTCTTCAGCCATTAGCTACCATAGCTAGCACTCAAGGAGAAAAACTCAGGCGAAGCACAGGTCTCATCTAAAACGGGTGAATCTGAACTTTATAAATCAAAAAAGAAAGGGAAAAAAGAGAGATTTACCTGCATTTTTTAGTGCCCGGAGGAGGTTCACTTGCCTTTTCAAATTGAGAGCTGCTTGGAAGTATCCATGTTGGTCAAGAATAGACTCGGAGCACGTCCCGTGCTTTTCCCACTCATGTGCCCAGAAGGCTACTCCGCTGCCGCTCGGGCAAGCTAGCGTTGGCCAATTCTTTTGCATGCCGCTCCTCAGGTCTGCAACCTGTACCATTTCAGTTCTCATGAAAGTAAGAGTCTAGAGAAAGAAAGGTGCAGGGAAATGGTGGGCTTGTGCCACTTGAATCCCTCTGTTGCCAGTTTCTCAAAGTAGGCTTGTAATTTGAATTCACCTGAAAGCTTTTGACAGTTTAATGTTTGGCAACTTAACATCCTAAAATGAATTCTTTCTAAATGGAAATTAATCATGAGATTTCTTTATAAATTAATCAAAAGTACAGGTAATCTTATCAAGCGACTGTCAATTACTATGTAAATCAATGATTTCATTGATTCAAGGCAGAATTTGAAGTCTCATTTTTAAAATAGAGAATAACCTTCATGTTCCTGGTGTACAATACAAGGACAAAGAATGATAAAAACTCAAAATTATGGAATGCAAAGTAACTTTTTTGGATCGTAGGGGCTATTAGCATCACAGTTTGATGGGTAGTTCCCGTCATTGTAATTAGGCCAAAGTCCATGAATGCCGAAATCAGCCTCAGGTTTACCAGTTGTTGGGTAGCAGCAACTTTTCACCGTGTCACAGTATGATCCTGGCCACTGCAATATCAACGCAATAACCATCAACCAAGAGTAGAAAAGAAAAAAACAGAGAGAGACAAAGTAGCCCAGAAGAAACTCAAATATATAAACTTCAGGGACATAACTAACCTACCTGTTGAACAAAGTAGAAGAAGTCGAACTCCTGTGAAACAAAAAGTACTGACAGGTACAGGAGTACCAAAAGCTTGATCAAGGTAGAACTGCTGGTTTTCATCTGTTCTTTTGCCTCAAATAATCTTGTGAATTGGATTTCTAGTTCAAGGCTTTTAAATGTGATAAGTGAATATGATATTACAGAACAAGCATGGTATGACTATGAAGCGCATTTTATAGAATTACAGGCCAATAACGACGGCCTGTATTCAGAGTATCTATTACAGGATATGCTGTTCCAAGCTTATCGATCAAGTCATTGCTATATTTACGTGTGAACATTTCCTAATAAGCTCATATACATGTCGACTGTCCATCTAATTAGAATCCCATAATCTTTCTACTGATTTTGCATCTCATTATTCGTGAAAGTTGAACCTATACTTAAACTCATTGCCAATATCATTGATCTCACATTTATTTCTCATCATGCCGCCAGGCTCATTGTCAATTACTGGTGGCCAAGACTTTTAATATTTCCATTATTTTAGGTATGCCTGCTATTCAGATTTATGCATTTATGAGTTTGAGGTGCATGAATCTCATTGTGGTAGAAGATATACCATGATCTTTGATATAGCGGGAGAATCAAAGGAAATTATTTCTACATTTGGTTCTCCAATATACTGCAGAAAAAATAGCAGTATCTTTCCTTCCATGGATTGAAATTAATACAAGAAATAAAATTATTGACCTCATCAAATAAATAAGAATCACCATGACTGTTCAATACTGTATGGCCGGCAGTTATAGTATGGCGTGCAGGTCAAAGTGGAGGTTAACTTGGAGGGACACTGACAGTTCAATACTGTATGGCCGGCTATTTGGTCAGCATTTAGCAAGGTATTCCATTTTTTTTATTTTTCTTAGCTTTCACAAGGGAAAGTCATCCTGTACACACCATGGAGATTTCAAAATTATGGAACAACGTTTAATTATATGAATATGATTCATTGTCCTTCCATTTAAAGTCGCTTAGAACATTTTTATCGATATGGTCCAGTTGAGATACTTGACTTGCTTTGAAAATACGAAGACTGCAAGAAACTATGTAATCAAGAAAAAATGAGATTGGTCCACGGCATTTTGCGTCGAGTTTAGAGTAAAGAGGAAATTGTTGTGCCGCTTCTTTTCATAACTGGTAAGGAAAATAAACATTGGAGCTAAAAAATATTGATGTATTGATCAATTTCCTACTGCTGTACATCAACGGTTCAGAATATACACCAATGCGCACGTGCCTGATGATAACTAGCAAAGATTGCCAAATGGAACCGGCCCTGCTACTCTTGATTTTTTTACATGCAAGTATAGATTTCAACTTATATATTTTGAACGAATGAAATAATTGGGAGCAATTGCAGTACCAGCTCCGAAGCCTCTAGTGATAGCAGGGAGAAATAGTTGTTGAAAGTGAGGGACGATGCAGATGTCTCAATCATACAAGGAGGAATTTCAGTTAAGCAGACTCTGTTACCAGTAATCCCCACAAGAGCACTTCCCGTCTTTGAAATGATGAAATCGTTGGACGTCTCTAAGAATAATTTCCCTATCAATGAGTGACGATATAAGTTTAGCAGCAGAATGGCAATCCCCACAAACTCGAAGATTCTTCACCACGCGGATTGTTGTCCCCGGGGGGGAGTTGAGGAGTCCGAAGGCAATGGCCAATTTCTCACTATGATATCTAAGAGTGATTTCTTTCTCTTCATCTTCCATGTTAGGATGAACGACTAGAGAAGTATCGGGTACATATCCAACTAATTTTAACTCCTTAACCAGCTCGTCCAGAGCTCGATGTAAAGCTGTAGAAACGTAATTCACACCATCCCCGGAGAAGAACTCATGCACTACATTATCTACCTCTATGGAGCTGACCCCAGGAATCTTTACTGCACCTTTATGGATCATTAATTTTCTTAAAGTATCCACATCTTCCCATTTTCCAGCTCTTGCACACAAGTTTGATAAAATTACATAATCTCCACCATGAGAGTCGTCAAGTTCAGAAATCTGTTTCATCACTTGCTTTGCCAATTCTAGATTGCCATGGCTACTAGATGCAGATAACAAGGTTCGCCACAGTATAGGTGTGGGCTTGATCGGCAACTCATCTATGAACTTATAAGCTTCATATAAGAGTCCAGCTCGACCTAATAAATCCACCATACATCCGTAATGCTTGATCCCAGGAATAATTCCATACACCTCAGTCATGCTATAGAAATACCGAAAACCTTCATCCACCAATCCAGTGTGACTACAAGCATAAAGTAGGCCTAAAAATGTAATCTCATCAGGCTGAACTTTTGCCCTCGCCATTTCTTCAAAGATAGACATCGCATTTTGACCCTGCCCATGCATTGCATGCGCCACGATCATCGCAGACCAAGCCTGCGTATCTCTTACACTCATGCTATCGAAGACAGAAATGGCATCATCCAAGCTTCCACACTTGGCGTACATGTCTATAAGTGCCGTATTCACCTTAACATATTTATCCAATCCATTCTTCTTAACATATTCATGGATCCACTTCCCTAAGTCTAAGGCACCCAGCAACGCACACGACGATAGAACACTGAGCACGGTAACGTCATTGGGCTTAAGTTTCCTAGCTTGCAATTGGCGAAACAAAGACAGTGCCTCATTAGGCCTGCTGCTTCTAGCGTAGCCCGTTATAATAGCATTATATGAAACAACACACGGTTCTAATATCTCATCAAACACTCGTTGAGCCCCATCCACATCTTTACACCCAGTGTACATATTTATAAGTGTAGGGCAGACATGAGTATTTTCATTCAGCCCAAGTTTGATAGCAAGGCAATGCAGTTGTTTACCTAGTTGAAAGGCTCTAGCGACCACACAAGCTTTAAGTAAAGATGGGAAAGTGTAGTCGTCCGGCAAGAGATTATAACTCAAAGCTTTGATAAAGAGAGAAATGGCTTTGAGAGGGGCATCGGACCGCGAGTAGCCGCGAAACATGGAGTTAAAGAGGACCATGCCTGGTTGGGGAATTGTCTCAAACAGCTGGTGTGCGTAGTCCATGGAGGAGGGAGTGGGACTTCGAGTGCAAGAGTTTATGAGCTTAGTGAGAATCTGAAGGTCATTTTGGAGGTGGGTTTTGATCGTAAAAGCTTGAATCTGCTTGAGTTCTTTAAGAGAGGTGCATTTGGGTAAGCAAGAGAGAGGGTTTGACGTATATGCGGTGTTGTAGTAAGAACTGTGTTGTGAGGGAGACTGCTGGATTACCGGTGGAAATGGAGGTGTAGCCATTTTTGATTAAATGTGATTTGGAATTGAATGTTTTGGGGCTGTGGAGTGGAGGGGATTGAAAAGATAGGATTTTTATTTTATTTTTCTTCTGGTAGAGCTGATCAGGTAGGTCCGGGGAAAGTTGCAGCCTAACTACAATTCAACTCCTCGAATTATAACAAGAACCCCGATCAACCCTCAGATCACGAGTTCCTGCAGCTTCATCACTTGATTTTCACCGACCCGTCAAACAATTGCTCAATCTCCGAGCTGCTCTTCAAAAATAGTTATCAGATGAACGAGATATAAACGCTGTGCTTACAAGCCTCTTGATCCTAATTATAAATAACCCATATATTAATTTAGAGAAAACTGGATCTTTTTTATATCTATCAAACCCTAGTTCTTCGTAATTATTTTGATCTCTAAAACGGAGGTGATTTTTGGAGTTGTAATTAATAACCCTCTCTTTTGAGCTAGAATCTTTCGACTATCTCTCTCTTTTAACTAACTTAAGAAAATAAAAATAAAGAAAATGAAGTGTTGGATCAAATATGAATTTTTGAAAACTTGAGGATAAGATTATTTTATTTCGAAAATACGAGTATCGAACTTAACTTTTTATGCTAACTTTGAAAACATCACCTCCTTTCTTCTTCTCTTCTTCTTTTCTATCTCGTCTTTTAATCTCTTTTTTTTGGATTTGAATTTGAGGTTTAACATTGAATTTCTTGAAAATAAAGCTTTTTATATATATATAAAGTTGTTTTGGTTCATGTTATAGGCTTGAGAGTTCATCTCGGATTGACTTGAATTTTTTATATATCTTTTAACATTAAACTAGTTAAAGATTTTTTTTTAATTTGATTTTTATAAGGTGTTTTGATTTCATGAGTGATTTTTTTTGTCCTTTTTATTTATTTGAGTATATATTTTCTAAGTATCTTTTTAACATCAAGTTTATTAAGAATTAATTTTTTAACATTTTTTTTGAGTTGCTCTTACAGGAATCTCTCGATCTTATTATCTAAGTTGTAGGTTTGATATGCTAACTCGGGTTTGTCAAATATATTTATATATAAAAATATTTTGTTATTCAAAATACACTGTACAATATTGAATTTGATTATAAGAAGAAGTGGAAACTCTCTTGAAGTGTTTTCATGTGCACAAATCTTTTGATTAATAGTCAACTTTTAATTATTGTTACAATATGAAATATTTTTATTGTTTTTTTTTTTAATTTGACCCGAGCCCATAACTAATAAATCTAATTTAGAATCAAAGATTAATGTGTAAAGTCATAAAGATTTTTGAGTTATATATCATTTACCTGTAGAAAAATTAGTTGCAATATATATTTTTTAAATATCATCTAATATATATATATATCATATATTTAATTTTATTCTTATTATTTTATTATAAAAAATATATATGACAATGTATAAATCTAAAGATTATATAAGTAAATATCCAAGTCACGTCCAAAATTCTATTAGACTATTACGGTATTGCTTTCTTTTTCCTAACAAATGTCAATGTGGCAACCTGAAAATAACACGTGGCATACACACATCCTATGTTGATGTCTATTTGCAGTATAAGTACCTCTTGGGTAACTTAGCAATAGCACCCCCAACCTTGATTAGAAAATTCAGATTCCTCGGATACGCCGTTTAGGGTTTTTGTTTGACAGAAATTTTTTGTGTCCTCATCTTGTCTCTTTCATACCCTCCCTGTTCTCCACTCTTTTTAAGAAAAAAAAAATCCATGCTTTCTGGTAAGCCCCACAACCTTACTCCATTTATTTTTTCAATGTTAAAATGTACATTTAGTTTCTCATGTGCCCACGTGTTCTGTTTAATGCTAACCTCATTTTTTTTTCTGCCAATTAATAGTAGAACACTATTATTATTTATTTTTATCAGCTTTCGTCGTTGTTTATTAAATCTTGATGATGCTTATTTATCCCCCCAAAGCCTGAAACTTGGAAATTGAAACTCAATTGGGAATGCAGTAAAATTGGAAATCTTAACATGGTGTGAATGTTGTCTTGTTTTTTTAACTGGGTTCTGGTTACGAGTGCATATAAAATTATCCCGAAAGTGCTAGTGGAGTTTCAGGAAACGGGGATTATTCTTTTATGGTTTCAATTTCCTTTTCATGCTTTTCAGTTCTACAATTAATAATCAACAAGGTCTCCATATGGGAAATCTCTATGATTTCCATTTGAAAGTTTTAGTTTAGGGCCTCGACTGGGAAATTCGGTGAAGCGGGTGCTAGGATTCTATGCATTATTGTTTTTACAGCATTACCCTGTTGTCTTTCTTTTGCTCATGTTTCATGATGTTGAAAATCAGATGGTGATTACTGATTAGTAGTAGCTCAAAGCGTTTGAAGATGACAATCAAACAGAGGCAACATATTCAAAACATTTCAAAACAGAAGAAAGTTTTGGTTTTCAATGAAAAGAATGAAAATTTGGGTGAAGCCGCAGAGGCAAAATCACTGCAGATGTCAGATGTACAGCAGAATATGTGGAAGACCCTGCGGCATGCTGCTGCACATCAGCAGTATATTGATAAGCATAGCCAGTTTATTGAACAATCTAGACAGGCAAGAAAAATGGGGGATAAAGGAGCATGCCCGAGTGAAGATGGGCAAATAGACAATGAGAAACTGAATGAGGAAAGTGCAGTTGATCACCTGTTGATTCTCGCACAGTCTGCTGAACTAATGCTGGAATCTGAGGAAATCTTTGATGGATTGCACATGAATGATAGAAGTCATGAAGGTAAATGCATTATTTTTTTTAGTGTGTTTGGTTATTTCAAGTTTGTTATGTATTTCACTGATGCTGTGTTGATAGTTATTTATGTGATCAGGTTTGCATATTAGTCCAATGACTCAACATTCACTAGAAAATCTTGGTGACGCTACAGTTACTGGTCAGTGTTATTCTCCTATTCAATTACTACAGTATCTGCTGTTTTATGTTCATGTAGCTTCCCTTTTCAGATCAGAAAAATCCTGGGAAACACATTGGCGTGATGCCTGTAATAGATCATGTACTCAATAAAGGCAATGGATTTCAATGTGAAGGTAGAGCTCTCCGTTTAAGTCAAATTAGACGTCTAGCTCGATCAAAAAGTAATACATTACCACAGCAAAGTATAGGGGATTCTGCAGCTGGGCAAATGCAAGGGAGAACACGGCTGACTCAAATTCGACAACAAGCTCGGTCCAAAAATCATTCACAAGAGCAAGAAGGGACAAGAAAGAAATCAAGTTTGGATTTACATGAAAGAATTGTACGTTTGACCCATATACTGTGCCTGGCTCGATCTAAAAGCAATTTAGTAGTTCAAAAGGCACTTCAGGACAGCAGGCATGGGCATTCTGATTGTCAAACCACTGAAGGTAAATTTACTTGAAAGCGATGCAAAGAATACAAGAAAGGTGTGTTCGTACTAAAGTGTATCTCTGTTTTCAGTGCAAGTTGCAACATATACCATGATCCCTAATTGTAGGCAGTCTCGAATTAGCTGCTTTTGTCGCTCACTTCGGACTTGTACAATCTGTCCTAGAGTTGGATATGTACCCATCTGTCTGAATATTTTGGTACCATGATGATAAATGTAATGTTCTCTCTGGCTTTTCTAACCAGACGACCAAGGGGTTGGGACCATTGAAGCAAAATTCAGAGAAGACAGCTTCCAAGTGGGTGAGTGTTTACTACTTTGTCATTATTTGATGGTCTTTATATTCACTCCCAAGAAACTTCCTTGCTCACCTTTTCTTTTTCTTTTTTCATCATTATGCTTTTGCTTCTAAGAGAACTGTGATGTTCTTTCTATGGCAATGAAAACATCCAGGCCATGCTGAACTTCGAATAGTGTTTGAGGGTTGGAATGGGCATATGATATTCCAAGTTAACTTGAAAACGGGACTATTTAACATTTTGGGATTTGATTTGCACATGCTTTCATGTTTTTAAAACCTAGAATGATTTGAATGCAGGTTAACATAATGCAATCATCAAACTGCATGGCTTTTGAAGGCTAAAATGTCCAAGTTACTCTCTTCTGGCATGTTACCAAGCAATGAAAGGAGAAGCTAAAAGTGCCTGCAACTTACATCGAGTCTCTTGATTTACCATGTAGTAGATTCTTAAACACGGATACTGTGGACAAGTTTCAGTTCAGGATAGAGTATGTAATAGGATTTTTTAGTACATGGATTTGACAGGGTAAATATTCATCTGCTTATACTTGTAGTATCACCATCAATGGAATGCAAGGCAAAATTATCTGCAAAATGAATTTGATCGTTCTAATTGCCTAATGCCAGCATGTACGCCATTTGGCTTGTTTTTCACTTTAGAACTTTCTGCCATTTCAACCAGTATCTGGGCTGGTGGTGTGACTTGTCTCTACTGAATTGCCTCCGTCATTATCACTGGGGAATGAGGATCATCATTTTAGATATGTAAAGGAGATATTATGGCATCCGGCGGGTTCGTTTTGTTTGAAGGATAGAAGGTCATTGAGAGATTATGGAAAATGCTGTGTCATTAGCTGTTGGGAAAATTAATTGAACAAGAAGATTGGCATTATTTCTCTCAGCGTCACATTTATGTTTCATTTTATTTTTAAAACTAACTCTTGAGGAATGAATAGAAAATGCAGTCTCATGGAAATCCGACATGTACCTTGAAGAGTAAAATATGATTGGACCCTTGAAGGCAGAGTTGAGTTTTTCTTTATTTTGCTCAGGCAGAGATTTCAACCCTATATTGCATTGCATTCGACTTGCATGATCTTCTTAAAGGCAAAAGCCGCGCTTGCAAAATAACTGCATTCCTTCTGTGTATCTTATTGTCAGCAAGCTTAATTGCACCATCATTTGGTTTCAGAGATGTTTTACAACTTGTTTGATAGAAGTATATGTACCTATTACACCCGCAAAAGACCCGACTATCAATATTCCCACAATTAACACCAACTCTACCCCAAATCTTCTAGCAGATTTGTCAATCTTAAGGTAGCACAAACAGGGTAACAAAATGGAGGCAGTGACACTAAAAAATGCACCAATAAAAGCCATCACGTATCCAAAAAAGGGAACTGTTAGTGCCACAACTACCGTGCTGACCACAATCACAGTTCTGATGAGGACACTGACATATCTGCTGTTGCTGAAAACCAGTGTGTCCTCAATAGCTGTGGCAATTGGAGCAGTAATGATCGCATATTTGGTCAGGGGGTTTACTAGAGTGCTGTATATTGCTATTTTTGAACCAATTTTTCTGATTGGAAGATTCAAGGTCACCTGAGACTTCAAGTGTTCTCCATACATGAGGTAGCCTAGAACTGCCATTGATCCATAAGTGATGGTACTTGTAGCAAAGCAGATAAGTAAAACCTGCGAAGGAGAGAATGCAGAAGAGAAGGGTCATGACCAAACAATACTCCTATAAATTTGAACTGAAAAGATATCACCATCATCATAGCTGCATTAACAGAGAGCCAATTATAAGAAGATTCAGTTTCCACATAGCTTCCTACCTTGGAGAACTGGCTTCTGTCTTTCATGGAATTGCACAACGTGGGGAAAACTGCATGACCACAGTAACAAAAGGTGAACACGCTTAAAGTAGTAGGCAATCCTCTCCAATTCAAAAGCACACCATTTTCATGGAACCCCACGCCATCACCTGCACCAACCCACAAAACACAAGCAACCAAAAGAACAGAAGCCACAACCCCGCCAGCAGAGACATAGGCCAGCATGTGTAGACTCTTTAACCATGTCGTTGGCAGGATTACAAGCGCAGTGA
Source organism: Salix exigua (assembly GCA_032356905.1). Taxonomy (NCBI): domain Eukaryota; kingdom Viridiplantae; phylum Streptophyta; class Magnoliopsida; order Malpighiales; family Salicaceae; genus Salix; species Salix exigua. The sequence goes on from CM063597.1 coordinate 12,368,157, forward strand.
GCAGAACAAAGGCTGTTTTACCTCCAATGTGTAGTCCAGCAATTTGGAAACCTGTGTTTGGAAACAACTTGTCTAAATTGTCACCTTCTAGAATCAGAAATTCAACAGCTACCAAGTATAGCTCAAGATACATGAAGATGGATACTAGAGCTCTTCCTTTGTATCCAAAAGCTCGCTCCCCTATATCAGGATAACTTCTGATGAGTGGGTCCGAATCCATACAACGTCTTAGAAGTAATCCTGTATACCAACAGAGAACTGCCACTAGAAAAAGCAGTATTAAGCCCAGCCATCCTCCTTGAGAAAGCGCATAGGGAACCGAGAGTATCCCAATACCTGGAAAACAGGGCATCAATTAATTGTATCATTCTTGGTCATACTTCAGCTCACCTTTAACATTACCACGAGTCGAGGCAAGAATTGGTTTAGTTACGAAAAAGGGAGGGAAAGAGGGAAATGAGACCTGATAAAGCGTTGAGCCCATTAAAACAAGTTCTAAGGAAGGTGGTGCCCCTGTGTGGCTCCTCGGCTTCTGGGAGCTGGTTTTCCTTCTCCACTTCGTTAGCTTTTTGGCACTCCATCTGTTGCTGTCCACCACTTCAAATATTGGCATATATTTATACATGAAGTAGGATTTACTAGTGCCATTAATCAATGACAGTTTCCTTTTTCATTATTGAAATCCAAACAAATTACTTGGATTATAAAAAGAGAAAGTGAGGATAAGTAGATAGCCATTCTCTCCACGGCACTGTACATCTTCCAAAAGCCAGACCACTCACATGTCGCTCACCACTGTGTTTCCTCGTTAAGGTCTATTCGTATTCAGCAATGCACACGTGATTCGTTATGCTTTATGTTCATGCATTTTACATGCAACACAGCTTATTTTGTGAGAACATTGCTGCTGTAATAATTTTTAAGGTGATTTGTGAAGCGACCTGTTGTAGCAGCAAAAAATTAACTGCATTTTGTAACATAACCATTCTCTACCGCAATAGTTGATCCGGTGGAGTCGAACCAAATCATATTTATTTTTGGATGCGGAAACCACTACCGGATCGTGCACTTTGTGGGTATAGGTTTGCGGTATAGGTGAGTGACTGAAGCTTTCTTTGTCCTAGACTTTTAGAAAAGATACATGTTTTGATTCGAACAGAGATTGATTATGCAAATTACAAGCCCTCTGTCATCATATCTTATCCTTTAGAGACAAGTCATTTTTTTTATGTGAGCACACTTTGTAGACCCAAATAAGTGAATAAAACCTTAACTGTCTCATGTTTTTATAAAAAATGCATGCTCTAAACACGAACTCGAGACTTGCTGTGCAGATAGTAAACATTAAGCAAATCATATTGCTTAGCTTTTGTAAACAAAACAATAAATAAAAGAGAATGCCCTATATAAAAGGACAATCGATTGAAAAAGAAAAGAAAGGGACAAGGATGATTCCACCAAAAGTTTAAAAGAATTAGAGGAAAAATATAGAGCACCAACTAATAGATTCGCCCTCCACTCTCAGCGTTTTGGATCATGATCTGTGTGATTTTCTTATGTTCAAATACTCCATCAATTATAAGCAAACTACTTTTATAAACACAGAATCTTTGATATGCATTGTTGCTACTCCCCCGTAACTTTGATTCCTATCTGATATCTGGGAGAACAAATCATTTTTTTTTCATCCAGCAAATTCTTAAAAGAGATAAATTAATAACATCAACGATATACACACACATTTGTTGCATCCTGTGCATTGCAGTGTGAAAGATATCCAACTGCTTTCCTTTTCAGCAGAAAGATTTATCAGTTTGGAAGGAGAAATGATATAAAATAAATTACAAATAAAACAGTCAGTTATTCACTTCCCTCCTGTGATTTGCAAATATTGATATGGAAATCTATTGGAATCTTAAGGAACTGAAAGAAAAACTATACGGGTCAAAGAAATTAAGTAGAACAGCAAAGTTGCCATCACCATTTTGGCTATCATTTCCTCCTTTTGATCGTGTGGGGAGATTCAAATATACAGTATTACCAGAGAAGAGGCTCAACTCTTAAGCCCTTCATCACAAGACTAATATCCCGTTAGCCTACCAGACATAGAAAAAGGAGCTTGATTTCTTTCACTTTACTTCCACCAGATGAACTCATCAGAAGAAGAGGAGTGTTGAGGTCACAAATCTCACTCGCCATCAGTATCTGCCAAACCTATGAACAATAAAAGGATCAAGGACAGAATACAGTCATACTGCAATTCCTAAAAGATCATGACCGTACTCTTTTTTGAGCCCATTAATCTATTTAATCAGACGAGGGACATGACAGAGAATAATGTCCACGTCCAAATAATTATGACCATGATTTCAGCTCCATTAAATCAATTCAACTGGACCAAAGTTATAAAATGGACCCTACTGATTCTAAAGCTGCTTTTGCGTGATAAAGATAGTGCCCATCCTGTTTGACTGAAGAAAGAAAAGGTAAATAGACTGCATTATTGGAGGTCTAGGTCAGTGCACTGGAAGAGTTGAAACAATGAAATGGCGGAGACCTCAATTTACTGCACTTTCTTTTTCTCGACAGAGTGAAGCAGCCATCCATTGCTGACAAGCAGAAATGCTTCAGCTTCAACTGGAGAACTCTAACAAAACATGGTTGCCAAAGTGATTTAATGGGGTTGCAAAGAGACATTGGATAGGTCCAGCTAAACTTAGCAAGAAATCAATGGTGGGCAAAAATCAAACAAGAAATCAAACTAGACAAGTTTTGATTAGCGAAGGAAAGTATATTTACATACAGGCTCTGTCCCCCGACGTGCCTCGTACATTGCCTTTGTCTATCTGTGCTTCTGTCCAAACCAGGTAACAGTGTAGCATTTTACAAGCAACGGAACTTTTTTTTAATGACCGGGGTGTTCGGATCGAGCTACGTGCACTCGACTATTCTAGGTGACGAATACCATGTAGGATAGATCAGGATCGAGAAGTACTCTCTCCCACTCTCACTGTTACTCAGAATCAAACCTAGGTTCGTGTTGTGGAGGAGAGGGGACTCTCCCGCTGGGTCCATGCACTTGTTGGTACAAGCAACGAAACCTTAGATTATGAGTGGAAGAAATAAAATCATTAAAATAGTTTTGTTTTAAAAATCAAACAAATAATTGTTTTTTAAAGTAGTTTTTATTTAACAAAATCATTAAAATAATAGTTGTGTTTAAAAAAAAATATTTTTGACATCAACATTAAAATAATTAAAAAAAACATGAAAAATAGAAGAAAAATAATATATATTTTTTAAAGCAAAGTGACACTGCAAAAACAACTCATACAAGTTATTAGTTACTAGATCAAGTTTGTAATTGTATTAACTCAAGCCCACAATTTTCAAACCTGTTTTGAAACAAATCAACTAGCAAATCAAATCATTTCAACTTGCTACTAATCGAAGAGTTGAGATCAATCGTTAACATTTCAATGATTCCACACGAGCTCTTAGCTTTGTAACAGCATTTTATGACTTCAGACGCACAATAAAAAAATTTCAATTAAAATATATATTAAAAATAATATAAATAATATTCTAAAACCTTACCTTCTTTGGCAACGTAGGAGCATAGAAAATCAGTGTGGAGACAAAGAATCTCACGTGTCTTCTCCAACAGATAGCGCTTGAACCCATCCACAGTTTGATCATCATATGTTTGGTTGAACTAACATTCCAGTTAGCTGCTTTGCTTCACTTGACCACGTTCTTATATATTTTTATTTTTACCTTTTATCTTAAATTAAATTTGTTAAATATTTTTATATTATTTTTATATATCGATATAAAAATAATTTTTAAAAGCTAAAAAATATTTTAATATATTTTTAAATAAAAAATATTTTTTAAAATAATCTAACTAATGTTTTTAAACGGTAATAATAATGACCCGTGGCAATATCCTTGGAGGACCAGACAAGTCAAATAATGTTACCCGTCAGTGGGAAGTAGCTTTCAGGAAGAAAAGCCAACCTCCAAGGAAAATAAATAAATATGTTAATGCATTTAATTTATCCATTTCCAAGAACAATGAATATAAACTACTAATTAAAGTTTCACTTCTCATAACTTTTCTATATAACAATATCTTAAATTAAACTTTGTAAACAATATACGAGAATACATTTTTTAATTTTAAATTATATATAGTAAAAGGTTCAAACCAATCAACAACCCGAACCCGAAAGACCTTGTACGGTAAACCGAACCGCAAACACCCTTAAAAGAAAACTCTCGTCAGCTCGTCTCGCCATCGCCGTAAAATCCCGCCGCCGCCTGAGTGCCCGAAACACAGACCCAAATCGGGATTTCAGAGAGAGAGAGGGGGGGCAGTCACTCTTTGTTAGTCCTCTCTTCTCTCTTATCCATTCGAAACCATAAATTGCTCGCATTCCCTTCACATGCCAATTCCTTCTCTTTGATGCGACGCCCTCATGCCAGCAATCGGGTCGATTCAAATAACACCGACCAGCACAAGATGGATCCTGCTATCAAACTCCATACCCAAACCATCTCAACCCGATCCATTAAATCTAAAATAGCTACTTCCGTAACCCTATTCGTTCTCTTATCTTGTTATTATCTCTTTGAATCGAAAACAAAATCGTCTTCTAAAAAATACGGTATCATAATCGACGGAGGGAGTACGGGTACCCGGATTCATGTATTCGGGTACCGAGTTGGGAGTGGAGGGAAAACTGTGTTTGATTTTGAAGAAGGGGCATTGAAGGTGAGTCCAGGTTTATCGGCGTATGCGGAGGACCCGAGAGGGGCTGGTGGGTCGGTGGAGGAATTGGTGGAGTTTGGGAAAGGGAGAGTGCCAAGAGAATTGTGGGGAGAGACCGAGGTTAGGTTAATGGCAACTGCCGGAGTGCGTTTGCTTGATTTGGAGGTTCAAGATCAGATTTTGAATGAGTGTAGACGGGTTTTGAGGAAGTCTGGATTTAAGTTTCAGGACAGTTGGGCTTCTGTTATTACTGGTATTATCTGTAGTTATATTTTGATATTGGTAATTGTCTTAGAGGATTGAAATTGGTCGTGATTGTGCGGTTTTTTCGATAGGGTCGGACGAGGGGTTGTATGCTTGGGTTATTGCGAATTATGCATTGGGTGCTCTTGGTGGCGATCCTTTGGAAACTAGTGGGATTATTGAACTTGGTGGAGCTTCTGCTCAGGTTTTATTTTATCATTTCAATTGTTTTTTAGTGTTATATTGTGTCATCGAAAATTTGTGAATACATGGCAGTAGGGTGGTCGGTAATGAGAATTTAAGTTGAAAACGTGGAATAAGGGCAAAGTGTTTAGAATATGTTAGGGCACTTCTATTGTGGTGATGAAAATTTGAAATGTGCTAACAGTCTTAGTATGAAGTATGAACACGTCTCCTTGTTATTTGTTGTCTTCCTGGATTTAGGGGATCTTTTCTTTTGTTTCTCATGTTGGCTGGTTGTTAATGGTCTATAGAAAATATTTGTTTTAAGAAGTTAGTAATGCCTGAATTTGCTATCTTTTTTCATGCTTTAAGTAATGCAAAATTGTTATCTATGCTTACTGCTTGATGCTTCTTTTGCAGGTGACTTTTGTTTCAACTGAGCTAGTGCCTCCTGAGTTCTCACGTACTGTTAAGTTTGGGAATATTTCTTACAATATCTATAGCCATAGCTTTCTTCAACTTGGACTGGTAATCTTTCTCTAGAATAGCATTGTTCATTTGAGACTTCTCTTATATTATTTCTTGCTCGTGCTGTGATGCTTTTCAAGATTATCAACATATATGGTTTTCATTTTTCATACTTAGATGGGTGATATTTTAACTTGCATATAAATGTAATTGGTTTTGTGCCTTTTTTGACATGAATTTGGATGTTCAACCATTGTCAAACTTGGCCCTTTTTTTTCCCTTCCTTTTTGGATAAAGGAAGATTGAACCCCAAAATTTGTGAACTCATTTGAGTCGACGAGGTTTTATATTTATGTTGCGCACTGATTATGTGAATTTTTGGGATTGGATTTTAGAATTTGCTTGAATAGTTTTCTCATGGAGTGTACTCCAGGCTGGATTACAGAGCTGCGACAGTGAGATGAATGCTAGATTGTGGGATTGTGTAGGATTAAAGCCCAATGCCATTTTTTCTTCAGTAAAAAGTTTGATAAATAATGGAAAAACACTCAATTAGAAAACAGGGAAAAACTAAAAAAAGAGCTTAAATAAAAATTCCTGGCATATTAACTCCATATTATTTATTTAGCTAGGTGAAAGTCTCTGCGTGGGCAGTATTTTAATCTCTATCAATGTGTCACCTTCATCGATTTTAATATGCGACTCTTACAAAACTTTTTGCATCTCGGCTGATTGCTTTTGATAGCGTATATCTTCATTGCTAGATCTTTGAAGTACGGTTATTGATTTCTTCTTGGATGCTGAGAAAAAAAAGGTAATTAGTAGCTTGTAACTTTTTGAATATGCAGAATGCTGCACTCGAAGCATTGAGGGAATCACTTGTCTCAGAAGACCATCATTTGGGTAAGTATGTTTAAGTAACGTAATGACTAAAGTACAGCTTAAACATAAAATATTGATGGTGTTCCCCCATTCAAATGTTTTGGTAGACTTGGTGCTTTTATTATAAGAATTTGAATACAAGTATGAGTTTGAATGTTGTGGATTAAGTTCTTTACTGCCGTTGCAACTGCACAAATTTGGGGTATAATTTCTCTTCTTCCTTGAAGTACTTGGGCTTTCATCGTTGGTGCAGGCTATATGATATTTTTCTCTTGCTGGATCATTCATAATGATTGTTGAAGTTACTGTCTCTAATTGTTGCTTGATTGTAATCATAGGATCTTTGATTGGTTTGTAATGACCAATATGCACCAGTTCATTCTATCATTCTTGGTATTAGAAATGGGATGTCTTAGCATAAATTCTTGCAATGCAGCTGCTGAATCTCTTGAGAAGGTAATATTTATGGATCCCTGTACTCCCAAGGGATACTCACGTGTTGTGGAGTCTTGGAAGCTCTCTCCAGGTTCCTTTACTGAAAAGAACAGAGTTGTATCCACTCTTCATTCTAGGGGCAACTTCTCTGAGTGCAGATCAGCCGCCTTTTCACTGTTACAAAAGGGAAAAGGTCTGAAATGCTTTCAGAAGAATCATAGCATTATATTTTGCCATACTTTTATGTTCTTTTAGTTTCTTTATTATCTGGATGCAGAGAGATGCTCCTATCAGCATTGCCACATAGGATCAATATTTGTACCTAAGCTTCAGGGGAAGTTTTTGGCCACGGAAAATTTCTTCCACACATCAAAGGTTTTGAAACTCTTCTTGTTTTGTGTGTGTGTGTGTGGTGTGTGTTGCAGTTTACTGTTTCTCAGTATTTTGTCCCTGTTAGCAAAACAACAATTATGGTTACCTATCATGTTTCGATTTTGGTTGCGGCCATATCCAGCATGCTTAAATTATGCTCTGGTTATACGTTTCCAAATCCCTTTCTTATTAGTGCTTTGTCCTCTTTGATTGATTAGTTCTTTGGACTGGATCAAGGGGCGTTTCTTTTGAATCTCATGATAGCTGGAGAACAGTTTTGTGGAGAGGATTGGTCAAGGTTGAAAAAGAAACACCGACCATTCAAGGATGAAGATCTAGCACTCTATTGCTTCTCTGCAGCATATATTGTTGCCCTACTTCATGACAGCCTTGGAATTGCAATTGATGACCAAAGGTAAATTCGTCACCCACCACTGGCAAGGAGCGTTTTCTATTAATAAGAATTATATACTTCTTCAATCGCTGAATTATTTAATTAGTCCAGGAATTAAACTACTTATGTTTCTACATAGAGTTAGTCTCGCAAAGGATTGCATTTCACTCTTTGAGCACATGATGCACACACTTCTTCACATCCCATTTGTTTATTGTTATCATTATCCCAATACTTGAAATTCTTTTGACCGGCAGTTTTACTGTGCAGAATTGAATTTGCTAATCAGGTTGGTAATATCCCACTTGATTGGGCATTGGGCGCTTTCATCTTGCACACCAATGCTGCCTTGACATGGAAGAGCACTCTGACTGTATTGTGACTACTACTAGCGATTGCTCGCAGACACTACCCTCTCTAATTGGCATAGCCATAGTATTGATACTTGTTTCATGGCCTGTATCGAAGTGGAGGAAGCACCAGTTGAAGACAGTTAATGATCTAGAGAGGGGATGGTATTTAGTTACTCGAGCTGGAAAAAGTTGATGCCATCTGTGGCAGGATAGAAATGCATATCCCTGACTTTGTATATCAGGTGGAAGCTTGTGTGTGTCAATCACAACAAGCATCGTCTGATTTTCCACACCTACCTGTTCACTGTATAGTCGCCTACTCTTAAAGCTTAACAATCCATCGGGAATGCAGTGTAACTAGTGAAAGAACAACAGTACAGGATATAAGATTAGTTCCCCATTTTGTGTCTAGTGGGAATTCAAATCCTTGTACCTTTACCAAATTCTTCCCCATTGCCTTAACAGCAGAATTACTAGCCGAGGTGGGGGGAGTTCTGTACCTCAATACTGTGCTCGGTGTGCTGTATCAAAATGAGATATTTAGTATTTATTCACTTCATCTTTTCAATTTCATGAGCATTTTTTTCTTTTTTCATTCGGAGCATTAACACGTCATGTGTATGGAACATTTTCAGACTAAACCAAGTTTCTGTACCAGATAAAAAAATGAGACAAAACAATATCATTTTCGTCTTATTTTAAATACCCGTTGATATCGGAAATATCGATGGTCTTATCTCGTTAATACACTACTCGAAGTATCAATATTGATGCACACCCATGTGATACGTTATCACTATTAACATATATTCCTTTGTATATATATATATATAATATTATATAAAATATACGAACATGTATTCTGTATATATATAATATTTATTATAATATTATTTTATATCATATTTATTATAATATGTATATATATATTTTGTTTGAGATGTATTGAAAATATAAAAATTAAAATAATAAAATTAAAAAATATATATATTATAAAAAAAATAAAATTGTTATTAATTTTAATTTCATAAAAAATAAAATTATATTTTTTTAAATTTTTTTATATATATAATTAATTAATTATATATGAATATCACAATCCAAATCAGCACAGCTTCAAAACCGAAAGAATAAAAAAACAAACAAAATGCGGTGACAACTTGAGGTGAACACGACGTGACATTTAAGTACAGGTACGGCCTCATCCTGATGCAAAATATTGTGAGACCGAAATGGCAGGATGAAACTACAAATCTGGCCGAGCTAGGCGTCTGCTATTACGGGGAAAGAAGTTAGAGGGCATGGTCCAGATTTATCACCTAAATATCGGAACTGGTCCTCGAATAGTGACCATCGTCCATACCCATTCACTAATTAAAAATCTCAGGACTCCAGTGATTCTCTGTTTGGTTAATCAGTACCATAAATTTATATTTTTTAATCATAAATAATATCTCGTTTCTTCCTAGCTAACTAGTATAAAATTTATATGATGATTTTTCATCTAATTAAAATAAAATAAAAAACCAATATCTTATATTCAAGTATTATAAATTTTAATTTTTTATAACCAATGGGATCGCTAAGAAGATTTTTTCTTAAAAAAACGAAATGTTGCAATAGAAAATGAAGGAGTCTTCTCGTAAACCATATTTGGGTTATTAGAATTTGCTAGAATCAACTAGAAGGGAGAGCTCTAGTCTGTTAGCAGCCTCTCTGTCATAGTTTGTTTTTTCTGCTTTTCTGTTTGTCATGCTTTTCTGTTTCTTGTACTGCAGGCTATATAAGCCAATAGTTATTACTGAACAATACAATTTCCATTCATCCCATTTCACGTGTTCTTTCTCAAATCCTAACAAATTGGTATCAGAGCCTCCATTAAAGCCTGAAATTTCTTTCACAGCAGCATAAGCAAGATGACCACAGAGGGAAACTTTGTTCAACCAGCTATTCCAAGGTTCAATGGTCACTACGATCATTGGAGCATGTTGATGGAAAATTTCCTTCGATCAAAGGAAATGTGGGAGCTGGTAGAGACTGGGTACACTGAGGCAAGTGGGTCAACACAAACTGATGGACAACAAAAGAAGACCGATGAGATGAAGCTGAAAGACTTGAAGGTAAAAAACTATCTGTTTCAATCAATTGATCGAACAGTTCTTGATACTATTCTTAAGAAAGACACTGCCAAAAATATATGGGATGCAATGAAGAAGAAATTCGCAGGAAATGCAAGGGTTAAGAGATCTCACCTTCAGACTCTCCGCAGAGAGTTTGAGACATTGGAGATGAGGTCTGGAGAAGGAGTGACAGAGTATTTCTCTAGGGTCATGACTGTGGCCAACAAAATGAGAAGTTACGGAGAAGACATGCAGGATGTGAAAGTAGTGGAGAAAATACTACGATCATTGACTGAGAAATTTAACTATGTCGTATGTTCTATCGAGGAGTCAAAGGACATTGATGCTCTCAGTGTTGATGAACTGCAGAGTTCGTTAATTGTTCATGAGCAGAAATTCGTGAGGCATAGGAGTGATGAACAAGCCCTGAAGGTGACATATGAAGGAGGTAGAGGTCGTGGACGTTTTTCATTCCGAGGAAGAGGAAGAGGCAGAGGACGAACAGACTTCAACAAAGCAACAATTCAATGCTACAGGTGTCATCGCCTTGGCCATTTCCAGTATGAGTGTCCCACTGGAAATAAGGAGTCATTTTATGCAGAGTTTGATGATAAGGAAGAGATGCTTTTAATGGCATGTGTGGAGGAATATGAAGCAAGGCAGGAAGATGAGTATGAATGTCCCACTGTGTATAAGACATCAAGTTATGCAGAGCTCAATGAGGCAGAGGAGATGCTTTTAATGGCGTATGTGGATAAACACCAAGCAAGAAGAGAAGATGCTTGGTTTCTTGATTCAGGGTGTTCAAACCACATGTGTGGTTACGAAGCCATGTTCAGTAATCTCAACACAGAATTTCGGCACACTGTGAAATTGGGGAATAACACAAGGATGGATGTCATGGGTAAGGGAGATGTGAAGATATTGTTGACTGGAATTGTACATGTTATTGCAGAGGTATATTATGTTCCTGATTTAAGGAACAATCTTCTGAGCATCGGTCAATTACAGGAGAAAGGGTTAGACATCCTATTCAAAGGTGGATACTGCAAGATTTTCCATCCAAGACTGGGATTAATAATCCAAACCACAATGAGCATAAATAGGATGTTCATTTTGCTGCCTGATTCTCAATCACCTGCTCGACAAACTGATCAATGTTTCCACACAGGAACACAAGATTTGTGTCAACTTTGGCACAAAAGATATGGACACTTACACTACAAAGGTTTAAGAACCTTGTCATACAAGAACATGGTGCACGGTCTCCCTCATTTTTCAACCTCAAGTGACACCTGCACTGCCTGCTTAAAAGGGAAGTAGCACCGTGAACCCATCCCAAAAAGAAGCAACTGGAGAGCATCTCAGAAGTTGGAGCTCATTCATGCTGACATCTGCGGACCGATCACCCCAACATCCAACAGCAACAAGAGGTATATTCTACTATTTACAGATGACTATAGTAGAAAAACTTGGGTGTATTTTTTTGTAGAAAAGTCAGAAGCCTTCGGGTCGTTCAAGGTTTTTAAGTCCATGGCTGAAAAACAAGTAGGCTTGTTTGTGAAATGCCTTCGGACTGACAGAGGAGGGGAATTCGTTTCTAATGAATTCAATGCCTTCTGTAAACAACATGGGATTAAAAGGCAAATGACAACAGCCTATACCCCACAACAGAACGGCATAGCCGAGAGGAAGAACAGGACTGTCATGAACATGGTTCGGTCCATGTTATCTGAGAAAAATATTCCCAAATCCTTCTGGGCAGAGGCAGTGAACTGGGCTGTTTATGTTCTTAACAGATGCCCTACATTGGCAGTCCGAGATGCTACTCCAGAGGAGGTTTGGAGTGAGATGAAGCCTTCGGTGGAGCATTTTCGGGTTTTTGGTTGCATAGCTCATGCTCACGTTCCCAAAGAGAGAAGATCCAAGCTTGACAACAGGAGTATTACTTGTGTGTTATTGGGGATTAGTGAGGAATCGAAAGGGTACAGATTGTTTGACCCAGTTGCAGGAAAAATTATTGTGAGCAGGGATGTAATTTTTGAGGAGGAGAAGCTGTGGAAATGGAGTGAGAGCCACGGTGAATCAATGGACAATTTACAGTGGGGTGACGATGATGAAGAAAGGGGGGGAGAAAATCACAGCGGGGATGAAAATGATGAACAACCTGAAATTGAGGAGAATATCGGTAGCAGAGAAGGTAACAGTGACGGTGAAGAGGTCTGTGAACAAGGCCTTGAGATTGAGGAGGCTGACAGAGCTTACTGTCGAGAAAATGAAGGAGTGAGGAACAGTGGCACATTGCAGATTGAAGAAGAAAACCAAAGAGAATTACATGGCAATCAGTCTGCCATGTGGAGAGACAATGCAGACAATCCAAGAAGACTACGCGGCAGACACCCTCCCACGTGGATGGAAGACTATGTGAGTGGTAATGAGTTGTTTGAAGATGAGACAAATTGGGCTGTTGAGGTGTCAACAGATCCTGCTGTGTACGAAGAAGCTGTGAAGAGTGCAGATTGGAGAATGGCTATGGACAGTGAAATTGAGTCTATTGAGAAGAATAGAACATGGACTCTCACGGCATTACCAGCTGGAGCGAAAAAAATAGGGGTGAAATGGGTTTATAAAACCAAATATGATGAGAATGGAAAAATTGATAAATATAAGGCGCGGTTGGTGGCAAAAGGATATTCTCAAAAATACGGGGTAGATTACACGGAAGTATTTGCTCCGGTAGCGAGGATGGATACAGTACGGATGATTATCGCTTTGGCTGCACATAAAAATTGGATGATTTCTCAGCTGGATGTCAAATCAGCGTTTCTTCATGGAGAATTAAGGGAAGATGTGTATGTAGAACAACCAAGGGGATATGAAAAAAAGGGGAGTGAACACTTGGTTTACAAATTGCATAAGGCGCTGTATGGACTGAAGCAAGCTCCACGGGCTTGGTTTAGCCGTATTGAAGCACACTTCATTGGCGAAGGATTTCGGAGATGTGACAGCGAGCAAACCTTATTCACAAAAAGAACCTAAGAAGGAGGAATCATCATTGTGAGTATCTATGTCGACGATCTGATTTTCACGGGAAATGATGAGGTAATGCTATCTGATTTTAAAAACTCTATGCTAAGAGAGTTTGATATGACTGATTTGGGAAAAATGAGATTTTTCCTTGGGATTGAAGTGCTACAAAAATCTGATGGCATCTATATATGTCAAAGGAAGTATGCTCTAGAAGTGTTGAAAAGATTTGGCATGTTGGAGAGCAATTCGGTGGCAAATCCAATAGTTCCAGGATTCAAGATAAGCAGAAATGAAGATGGAAATACAGTTGATGAAACCTACTACAAACAATTGGTAGGGAGCTTAATGTATCTTACTGCTACTAGACCTGACATGATGTTCGTTGTGTGTCTAATAAGCAGATATATGACGAAACCTATGGAGATCCATCTACAAGCAGCTAAAAGAGCACTTCGTTATCTTAAGGGAACTGTGAACTACGGGATTCATTACAAAAGGGGAGGAGATGGAGAATTGCTAGCATTCACGGATAGTGATTATGCTGGTGACATGGAAGACAGGAAAAGTACGTCTGGATATGTTTTCTTGATGGGTTCAAGTGTTGTCTCATGGTGCTCGAAAAAACAGCCGATTGTAACTTTGTCAACCACGGAAGCTGAATTTGTGGCAGCAGCGGTATGTGCATGTCAAGGAGTGTGGGTAAAGAGAATTTTGAAGGAATTGGGATACTCAGATGAGGGTTGTACAATTATAATGTGCGACAATAGTTCAACTATTAAGCTATCCAAGAATCCCGTAATGCATGGTCGTAGCAAGCATATTGATGTGAGGTTTCATTTCTTAAGAAATCTCACTAAGGAGGGAGCAATAGAGTTGATTCATTGTGGGAGTCAAGATCAGATTGCGGATATAATGACCAAGCCATTGAAGTTAGAATCATTTCAAAGGCTTCGGAAGTTACTTGGAGTATGTGAGATAAACTAAATGCTTTATAAGCATATTTAGTTTAAGGGATGGAATGAAGGAGTCTTCTCGTAAACCATATTTGGGTTATTAGAATTTGCTAGAATCAACTAGAAGGGAGAGCTCTAGTCTGTTAGCAGCCTCTCTGTCATAGTTTGTTTTTTCTGCTTTTCTGTTTGTCATGCTTTTCTGTTTCTTGTACTGCAGGCTATATAAGCCAATAGTTATTACTGAACAATACAATTTCCATTCATCCCATTTCACGTGTTCTTTCTCAAATCCTAACAGAAAAGGCCACCGTGCCAACCTAGCCTTACCTTCATGAACATGAGGATTTGTCCGATTCGGATGCAAAACTCTTCCTTCATTGTAAATAAATGATATGGATCGACGCATAGGACTACGAGGAATAACCCCTTTGCTGAATTTGAACGATTCAAGAACTATTCGGGAGGGCAGGGAAAAAACACAGAGAGAGTGATTTCGTTTTTTCATTGCCAGTAAGAAAAATGGGTTTCGAGATGGTTAAGCGAGGAAGAAATTAAAGTGATGGAGAAACGTAGAAGATACTGTGGGGTTGGAGAAATGTAGAGCATCAATCTGGCCTCCATTTATGGGGGCTGGTACTGTGGGGCTGGAGCAATGTAGAAGATACTGTGGATAAATGGAGAGCATGAATTTGGCCTCCATCTATGGGGGCTGGTACTGTGGGGTTGAACCTTTTCTTTTTTTCTTTTATAATAATCGGGGCTAAAAGCCCTACTAGATTAACCTTTAAATAGTAGACCCAATCAGGTCATAGTACAACAAAGTGTATAATCCGGACTGTGGATCCGTTAATACATCAGTCTTACTATGTAACACATCCCTACTTAGCCTATAGTTAGCTAACCAATCAGCCATACAATTGATCTCTCTATAAATATGAACCATTCGAATCTCCCAATCTCTCTCCAGCATATCTCTAATCTGCATGATTAATGTGTAATTTCTGTCCATGCTCGGTGTATTCCCCTGCATAAGCTTAATTACCACACGAGAATCGGACTCTAATATCACCTTTTTGTATCCTCTCTCCCATATAAATTGAAGTCTTATGTAAACTGCCCATAATTCAGCGGTATTCCTTGTGCTATCCAAGAACCCATAGAAACGGAAGCTACGCGTGGTTTTCTATGGTAATAAAGATGCTTTTTTTTTCAATTAAAAATATGGGATTTCAATTTGTATTTCACGGGAATAATAATAATAATAATAACAACAAATTGCCGTTTTCGAAAAATATAATGGACCCAACCATGAGACCTGGTAGTTGTGTCCGTGTTATGGGCCCGGGAGGCGGGCACATGGAAGCTTAGCTGAGTCAGGAAGCGAGGGGAGGAAAAATATCTCAAGTGGATAGATGATTAGAGAAGTGAAATGAATATGAAAATGTCAGACAAACAAAATATTCTTGCAGTGTTTTTTTTATATAGTTCGTCTATAAAAATATTAAAAAAATATATAAATAAACCACATAAGCCTCATAAAAAATTAAACACATTCTATATAATTAAATAATAATATAAAAAATCATAAAGATTGAGTATTAATTAAAACAGGAGTGCAACAATTATTTTAAAAAATATATATAAGAAATCAATAGCCGGAGTTTTGACAATCTTTCCTCTCTTCTCCACAAAATAAAATAAAAAAGAAGAAAAATAAAGCTTGATACTAAATGTATTTGTTTAAAGTTATAAAAACTAAAAAAATGATGGTGAAAATAAAATTTTGAAACAAATTTCAAAACCATCCTAGTCATATTTTTTTTAAAATTAAGTGGTTAATTCAATATATTATCATTTAAATATTTTTTAAAAAAATATTATTTTAATATTTTTAAATTAAACTATAATTTTAACCAATATCAAAATTATATTTAAACTTATAAATTGTGGAATCAACCAAATACAATCCCAAAATAACACACCAAAGCATTTCAAAACCAAAACAAGAGCAACACACAAACAAAGAATTAAAAACCTTACTTCTTCGTGTAAATATATTTTTATTAAAAAATATATTTAAGTATATTAATTATTAATTATTATAGTGTATTGTATTCATCGTGAAGTCCCAAGCTCGCAAGATTCTAGATAACGCGCTTTTTACATGCTCTCTCCGCCTCGCTTTCTCTGGTCTCGCCTGTTTCTTCGCTTAAATATCCAACAAATCCTAAAATACATGCCCATTCAGCGTCAATAATTAAAGAAAAGAAAAGAAAATTTCACAGGTAACCCAGCCATAAAACAGTTCGCAATTCTTTTTTTTGGTTCTCTCTTTAAATTTCTCTCTTGATTTCCTTCGATCCGCTGTTTCGAAGCGTGATCCTAGGGTTTCAAGTAAACTAATTTGTTTTCTTAGTTTGAAGAGGAGAAAAAGAAATTAGGGATTGCAAATGAGTGATCACGTGGTGTTGGACGTTGACCGACTCACAAGACCAGCGCCGGCGGCTGCTGAGGAGTCTGATAAGGCGATCATCCAAGAAGACGATGTAGGCGCTTCCTGCTCGAGGGCCAACGAAGGAAGCGATGATGGTATTTCAGGGGAGGAGGAGCCGCTGATTCAGGGGGCCGAGTGTCGCATTTGTCAGGAGGAGGATTCTGTTAGCAATTTAGAGAATCCTTGTGCCTGCAGTGGCAGCCTCAAGGTATATTAAATACTGACAAATTTTTTTCCTTTTTTTTCCGTATCTTAATTTCTTTAAATATTCTGAAATCGAGGGATTTTGGTTAATGAAGGGTAATAATTATTATAGCTTTAAAATATGTCATATTGTGTTCTTTAATGTTTGATTTCGAATGTAATTGAATTCAAGATCGCCCGGCCAGTGCCCGTTGATGATAGTTGTACTATGCTGGATTTAAAGCTTGATTCTTTGTTTAGTGTTTTACTCCTGTAAGACATCATTCGAAAATTGTGTTAGTTTGTTTCTCGTGATTTTTTTAGCCCGTGAGATAAACTTGAGATAATCTGACTAAACTAGCAACTTTTGCTTAAATGGAATTTTGTGGCAAAAAAAAGAGCTCCTGTTTCCCGTCTCATCCCTTTTTAAATGTCATCTGATCCTAGCAGCTGTCAGAGAAAAAAATGAAATTGATATAAACTTTTTATATATGTATTAACAGCTTCAATTTATCTCATCCAGTATGCTCATAGGAAGTGCGTCCAGCATTGGTGCAATGAGAAGGGTGATATCACTTGTGAAATATGCCATCAGGTATGCTCCATTGTTATCGTTTTGTAGTTGTTCTCTGTAGTGGGCTGCATGCTTGGTCTCTTGTTGATTTGTATAGAGTGCATCAATTCATGGATTTACGTGAATTTCTTTCATGAAAACTTGCCGAGCAATTTTGAATCTCACCTGCTATCAGCAAAGCAGCAGGAAGGCATAATGATCAAATTTGCAAGTAAATAAATACTTCCAAAGCTTACAGGTGATGTTGGGGACTGTAGGTTTCCAATGGGTCACGGCAGGCTTAGTTGATCAGGAGTTATACATGTAGAGGATGTGGTTGTGTATATGAAAAAGAGATGTAGGTTTGTATACCCCTGACAATTTTCTGGATTTCATGAAACTGAGTAAAAGAGGGAAGAAAGAGAGTATTGTCTTCAACTTCTCAGAGTTTTTTTGTGGTTAAAACTTCTGTCATGTTGGATCATTGTTTGCAGCTGTAAAGTTCTGAAATTTTTTGTATTTGTTTTGTATGCATTTCAAGTCAGTAGGCCTTATTTTTGGCATGAGTTTAGAATATAAAGTTGTACATTTTGGTATGGGGCAAGCTTTAATCTTCCTTTTCTTATAAAGTAAAGCAAACTGAACTGATGAATGTACACTGCATGCAAAATATATCATTGGCTCTTGTGGCCATGGTGCTTATGACATTACTAATCTAATTATTAAGTAGATTGCTCCTCAGCTCCCTCTTTTGAGATCTAGAGAAATATGTCCGAACAGGACTCTGTCACACTTCTTAGATAAAAGTAGCTTCTACTATATTCTGATTTCTGCAAATATCATGTCTTCTGCTTCTGGAAAATTTCATAACTAGTTTAATTTCATTTATTTATTAATTCTCAACATATAATATATCATAGTTGATTTTCTTGTTAATGTTTTGTCTATGATGTGCAGCCTTACCAGCCTGGTTACACTGCTCCTCCTCGTCCACCTCATACTGAAGATAATGCTATTGATATTGGGTATGTTAAAACTAGTATTTTGATTGTTTTATTAGTTATTTGTAGTTATGCTCTTTGTTCTGGAATCTGGAATTGCTGGGGTGCTTTTTATCACTTGCATAAAATTTGATGCATGCAAAAATTCAACTTGGACCAGGGGTGTTCGCGTCAAAATAACTTTGATGTTGTTTACCAATCAATGTGATTTTTGCATCATCACACATTCCTTTGTTGATCCTTTTTGTAGTGGAGGCTGGACAATCTCTGGCACTCAACTAGATTTGCGTGATCCTCGCATATTGGCAATTGCAGAGGCCGAGCGCCATTTTCTAGAAGCTGAGTATGATGACTATGCTGCTTCGAATGCTAGCGGAGCTGCTTTTTGCCGCTCGGTTGCTCTTATCGTAAGCCCTTAATTTCATAAATTCCTCTAATGGTATTTGCTGGAATCAAAGTTTTTTTTTTTCCATTGCTCGACTAGAAAAGTTTTACTCAAAATCATATGTGAATTGATCCAGTTGGTCATTTGTAATATGAACTAAAGCTATTTACCATTGTGTTTGTGCCCTTAACATGAAAAAACAATGACCATATTCTCTCAATGCCTGGAGAATGCTAGCAATATAAAGAAACCTGTTTAGATTATTATTTGCAGGCTTGAACAAACTTCCTTCTACATCATGTCGAAGTTGCATGAACAAACCGCATGAGTTTCAATGCTGATGGATACTTGCATCTGCCATTTCTCTTGCTAATGCTTTCTTATTTGAGCTCTCGTTTTTCTTTGATTCTCAATGCAATTGAGATTTGATTTTAATCCCGAACTCACACATTGCAGTTGATGGCCCTCTTGCTCTTGCGTCATGCATTGACTGCTACAGATTCTGATGGAGAAGATGACGTGTCTACATTTTTTTCTGTAAGTTGATCTGGGATTACCATCTATTCTATGGTGATGATCATTTCTTCATAGTTTATTATTTTTTTGGATTTTGTGTTTTCATGGATCTGACGAACTGGTGGATCCCCTACACAGCTTTTCTTGCTTCGAGCAGCTGGTTTTCTTCTGCCCTGTTACATCATGGCTTGGGCCATCAGCATCTTGCAGCGTCGTAGGCAGAGACAGGTCATTGTTTTTTCTCAGTTTTACTCTATTGTAATGTATTTGGATCTTTGCCCATGCTATCTTTTCACGTCAAATTGATGATCTATAATAGTTGGCGCTGAAGTTTGTACCATAATTTGGTTTAACAGGAGGCAGCAGCATTGGCAGCTACACAGGTAGCTTTTGTTCTCCAATCAGCGCAACAGAGGGGTCTGCAGTTTACCATAGCACCAGGACCTGCTGTAACACCTCACCAGGAACCTGTTTAAAATACCACAAAAGAAATGATAGCGTAAAAGTAATGGAAGGATGAAAGAGACTGTCGTGAATAATTTTATCCTGAAAAATATCAAACGGCCTGGCCTGTTTACAAGCCCAAAATGCTGTCAATCGGTAAATGTGTATATACATTACATCATATGACGAACACAGAAAGAAGAATTTTTAAATCTGCTGGCGAACATGAGCGTCGTCTCCTCCTGTATCTTGTATTTTGTTTAAATTTAAACTTGTCTTGTTGTCATGCTAATTTTCAGTTGTTTCAAAACTTGTTTTATTCTCTACGACTGGCACCCAAATTTTATGCAGCGCAGTGATCATCTTGTTTATGTTTTGAAGTTGAATAAGCGGGCCAAAAAACCTCAGGTGTAGCCCTCCTTTTGAAATTAAAAACACGATATATTACAGAGTTTCTGCCCCGGGGTAGGCCGGATGGAAGAATAGGAGGAACTGATCCCGGGGTCAGCCCCGCCGGATATATTGCAGGGGAGGATCGTGATCTAACGGGCATTGGTTCACATGTAAATTCCAAGCTTGAACCGCGAGGGCAGGAGTGAGGGTAGATTGAAGCAAATAACATAGTTGTCAATACTGTTTCGGTCGTCGTTCTGATTTTTCAATTGGAACGGAACGTTCTAGTTTCGGAGCGTTCCGGCGTGCCGTTTCGGTATCGTACTGTTGATATATAATTAATTATATATACATGAAAAAAATAAAATATTAATTTAACAAGTATAATTAAAATTTGAATTCTTTTTTATTTAAAATATTTTGGTGTTTTTAAATTATTTTGATGTATAAATATCAAAAATAATTTTTAAAAATAAAAAAAATAGATTTTAAATCAAGAACAGAACCGAGCGTTCCGGCCGGAATTTAGTCGGAACTTTCGTAACGGACCGTAATTAAAACTAGAACAAAAACGATGCCGTTTTGTCAGGTTTTATAAATGGAACGGCACGTTCCGGCCATTCCGAACGGAACAGAACTGATCTAATAACATTGGCAAATTGGAGCTTGCTCCGTCTTCTTTTCATGCCCATACGGTACTGAACCAAGCATGCAAGCTGCATCCTGTAAAGTGGGGGGATGGAGGGGAAATGCGTTGCTCATCTCAAAATGAAGACGCGTCCGATTAAAACAAAATAACTAACTTTTGATAAAGCAACAGACATTACTACTGCTCTATTATAAAACAGTTGATGAGTTACAAGTTTGTGGTCTATTTATACAGACATATATTTTTATTATTATATTATTAAATAAAAAAACTATTAAAGTTTAGATATTTTGATATGTCCACTGCCTGTCTATTCCAGGCAGACAGATACATTTGGTGTATGTCATGATTCATGATGAATTTGGTGTTATTTCAGTTTGTGGATTATCATTTTTTCTTCAATTTCATACATTTTAGAAAACAACCCACCTTGTCTCATGCTGGATTAATTGCACACTGAAGACCTCAAACCGCAGCACGAAGTTCGAAATTGACATGAGATTCAGTAGAGAAACATGGCGGCAGAGATCAATCTCTGGTCTTCAACGATCAAGGAAACGTTCCACTGGTCAGAATCCTGATAAACTCAAAGACCTCTAATCCTGTGACAATGCATGTAGCCGAGCACTCAGTGCTAGTTTCTATGGAAATGTAATTTGATATGAGAAATTGGCGTTCATTTTCTTCTTCTGTTGCATTGTGTTCTAGCCAGCATATCACAATTCTTCTTCTTCTTCTGAGGATATTTAAACGTCACAATCTCAGATTCGCTTCACATTTAAGAGAAACCTTCTTCTCGCCACTGATGCGTGCTGGTCCTGACATGGCATCGGTGGCTTGTTGAGAAGATGGTGGTGGTGGACGGCGGAATATGAATTCGAGTCATCGCACGGCTTGACGTTGTGAGCTCTACCGTTCAACTTGTTCGTGAAGGTACTGAAGAAAAGTCCTGACTTTAAGACCAGCCTGGAGAATCTACAAAGACACAATTCGTAACGCAGGGTTTCCCTTTGAAAATCAAATAAAAATATTATTTGGATAGAATCCCTCCCTCCTCCGATTGATATTTTGCCAATACTATCTTCCACCAAAGGGGGAAATGGCCTGTGAATTCAGATTCTAATGCCATAGGCTATCACAGAAAGAAAATAAAAACAAAAATTATAGGCAAGTACATTTCCCTTACAGCTCAATCTAAAGAAGGATCAGAAGATCGCCCTGCCTCTCTTCTTCTATCCTCTCTCTTATTTGGCAAGGTTTGAATGAAAAGGATTCTCTTTAATTTGATCTCCATGGTTTCAAGAAAAGAGAGGGAGAGAGATGAACACTGTGGACCATCACCATCACACATGAGCCTCTGCATCACCCTCCCTTTTTGTAAGAGAACTGATATAATATAAAATCATTTTCTGCACCTCAACTATTGATTAATATGGATATTGAAGTTACGAAGAGTAAGTTTTAGAAAAAGTAATGAAATTATTGTTTTTAAATAAAAAATATTTTGAAAGTCTTGAAGGATTTTTGTTATATGAATATAAAACCATTTTTAAGGACTCCACTGAACAGCTACAGTTTCTTACAGTATTCGTAGAAAAACGAATTTCAGAAGGAAAAACTAATCTTAAAACGATAGAGAATAACATTTGCCAGGGACAATAAAAAAGAAAGAAAGGAATGCAGGGTTGGGACTCAAACCTGGAAAAGCAAGTCACGAAAACTAAATTTTCCCTTTTATGCTTTCTTTGGATTTTGAAACTTAAGCCTTTAGCCCAACACCCTTGCTGAAAAAAAGTAGGAAAAGAAGGGGAGTGTTACATATGAATTTGAACATCGATGCATTGCATTTGACTGGACAACGACACCACTTGATCATGAAAGCAACAGAACTATGTATATATAAAAATGGCGATACCACCTGTCGGGAAATATCGAGTATTAGATACATTTTTAAGGTGCTAATGGTCGATTCCAATCCAGTCAGTGGATGAGCAGAGCTCCAGTCCAAGGCAGCAGTGACAGTTTGATTCAAAATGTGATGAATCAGATGCTGAGTTAGGCTTCGTCGCACTATTTCATGGTTAGAAATTCAAAAACATTAGTAATCTCATGTCCATGTCAAGCAAACAATATATACTTCAAAGTGAATTGAATGGCAGATTCTAAGTTCAAATCAGGAATAATCAGAGTTTTACATCCATAAATTATGTGTTCATAGGGATGGGTTTCATGTGCCCACTACGGGAGGATTTAATTTTACTGTGGAAGATAGGGAAGAACAGAAAGCAACGATGATTTAACCATTCTACTTTACTTGGAAGATATAAAGCAAAGAATCAGCACCTTCAAGTTGGGGTTTTGTTACCTGGACAATGACTAATCACCATTGCTAAGCCGCCACAATAAATATTCACCAGCCATTGAATAAAGTACAAGAACATATGCTTTAGAATGTTGCATGTGATTTATATTACAGCAACAGCAACAATAACAGAAAAAAGTAAAAGAGAATAAAGGAAAAGATGGGTCTCCATAAATAAACGATAAAAAAAAACAAAACTACAAATTAATCCACATAGAGAGAGGCTTGAAGTGGGTCTTTGCTGAATCATTGAATCGGGGATGAAGAACTTGGCAACCCAAAGAAAAGCATAAAGAAACACATTTAGCGCAAGAAACCAAGTGCTGTTATTTTTGTTGCATAGGGAAGAGAGCTTGGAATTCTAAAGTGAG
Organism: Salix exigua; assembly: GCA_032356905.1. Classification (NCBI taxonomy): domain Eukaryota; kingdom Viridiplantae; phylum Streptophyta; class Magnoliopsida; order Malpighiales; family Salicaceae; genus Salix; species Salix exigua. The sequence goes on from CM063597.1 coordinate 12,391,715, forward strand.
GAGGAGATCTTAGAATGGCATAAAGCAAGAGCTTGTTTTCTTTTGAGTTCTATTCCTCATTCTCTCTCTCTCGTATTCGATTCTTTACCTGGCTTGCCACTGTAGCAATCTGCTAGTTCTTGGCGGGCTCGTCGCCATGTCTGCCCAGTCACCCCTGCTTAAAAAACAAAACTCCACTTTTCTTAGTACCAAAGAAATGATAATTTCCTAAAATATCCCCTACATGAAAGATCTTCATACCATTAGAGTATATTTGTAACTTGACTGCAACAGCAAACCTGATATTCGCAGAAAGCTTGCCTCGAAGTATGGCCCGTGGGCACGTATTCATGGCATCCACGTAAGCTGAGATGAGCGCGGCTCGAAAGACTATTGGCTAAGAATGAATCAGTCCCCGGTGCATGTCCACGTAAGTGTTGTCGGGTGACGTGGCAAGCCAGTTGAAAGAGTTCGAGAGAGGTGTGGGCCTGTATCGGTAAACAAAAGTAAAACAAATGATAGGGATGCAGGGGAGCAAATGAAAAAAGATACTTGGCTTCTCAAGGGTTTTGTTCCAACCCCTTTATTCATCATTGTCAGATTCTTCCATAACAGCCTTAATATGTTTTAGAATGCAGGCTTCTGATTTGGATGAATCAAAAATCCCACCGGGCGTTCTGGGGCCCCTCCCTGCCTTTTGCTTTAAAGCGCCACCCAAATCCAATGAGGGATAAATAACAGGCATATTTCCACAGGAATGGAGCATAGCAATAGAAGGCTCACATTCTCAGACCTGTTTATCATCTCGCTACTCTAAACAGAAACAGCACACCTCTGCTATTCTTGTCTGTTTCAAATCAGAAACAATGGTTTTTTGTTCTCATAGAGTTCTTGTCCTTCTTATATGTATTGGGTTCATAGCAGTTCAACCTGATAAACTTCATGGCTTGACCAGTGTAGAGATGATCCTCAGACACGACCAAAAAGCTCACGGGACACCGCCACACAACCAACGTAGCCTTAAGGATGTGAACTGGCAGGGAATGGGCACGAAGAAATCAGCACAAGCAAACATGACATTTGATGCAAGTCAAACAAGCAAAAGAAGAGTACGGAGAGGATCAGATCCTATCCACAACAGGTCTTGACATACTTGAGTTGTTTCTTCAAACAGAGGCAGGCAGAGAAAGTAAGGTGACAGCTAGAGAAGAAGAATAGCTTCTAGCAATGCGGAGAAAACTAGACAGTGGTGACTATTTAACTTGGAGAACTCTAACGAGGAAGGGTTGATTGGTTTTGCCTTTTGTTTTATTTTAAGAGTTTTTTTTTATATATATAGAGATGTGTATAGAAAAACTATCAGAGAAAATGTTCACAGAGCCAGTATCATCTCTGGGCTACAAATAGAGATCATAATCCACCACCAAAGAACTTGGTGTAGATGATGGTATGGCTCCCAGAAAGGAAAAAAACAGTTTTTTTCTGCTCCCCTTAATTTTTCTTAGAAATTTGCATCTGCTTGCTTGGTTATATGCTTCTTTGCAGATTATAGCAATATTCCTTCATTAACAAAGTTTTTTCAAAAGTCTATCATAGAGAGGCAAAATGCTTTCATCGATTCAAACTTGAAAAGATCAAAAACTCCACAATAAAGGTAAGCACTAATTAAACAAAGTTCTTACTCCTTCATACAGAAACCAGAAGCCTCGCAATTGATTTTATGAAGTAGACATGCTGTTTTTCTTGGCTTTTCTTTCAGAAATAATCTGAAACTCCAGGCCTTAGTTAATGTGCATAAACAGGGCAGGGCTTGTGTCTGCCTAAAGAAGCTAAGAAGTCATATCGATATTGGCATCCAAAATTGATCGCTATTATGACCATGGATGCACTCCCTTTCACAAGGCGGTTAATATCTGTGATGCTCCTCATGACCTGATAAAATAAAACTAAGAGACGATTCTCCACTAGATCATCCCAACTATCAGAGACATAGTTAAATCTCCAATTGTCTTTTCCCACTTCAGCTTCATGGTCGAATATCACACCCATACACTCGGACTTCCGCCTAAATATCACTGATGCCGCAGTTTTTTTTGATGACCGGGGTGTTCGGGCCAGCTTGCGCGCACCACAACTAATTCCTGGGCTCACTGAACATCCTGCAAGCCCAATAAGCAGGTAAGGCACCACTGGGGTGACAGACATGCCTGACAAGGCTTGAACCTGGGATGGGAGGAAGACAAACCTCCTCTGTGACCACCAGACCAAGACCTTGTTGGCTGCCGCAGTTTGAATGTACAGGATTATGAGCAGCAAAATATATACTCGAATAGAAATTCAGTTTCCTTTACTGCCACAGGACGGGGTTCATCGTGGCATGATTGGAGAAACTGAAGGAGGATTAGTGGTTTGCATTAGCTGTTCTGACAAAGCTTTTTTAAATAACAGTTCAAATACTTTGGGTCCCCAACAAAGTAAAATCAATGGCAACATCATTGCACTTCCTCCATATAAATGACCAGGAACAAGACAGTGCATTAACATAGTGAAAGACATATCTTTAGAATTATTTAAGGATTGGTTCCGGAGCATATTTACAGAAAGCGACACATTGGGATTGGAGCAGAGAATAAGAAGTTAAGATATTAGAGTAAAAGTTGAGGAGCCAGGGTTCGGTCTCTCAGCTGCACTATTAACCTTTAAACTAACCACCTATTTGCTATTTCCACTCTAATCTTCTTTTCTAAGACAGCATCGCATCACAAAGATATAATATTTAAGACTAGAAAATCAAAATGCTCACTAGTTTGCAATTTGAGAGCTTCAAACGAAGCAACTAGTAAAACAGGACAAGCCTACTCTATAGGCTGCTTCCACTCGCTAATTCCAGAAACCTGTGTCAATCAAACATGATCTGCCCATTCCGAAACTCAACTAAAAAACGTTTGCTTACATGAATTTTGATGTATTCAATCAATACATACATGTAAGTGATAACAGACAGAATGAGAGAGCAAAACAAAGCGCAGAATGAGGAACTTTGTACAGAGCAGGCAGCTCAAAACCATTTAGGCTGCCCCTTTTATTTTTACGAACAAATAAGTAAAAGCATTCACAGAATTACAAGATCAAAGAAGAAAATAAGTGCGAATCAAACTGAAACAGGCCAAACCCATTTATCAAAACAAAAAAATAACCATATCCAGAAAGTGAATTCATTCAAACAGCAGCCCTTTGCATGCTTAAGACGAGTAAAGTCGTCATTTTGAAGGTTGAACAACTCCTTATCACCATCCACCAGCAACAAAAGATGCCATTCAATCTTAGACTGTATTTCTCAAAACCAATCTCCGCCGCTGAACTTATTGATCACGAAGTTGATTTGCTTTCACCTTGTTTGAAATCAAATCATATGAAATTGAATTTCAAACTACATGTGAAATTACATTCAATTTTACATATTCAATTGATAACTTACTATTTTTATCTTTACTATAAGATCTTAATTCACATGATTGACTAAAATGACAAGTTCAGAACCTACCTTTTCTAGTACTTGATGCGATTTCATTTGCTTGCATGATCTGTGACTTGTAGAAATAGAACTAGTCTAGAAACTTCTTGCTCTTGTAAGTTCTTAGCTTCAGTTTATTATGTTGTGTCAGTGCGACAAATACGACGGATCAAAGACATGCATGTCAATCTCGTTACTATCATGAAATTGCTTAAATAAACAAGGGGTTGCCTGTTCATGTTTTTTCTTCGGTTAAACCAGTTTGTGACAACAGAAACTTTTCATGGGTGGTTAATATATATTAGAAAATTTGATTTAAACTCATAAGTGTATTATTATACTCTCAGTTTTGCAACTCTCAGATAGTAGACAATTCCAAGGAGTTGATTATTCCAAAACTGCTGTTCTTCATAATGACAGGTGAGAATTTGTAACGGAAAAACAGCAATTGATGAATTCTATTTCTATTTTTTCATGGTTTTGATGCTGGTGCATTCCTAGTAAATCCAATATTCGCGTTCACCAATGACTTGGATTAGATGGTTCTTAACAAAGCTTAAGAGACCTGAGCTTAATCCAAAGAAGCCAGCAAAGCCGGAAATGCTTGTACAGATCCAGGTTTCAGTTTTGAAATTGCTGAGCGAGCTATATATCCTCAGAAAGTTGTTCGTGTCTACTTTCGAACGCATCATTAGTGCAGGATCTGTAGCTTTGTACCAAACGCTATAAAAAAACAAGAATTCAGCAGAACCGAAATCTTTCTGTCATATTTCACAGCCTGCATGATTGCCTCCTAGTCAACAAACACTCAATGGAGCTTTGACAGTCTTACTTCCAACTCACTTGCATGCCATTAGCTTTAAAGATTTAACACAAATGATAGATAGTTGAAAAAACGTGCGTAGATGACTAGAAGAAGAAGAAGATGTGGTAAGAGAATGGGAAAGAACTATGCTATTTGGCGGGGCCAAGTCAAACAAATTTATCAACCGGGGTCATGCTTTTGTGAGAAGAAAGATGCGGATCTGAAACGGTGACGCTTAACAAGCATTGCTGAAATAAAAGGTAAATGGGCTTGTGGCCCAAACATGATTGTGGAGTGATGTTCCGAAATAACCAAATTGCCACTAGCTCCCAAGTTCTAGCACGACATTATTTATGTCCGGTCTACTAGGAAATCTTATAAAATAAGAATAAAAGGGTGATTAACATTTATCCATGACATTGGTAGGACTGTTCTTGTCCTTAATTCCCTAGGCTGCCTCGAGAGATTTGTTTTCTTTTTTTTTTCTCTAGCCTTGTCAACCTTATCTTCCAAATTAATGATGCTTAAAAGAAAATAAAATAAAATAAAATAAAATAAATGCTCCTTCATGGATACTTATCCACCCCTCCTAATAAGTTGAAAATTGAGTTCGTGACGTTTTTATCTCCTCCTGTCATGATGGTTCATATCGGGTGGGCCCCCAACAATCAAGGGCAGTGGACCATGGAATGTGTATGGCTCGCAGATGGCAGGTGCAAATAAGGCTGGGGAAGTGGGCCTTTTCAATTCGAGTCCCTGCGGGGCCTTTCTTCCCCTGGCCCACTCAGAAACTACTATTATTGCGCAGAAAAAGAAAACCCCTCTTCACCATGACTCATGGACAGGGGTCTTCGTCTTGCTCCTGTGGAAGATGATTCTGTAACAGATTACAGATACATTGGTAATCGATAATATCAGCAGCCATGCACTCCGGCAACCGATGCTGCGTTCTTCGTCCTCGTAATAATTACTTGTCCAGGTGAGATATTCATCGGGAGAAACATCGTTAGTCACACTCATTAAGTGTTCCTTTTACCTTTCATAACACTCTTGTTATCAGGAAAGAATAACGGGGGAGAGCTGGAAAAAAAGAATGGATAAAAGGAGAGGGGTACGATTTGATGTATGTTTGTGTGTGTGTGTTGTTGTTGTTGTTCTCATTATTATCCCCTTACCAGTCAACACAAATAGATGGATCATCCATTATTTCTCTTCCTCATCCTTGCACCTCTCCATCTATATTCCCTGATCAGAGATGGAGTTCTGAATTTTCCCTGATCTAGCATGAACCCACACTTTTATGTATGTGATGTTATGTGTAGGGTAGAGTTATCCTTATTGGAGTTGAAGTTTTACAAGTTCCTGTCAACCACAAGGAAGCACGTGACAGGTAAAATTAGTGTCTGGTTGTCTGTTGTTCATACATCTTACCTACTTTGATCCTTCATCCTCAAGATATCCAAGTTAAATTATGCAAAAATCAGTGGCACGACTGAAGAGTCCTAATTAGTTGCACTAAGTTTCTTTTAAATGACAAGTGTAAGGATCAGATGGATACATCTTGGCCAGAGATGATTGAAATTGGCCAGTCTCCTGATTCATTTTCTCAATCTTTGCAATGTTGACAAAAAAAAGAATATGAATTTGACAACTTTGAGCCCATCAACGAAACCCTCTCCCTCACCACTCAAAATTTGAAACATCACACCCAACAGGTACTATCCCAGTGGTTGAGGAGGGGCCCCTTCTTTGGGAGTCAGGTTCGAGCGTCCCAGCTGATCCTGGGGTATATCTCTTTCATGTGACATTCTGGTTCATTCCTGCTTTGGTATGCCTGTTATTTACTTGCTAATTGGGTTTGCAGGTTGTTTAATGAATTTAGAGAATAATCAAAATGCATGCAAGTCTGACTCGAACACTGGTTATAAAAAATTTAAAATATCACTCGAAGTGATTGTAAAGTGCTGGTCAGTGTCTTGTTTTCTCTCCTTCACACAGCCCGTGCTTCATCGATGAGGCATACTTGTCACGACAACGTTGTAATCTAATCAAGTAGTGGGAGTTTTCATTGACTCCCTGCTCTTTTAGACCAAATCGTGTGGCTTAGGGTTGGTGATTTTAGGGTGTCATTTACGCACATCTTGTCATTTATTTATTTCTGTCCCTGTTAAAGAGCTGGGAATCATCTCCCCATACCCTTCTCTCTCCCGACTGGACTTGCGAGCCCTCCCTTTAATCATACCTCTCCAGCATGCTCTAACTCTCACGTCTTATCAATGCTGAGGAGACAGTTTAAAGCCAGTAAATAGCGTTTATCTTGAATAAACTTTTCTGACTTCGATTCTAGTAATAAAGCATGGTTTTTGGAGGAGATTAATCAGAATTAAGAGCATAAAAGGACAAAATGTCACATCCTCGACTTTTGTTTATCAATTGTGGCTCTTTTTCTTTTTTAATTTCCTTGTATTTCACCCAGCTGTGGAAAGAAGCTGGTGTCTGCCTTGAGTAGCAGTGCACGAAACTCAGTTTTCCTAGCCATTCCATTAATAAACTACGAGGTTGACTGATAAGCTACGCAAACCAGACTTTCCATCTAAGATCGTGTCCCAAGAAAACACAAGCTGCTGACCATTTTGAGCAGTGAAGGCAAGGGAAAAGTTGTAGCTGAAAGGTTTTCTTGTTATTTATTCAAACTTGCAGCAATGGAAGAACGGATTGAGGAAAGATTTGGGTGTTATGATATTTAAGTTATGGGGTTTGCAATTTTCCTTAAAAAATTTGAAAAGCAAGGCGACACGATTGGGAGAGGACTGCTGCGATCTACCCAGAAAACGAATGAAAGAAAAGGTCAACATGACTTGCCGCCGCATTAGGATGCTTTAAGGGTAGAGAAAATGATGATTATAATGTGGGCCCACAGCTAAATCAACGGTATCATCCTCTTTGATCTGGCGATGAGATTCTTCTTCATTATCGCCCTCCCTCTGAAAAGTAGGAGCAATGAGTTCCTGGCGGATTAAAAGTAAAGCACTTTAGATTCATGGTCGGTGCAATTTGCAAACATGATTTTATCAACTTGATCTCTGAGTTTTTGTCAACTTGACGGATATCCTAATTAAGCTACCGGTTTATTTCCACCGGTCTCCCATCAACACCGATTCTTGCTTGCCATGGAAGCAGAAAGCGATTGTAATCTTGTAAAATCTATGCTGGAACAGTAATATCTTGCAGGGGAGGAGCTCATACTGGGTAAACTGTCGTTTTCTACTGTGTACGCTTAGCAGGAAGCCACGTTTCGTTCAGGACAGCGTTGCCTTGAATCGAAACGTATTTCTTTCGCAGGTGCATGCATTAATGTAATAGGCGGTGATTTCCATTGAATGTGCTCTGCTCTTCAGTCCTCGCAACTCAGCAGTATTCAATACAGTACAAAACCAATTTTGTTGAGTGGCCACAACCAACCCAGCTAAAAATTGAATTCACACACTAACCTAACGGCAAAGTACTAAACTTTATTATATTATTGCACTTTTGAGTTTATATTATACAGGTAAGTCAAGGATTTTTGTTGGGATTTGTGTGATATCCCTCTGATCTTATATCTCCCACCTTATCTCCCACCTCCCAACGCCCATTTCTGATTACCTTTTGAGACCTTTTTGGCATTATAAACAAATAAACTATCATCGTCACTCCATACCCATTTACTTCTTAAATTTCTCCCAATCCTCTACATGACTAGAAAAGCCATGGAATCAACCACAGGCCCTCACTGCATCACCAAATCCCCTGAATCGGACACGGATTCTGAAACCCCTCTCCAGACCCATCTCACCAAGGCCTTATCCCTTACAAATGGCTCCTACAAGACCCACCAAAATCACCATCTTCTACCACCACCACTACAGCAAAATATGGTGGTGTCTTACAAAGAATGCCTCAAAAACCATGCTGCAAGTTTTGGTGGGCTAGCCTTGGATGGCTGTGGGGAGTTTATGCTTAAGTCAACTGCTACCCCTCAAGACCCTACCTCCCTAAAATGTGCTGCCTGCGGCTGCCACCGCAACTTCCACCGCCGTGAACCATCTGGCCCCACCGCAACGTCCACTCACATGCTACCGCTACCGGCACTTAACTGGACCACAAGCTCCAGCCAAAGTCCTGGGTCAACAAGCTCAGGCCCGGCATCGCCGAGCCCACAATCTTTCTACCCTTCTGCTCCTCACATGCTGTTGTCCTTGAGCTCTGGTCATCTCGACGAAACCCAACTCCAGAAACAGGGTTACAGTCTCGCAATGACAAGCCCACATGGTAGAAAGAGAGCGAGAACCAAGTTTAGTCAAGAACAGAAAGAGAAGATGTATCTTTTCGCTGAGAAGTTGGGGTGGAGGTTGCTGAGAGGCAATAATGATAGAAGTGTTGAAGAGTTTTGCAGTGAAATCGGGGTTACTAGAAATATTTTCAAAGTTTGGATGCATAACAACAGGTCCAGGAAAGAAAAGTTAAACAACAGTTGCGGTATTAATAGCAGCGACAAGTGTGGTTTTAATGCCACTGAGGAAGCTGGTAGAGATGGTGCTGACAACAAAGGTCACAGCTTCAGCAACAACAATAATGGGAGTAACTGTGATAGCTTTGATAGGTGCCAGATTGAGAGTAAAGTCCATGTTCATGGTTCTATGACTCCCCATGGATCTTCTCCATCATATTGATAAAGAAAAAAAAGAGAGAGACAGACAGACGACTGGTGGGGATGAAAGTTCTTTGCTTTTTTTTGGCCTCTCTTCTTCCTGTTGTCTAGTTTCTTTAGCTATAGCTATACATTGATGGCTGTTCAGTGATTGCTAATCACTAATTAAAGGTCATGGACAGAAACATGACAATTAAAAGGGCAGTAACTTTTCTTACAAAACTATTATGTTCTCTGTTAACTTGTCTTTAGTATATTTTATTAAAATTAATCATTACCATTCGGCAGCCTTTTTTAACTGTTTGTATCCCAAAACGTAGGCAAACGCATTACAATGCAGTAGCATGGCATGGATTGGATTTTATTTTATTTTATTATATATATTGCATTTTATTAGAACTGGCCAGGGAACTCTCTTTAATTCAAGGGGTTGAACTTAAAGGGGAGCAGAAACAAACTCATCCTCTTCCCCCCCATGTAGTTATTAATTAAGGGTAGGGTTTATCTGCAGGATGACTAAGCGGCAAGGTTTGTTTTCTATTGCTCCTAATTTTAATAATAACTAAGCAGGAAAACAACTTGCATTCAGTGACAGCTTGATACTGGATATTATATTATCTATCGCTGCTTCTATGCCTTGAAAGCCTGCCACAGGCTGCAGATTTTTCATCTTCTTTCCTCTACGTGGCCGGCTATTAAATGACATCGCCTCTCAAAGAGAGGCGCCAGAACAGGCATAAACATGGCCCACCATATTCACTGTGGCACATGCATCACCCCCATTCCATTCAACATGGATTCATAAACAATCGTTGATGATCAATATTTCCAGGATTTACATCGCAGGGCCTGTCAAAATTCAAGAGAGTAGCTTCTAGCTCTTCTGCAGGAAAAAACACAGCTCTAGATGCAGCACCTGATGTGTTTTTGACAAAGGGTATCAAAAGAACTATATAGTGGAGATTAAATAAAACATTTCACAAATGCAACTGCGAAAGTCCAATTGCGTCGTCGTCGTCGTCATGATCTGGCACGTCTCTACAATACTCACAAGTAAAACTAGGAGGTGTCAAATGCAAACAATAGTCGATTCTTTTTTCCATCCAAGCAAGTCTTCTCTCAAAATTCATTACCCCGATATGCATAATCCGGGTATCAACCTGAGCAGCTCTAGCAAAACTACGAAGCAAAATATAATAATCTGCATGGGCAACATAAGTTAACGCTCCATCACCTCCCCTCCGTACATAGTGGAGGTAATCAAATCTCTTGACTTTGAGCCTTGGTGGAATGTAAAAGAACCTATTCTCTTCCATGTCTAATCTCAACTTTCTGATGGCCTTATCTTTGACAGTCTCCGTTGAATCATCATTGTTTTCATCTCCTGTTGAATTGCATGTGTGAGTGGATAGGCATTCATGGCTCTCTTCTCTAATTTTCTTTTTTCCCATCTGATCTCTGGCAAATCCATTGTCATTCCTCAATCTTTTTCCATTTAAAACGGTCCTATTCTGTGCTCCACCATCTTCCGCCGGATCAGAATACTGATAACAAAAACAATTAACAAGTCAGCACAAATATTAGCTTTTTGGCACTTGCTACCTGGACAGGAATTGGGACACAGGCAGAAACACGCAGCATTCATATCCACCATCCAGAAAAAGAAACTACCAACCTAGATTCCAAAATTATGAGAGCATAGAGTAAAAATATTCAGCATACAGGGCATGACTCTGAACCAATCTGAAGATATTACGAGGAAAGATATTACTCTTATATGTAGTCAATCAAAACATACAGTACACCAAATTTAATATTTTACTTTTTTTTCTTAGCAAGAATGATTCTTTACTCGGAGAAATGAGGAGCCAAAAAAAAAGTTTACCTTGAATACCATGAAGATATAATTATAGAAAATTGATAACAATGATAACAAGTCATACCTGAGGTTACATTTTGAAGTCGAAAATCCAATGAACATAAAAGAATGTCGGGAGTCTAATTCAATTTTCAACTTGTAAAAAACAAATACTGGAAAAAAATGACCAATTGGTATCTAGCACATTAGAAGGGAATCTAATGACACGGGCCCAAATTTAATGAGATCCAGGTCACAATTAACAAACACCGACGTGGCACTGAATCCTTAGCATGTGCCTAAAAATAGATCATAGGAAACTTTCAGATTTCTAATTACCTTTTCACTCTGATAAAAATCCCACAACTTTTCTATTAACTCATCCTCCCGATGATTCATATGCGAAGATCCTGCTCCACAAAATACCACCTCGTTACAGTATTGGAGATATGATGGCAAGTCCCTTGTGAAATCTGCCAGCACGAGAAAGAATAAATAAGTGGGGCATAGTATTACAAACATAAAACCCTTCTAGAACATGGAATCCTTCAGTTCCAGTATCCCATCGCCAATTAATTTCCATAGGTATAACTGATAATTACCATAGGTATCACTGATATCATTGTATTTAGCATCTAAGTTGCGCAAAAGCTCTGCAGAATCTAACTCAGACTGCTGGACATGCAATCTGTTACCAGTAGACTTCTCCTCTGAGTCTTCAAGATCATGAGGAGAATCGGAATCTTTTTCATCAACTCGCATTTGAGAACTACACGGAGAGTCTAATCTGCTTGTATAACCAGACAAACTTCCTTCCCATGCTCCAAAACCATTTATATTGTAGATGATTCTTATTGCTACAATCAGAATTGACAATACACAAACACGGCTAGGAAGCCTCAACTCATTTGTTGAAAACCATAGATCCGGGGGCATTGACCACTCATATACGCGGCACGCATGTGGAAGAATCTTTTCAATTGGAAGGGACAACTGCCTAAGATAGCGAGAGGCTATTCCGTAGAAACACACTGCAGGCAAATGCAAGCCTATGGACTCAGCAATGCTGGCTGCCATTGACTCCAACTTCTGAATAGGAACTGCTTGCATAGGCCTAAACATTAGACTCGAACTTATACAACAGGCAGGCGAGGAAAGTCCAAAGTGTTTTTCAATTTCAAAATGAGCATCAAAGTAAGGAAGTTTCCCTTCGACCGACCACTTCACTATATCTGTGGGTAAAACTGCTTCTCTAGCAACATGACAAGCCAAAAACGAGATCACTAAAGAATAATGCAATGGTATTTCCTTTCTCAAATACTTAAACCAAATTATCACTGCACGCTGACCAAATGAGTTCCGAGGTTCATGAGGGTGGTATCTAATACGAGTCTTCTTATCTTCCAGTTCCACTGAAATCACAGATTACAATTATTACATTTATAAACTCGAAAAATGTCCGTGCAATAAAAAAATGTAATCATTCTTACACCCTAAAACTAGTGAAGCATCCAATAAGACCATACGCATGCATAAAAGTAAACCATATCAATATCCACTTGAAATCTCAAAGAAGAAATTGAATACAACAGCGGAGTGGATAACAAAAAGTTGCTGTGATAATGATTACCTGAAAATTCGGTGGTTTCTGGTCTTTGCATCTCAGAATCAATCAAAACATCATTAGCCCAACTATCCTTAAAAACCCCAGTAGAAAGCAAAAACCTTAACCAAACAGTGCTAGCAACCCCAACAATTAATGGAGTCACGTTAAACTTTTCAACTAAAGCCTCGCACTGTAACCGAATCATTAACCCCATCCCTAAAACATATTTAATCCTAACTTCATTATAATAATCCTCGTAACTCAACTTCCCTTTACTCAACCCCCCAAAATCCTCAGGCTCTGTAGGCCCAAACACCCCATCATAATTATCAATATAATCATAATCATAATCATCTTCTCTCTTAATATACTTCTGGCTATGATTGTTGTTGGCGGGTTCTTCTTCTTCCTGGGTAAAGCTGAGCCAGGCGATGGAGGAGGGGTCGGCGGTGGGTTGGGTGGAGCTGGTGGATTGAGAGCGGCGGATGTGGCGATGGCTGTAGAGGGCGGAGGCGTCTGGGCCTTTTTCAACAAAGTCTTCGTCGGCGACGCCGGTTTCCATGATGCCTTGAGCTTGAGCACCGCATTGCTGGCAGTAATAGAAGCCATCGGATTCTTCAAGACCTATGTAACCGCATGATTCGCATTGTAAGTTTCTTACCTCTCCTTCTTCTTGCTCCATGTACGATTATAGAAGTTTTTGGGGTTGAATTTGTTCAGCTGCTGCTGCTGCTCACACAAGATTGTCTTTCTTGTATCATTGAGAGCTAAAGTGGAGAGAATTTATGGAGGTGTATGTTACTGAACAGCTAACTAAGAGGGCTGAATTGGAGGGGTAGGTTAAATTACATAAAAAGACTCTAAGTTTGAAGTAGTTTCACTATCATCCTTCAACTTTGTTTACTTTATCATCCTTAAGACCTTTCAATTTCTTCAATAGAGGCGCCAGTATGATCAGTGGGAGCCCCTTCAATTCAGGATATTCTGGTTTTTTTTTACCAAAACAGTAAGATATTTGAGATGTTATTTTTTAAAAAATATTTTTTATTTAATTTTTAAAATTAATTTTCTAAATTTTTGAGTTGGGTATTGATCTTCCTTACAAGCTTTCCTCTTCTTCTTTTTCCTTGCAAAAAAAAATCTATTAAGTGATTGTTTTAAAATATTTTGATTTAATTTTCTAAATTTTTGAGTTGGGTATTGATCTTCCTTACAAGCTTTCCTCTTCTTCTTTTTCCTTGCAAAAAAAAATCTATTAAGTGATTGTTTGAAGTGTAGATGGAGTTGATTTTAAAAATATTTTTGTTCATAAATACATTATAATAATATTTTTTAAAAATTATTTCTAACATTATCACATCAAAATATCTAAAAACACTAACAAAATTAATTTAAAGTAAAAAATCAATTTTTTATCTTATTTTTTTCTCAAAAATATTTTTAAAACACAATAACAAACACCGTCTAAATTTAAACTCAAATCTTGTTCAAATTATTTTAAAAAAATATATGGTTTGAAAGTACAAAACTATATTTTATTTTAACCATAATTTAAAAAATACTTAATTAATCAATATATACTAATTTTTCATAGAAACTTTTTTTCTTAAAACGTTAAAAATAATTATAATAAATAGCACGAGTTGCATATCTCCAAGATGATATGGTTTTAAAGCATGCACTCGAAGGAAAATTTATTAATTGGCCAATGCCAATGCCGAGTTGAAAGCTCTAAGAGAATATAATGAATACAGCAAGTACTATTAATCGAATGCTGTGGGACTTATTAAATTCATTAGTTATGTTAAGTTGAAGCTCTGAGCTCGTATGATATTCATATGAATGCACAGCAAAAAATAATGTAAAAGACATGTTTTTTAAGAAAAAACAAATCATCTCGACAAAGACTCGATCTTGATTAACATGGAAACTAATTTAAAAAACACCCTAATTGTAAAGGAGAAAAAATGTTGTGAAACTTCAAGTTCCAACAAATTCAAAGCTGCCTGTTACAACGAGTTTCTCTTTTATCCTAAACATTAACCTTTTCAACTTGATACTGCATTTGAATCTCGTATTGATCAAATGCTGTTACTTTTCCACAGCAACATCAAAAATAGGTTCTTTACATTAGATTTTTGCACACAAGGAAAAGCACCAAAAAAGAGGATAATGGTCAAGTGCGCAGTTTTTGGATACAACCAAGTTTGGGACCGTACATGGAGGTCTCTTCACAGAAAGGCAAACAACAATTTATACATAAATAGAGCCCCCAAAACTTGTCTTGCTTGAAGATTCTGCCCCCAAAATCATTATCAGTTAAATGGTCCATCGATTCAAAGTTGCCATTCTATTGGGGAAATTCCCATTTGCACCAAAAGCTGATTTGTGCGAGAAAAATGCCTGGTCACATGAACAATGGTTAACAGTTCTGTCATTCTATTGAATTCATCGAGAAAGGGAACAAGTTTTCCTTTTCCTTCTAATGAATTTGAATTTCCTTCATGTATTGGACACATGAGTTCTGTAATGTTTTTATTTATGAGAATCAATATATCAGATGCATAAATAGAAAGGAAAACATGTTTGCAAAATACTGTTATATTTGACATCAAATCTCAACATAACCAATAACATGACCTTGCACAAGTAAACTAACTCGAGATATTTAGGTTCTGTTTGTTTTCCGAATTCACTTTCCGGGAAACAACTGTCCAAACTTTCCTGTGTTTGTTGGCCTTCGGAAAGTTGATAAACGGAACACACTTTCCGGTCAACGGAAAACACTTTTCAGTCAAAGAAAAATTTGACCTAGTTTTTAGGAAAGTGTTTTCCGGAAAATTTGGACGGAAAACACTTTCTGGAAGTTATGAAAAATTTAGAAATATCATTATTTGCTGATTATATCAAACTTGATCCTCAAATTTTTGATGTTATATATAATTTGTTTTGAATATTTATTTTTCAATTCTATCTCTTAAAATTTAATTTTATATAAATTTTGGTCCTTATTTTTATAATTGCTATTTGCTTTTTTCTTATCATTTTTTTATTGAAAATTTTTATCTATCAAATTTGGTCCTCGTTTTTTTTATTTTTACTTATTTTATTTGAAATAATTTATGAAATGTTAATTAGTATTATTTTAATTTATTCACCTTTCATTTTTTTTTAATTTTTTAGATTTGATCTCTATTATTTTGATTATTGTTTATTTTATTTGAGATAATTTATGAAATTATATTTTTTTTTCAATTTCATTCTCATTAAATTTTTTAATTTGTAAGATTTTTTACTCATTATTTTAATAAACTTGAACAAAAAATTATTAATAAATTATTTTTCAGTTCATTTTCCATAACACAAACAAACACTGGAAAATGTTTTCCAGTTCATTTTCCATAACACTACCAAACATCGGAATTCACTTTTCAGGAATTCACTTTCCCCTGAATTCACTTTCCCAAAGAAAACTACTTTCCAGCAAACAAACGGGCTTTAATGATTCCGTAATTAAATAAAACAGAGGAAAGGACATGTTCTCCCTTTCCTTTCTTGTGAATTATCTTATCAGTTGTGAGTTAAAAATGGGGAATGAAATTGTTGGATCCCAACAAAACTATTTTGAACTGCCTAAAGCATTCCCGGTCCCTTAAAAAGTCCTACTGTTTGTCAGAATTGTAATCTAGTTGCATTTGATACCGATTTGCATGAGCTTGGGTTTCAAGGGACAAATGATTCTCACTATTCAGCCCTGAGTGACTAAACCCAAGTTCCTCAACTGCCTCTCACTCCCTTTGCCTTCTGATCATGCATAACACCCACCACAACTCATCTATTCTAAATCTGAGAACCCTAAAACAAACTAATAAATTATATGGATGATATCATTTTCTTTCCATTTTAAGTATATAAAATTGCATTACAGTCATTGAGCATAAAAACAAACTAACCTGCAGCCAAAGAAGCCTCTGTTTGCAGACAAGCCAGAGGGATGTGCAGCCTTCAGAATATGATGCTTTGTCTGGTCAATTAACCTGGGAAACAACCTTTTTATAAGCATGCTGACTGAATATTCAAACTACTAAATTCCATAAAAATTCCTCCAAATTCAGCGAACAAACTGAAATCAATTTAAGTCATAAGAACATTAATGATACCATCCATAAAAAGCAAACATTCCTCTCGATTCATTCATCAAACAAAAATGTAAAGTAAATGCCTCAAGCAAATACACTGTGAGGAGATATTCATTTATAGACAGAAGATAAACGGCAACTGTACAATCACATATATGGAAAAAAAAATATAATGATAACAAACTGCTACAATTATGGAGAATCATTGATATCTTGGTCATAATTAGAGGAGTCAGATTGTCCTTTAATATCCCCCCTCAAAGTTGGCGTGGTAGAAAGATGAAAAACACACAACTTGCCAATATCCAATAAAAATTGTAATTTCACCTTTGTGAATACATCAGCTAGCTGTAGGTGTGAGGACAAAGCCGAGACTAATAACCCTTCGAGCAACAAGTATATGAAGAAATGATAGTCAATATAAATATGTTTGGAGCGAGATTTGATGACCGGGTTGGAAGCAATGAATATGACATTATTGTTCTTATAAGATTCTCGAAGGAGAGGGGAGAGTGATATGGAGTTCTCGAAGAAGTTGAAGTGTCCATGAAAGTTCTGCAGCAATAAAGGCAAGAGCATGGTACTTGGCCTTAACTCTTGCCTCTGCACTAGAACATGCAACGGTAGTTTTGCATATCTAACAGCCTCAATCCCTAAAAAATAATGTAGATCATCGAGATCCTTCATGAAAAAAAATGGCCAGCAGATCAATGAGAGAACACAGCATAAAAGAATTGCTTCCTGTTATGACCATATATCATTGACATATAGAAGAAGATATCTGTGGAAGTGAGTTTGATGGTCACCATGTGAAACATTGTATTGAGCGGAAGCAGAGAAGTGTTGGATTCAACCATGAAAAGAAAGAACAACAAAGGTTTACTGATTTGCTCTGATACCATGTAAAATAAATGCCTCAAGCAAATATGCTGCAAGGAAATATTCATTTATAGACAGAAAATACACTGCAGTTGTACAATCACAAATATAGAAACAAATATGTAATGAAAACAAACTGCAATAATTATGAAGAACACTGATATCTTGGTCATAATCAGAGGAGTTAGATTGTCCTCTAATACAAAACTTGAGTAATTTTGGTTCATAAAACTATTTATGAATATATTACAACTTTTAAGGAATAATTACTCTCTCAAACCTGTCATCCTATATAAAATGTTCATAATTATTACATTTGAAACCATTGTATAAAATCTTCAACAATGACTGTGCTGGAGCAAGCATAAATAAATAAGAGGCATAAGGCAAGATAAATGATCAGGATTGTACATTGAGGACTTCTATTTGGGACAATTGAAATTAAGGTAAAGAGTATGTTAGATTAGAGTTGGAACTTGAGTTGTAAATTGATAAGCATCAAGATGATGAAAATTCAAGTATAACGAGCTAGACCATCGAAGTTGTTTTATCTCTACTAAAGATTGCAGGTTAGATGCTTTATATACAGACTATCAGTGTCCTAAGCAGGAAAGACAAGCTTACATTAAAACAAATGCTAATAGTTGGATAAAGTTGATTATAAATAAGAAAGATAACCAGAGAGTAGCCACTACTTGTGTGCAATAAATCCAGAACTTACAGAAACACCTTTAATGCTTAGATCTCAGAAAAATCCAAAATTAACATGAGAAGCTGAATTAACATGAGAAATAAGATTCAAAAAATGAGTAAAGGGGCTTTAAGTCTCAATATTTCTTTTTTGTAAAAAAGGTACATGTGTCAAACCTTTTAAAAGGCAGGAGTTGGGCAGTTCTGAATAAGAAGCCCGGCCAGCTAGCAAGTTAGGCTCTACATTAAACCAAGACCATAATCCTACATTCCTTTGATATTCAATCTTGCTTTTCCTTGAATTTATAGTTCTCAGTGTCAAGGCAGATGACATTACACAGAATGTCAGCTCATTTAAAATTCCAAAATGTGTCCATAGCTACGCTGCATTTAGGTTTGCAGCAAGGTGACCCAGCAAACAGAAGTGTTTGCCATTTGGTGAACATATATCCAGCCTTATGCATGCTTCAGAGCTAATTGATTCAACTTAAATATACCTGTTAGGGAACTCAACACCCAAATGCATTCTAGTCTCTTTCAAACAATATTGTTAGGACAAAATGTTGGAGTGAATCAACTAAATACTTAATCCATCAGGAAGCATACGTGTGTGTGTGCAAGTGAGTGTGAGAGAGGGAGGCAGGGAGGGAGACTTTTGACAATACAGCAGATATCTTATTCATTTGCTGCACAGAACTAAGCTTGCTTAATAGACGTACTTGGATTTCTCCTGAGCTGAGTTACCCCAAAGAAGAAAAACAACTCCTTCCTTCTTCTGTGAAATTGTTTTGATAACAGCGTCAGTGAAATGCTCCCATCCTTTCTTTGAATGAGAATTTGCTTGGTGATTCCTAACTGAACAGAAACAAAAGAAAACCTGAACTTTTCATGTTGAACATTTTCAGATACGGAATGTTAGACCCTGAAGTACCAGAAAGTAAATGAAAATAATTATCATGCTTCACTAAATAAAGCTCTACCAACTGCCTCATCAAATTCACATGCCAACATGGAAAACTTGTCACAGTTGTCATGATTCATAGTTCTTCGACTATACACAAATAGCATGCCATGATATTCAAAACTCATACAACAACTCCAACATTACAGGTTGCATTGGTTATGGGGGCTTTTCCACCCAGTGGCTCGATTCATCCCAGGTTTCCCTGAAATAAACTGGCATCAAGCAAATACAAGCTATTTGTGAAATAAATTGGCATGATGAAGAATTTTACCAGTAAGAACTGTGTTGAGCAATAGAACACCCTGAGACAAAACAAAACAAAAAATCTAACTTAACATTTTGCAGAGGAAAAAAAATATGGCAACAATGGAGCGAATCTT
Source organism: Salix exigua (assembly GCA_032356905.1). NCBI lineage: Eukaryota > Viridiplantae > Streptophyta > Magnoliopsida > Malpighiales > Salicaceae > Salix > Salix exigua. Next base: position 12,411,219 of record CM063597.1, read on the forward strand.
TCGCTCCAAGTTTTTCTTTTATTGCTAACTTTGTTTCTCAAAAGATTTTACTTCAAATTCGTCTATTTACTGCGATAAGAACCCAGTACAATCAAAACCCTTGCTTACGTCTAAACGTAAGTAGCCGATAAGGAGCACGTCTGGATAGAGAATAAAACAGCTAATCACATAGGGTTGCTAGGAAGAATATTTACCTGAATAGCCCATTTTTCAAGATTCCCATGAGACGGAATGGTACACCCCAGATCCTGCTTAAGTTCCTTGAAAATATTAACAAGACTAGAAGGTGCCTTAAACCCTTGAGGCACAGAAAAAGAAAGCCCCATAGCCTGACCAGGACCGTGATAAGGATCCTGTCCGATGATAACAGCCTTGAGAGTATTAAACGGAGTCGAATTCAAGGCATTGAAAATCAAATGCTGCGGTGGGTATATAGCTACGCTCCCATTACTAATCTCACTCTCCACAAATTTACACAGGTTCTTAAAATACGGCTTTTCTAACTCCCCTGGTAGCACCTCTCGCCACGTGTCCTCCACCAACAGTTCCTCTAGTTTCACATGCCCGGAGGAACCTGAATCGAGATGAAACAAACAAATCAAAACCCTTTAAAAAAATAAAAATGTAAAGTAAAGTTGAAATCGATTTGGGTGAAGATGGGTGTTGCCTTTGGAATTGGAGACTAGTTGAGAACAGAGTTTGAGGTTGCGTTTGGATTTGGCGCGCAGTTTGTTGAGTTCGATGCGGGTAATTTGGTCAGGAGTGAGATCAGAGGAGGTTGATTTTGCGGAGAGGGATTTGTTTAAGAGATTTAAGGGATCTGTTGGGGAAGGAGAGGAGGAAGAGAGTTTACGGCGCTTGGCTGGTTGGAGGATATTCATTATTGTTTTGGAAGAGGCAGCCATTGCTTGTTCCGATTCGCTCTGCTGGGTTTTGGCGGGAGGGCGAGTCGCGGATGGCAGATTCGACGAGGGTTTTGTCTTTACAGGGAAATGCCACGAAAGTAATGCCATTGATCTTTGCGGTTCCCGTGGTTTTGACGGTCGAGATTTTTTCTATTTCTCTCGGTATTTTTTTATAAAAATATTTGTTAATCAATACACGTGTGTGCGTGGGAGGGAGGGAGGGATAACTTCAGCGAAAAGTGAGGTGCAGATGAAAACGAGTGGTCGAGTCATCTCCCTGGGCAGTAAAAAGCAGGGGAGAGTGAAAATTTTAAGAAACCAATTAAATTGATAAAACTGTGAAATTTTAATTGAGGAAAACGGAATTATTAAAAGATCCAATTAATTAAATTGATTATAATATTTTTAAAACTTTCTGTTTAATTTTTTTTAGATTTTTAAAAATTAAAACCGGTACATCAAAGAACTGGTTCAAATTAAAAAATATATATTATAAATAAACCTTATGTTCTTTTGGTCCTGTTCAATTTTTTCTGCATGATTCTATTTTGATAAAATAGAAAGGAAAAAAATCTAAGATTATCTAATATATAGATAAAAATAATTTTCATTATATTTTTGAAATTTAACTCAAAACAAGATTCAGGTTAGAAGGGTCAACCCATATTTCAGTAACCCTGGCCCACAATTGGTTGAGAATAATTCTTATTATAGTCTGGACTTGTTTTTTAATGAGCTGGGCTCGGATATTTACCCCGTGACCCGCCCTCTCCTCTTCTCAATGCTTTGTTGCTCAACATTGCTGCTGGTAGGCCCGTTGGGTTTTTTTTATTATTATTATCGTTGCTGTTTGATCGCCTCTTATGAATTCTCAGTTTCTCAATGCTGTCTAGTTGAGCAGAACGGCCGGAAAGTTTGGTTTTGTTTCGTTGTAAAAATTGAAATAAAATGTTGTTATTTTTATTTTGGTTTTAATTCTGCTCGTTTCGAAATTTCACAAGTTTCGATCGAAACGACTCTGCCTGCCTGCATGCCATTCCAAATTCAAAATCTTTTTTAAAGAAATTATTGTTGACATCTATACATCAAAATAAGTTAAAAACACCAAAATATTTTAAATAAAAAAGAATTCAAATTTTAATCATGCTTGTTAAATTAATTTTTTATTTTTTTCATATATATATATATAATTAATTATATATGAATGATATAATCAAACGACGCTGTAACGCTTAAATCGAAACATCCTGCTCTAATCGAAAACCGTAACAGTATTGACAACTATAATTATATATAGTAATTTATTATAAAATATTAAAAATAAACCCTGTTATCAATGATTATAAACCAACAAATATAATTAAATTGTTTATATTAACACAAGAATTCACTAATTCTTCTCAACAAACCAAACCACGAGACGAGGATAGCTTTACAGCTAGAAATCCTATAATTGTCAGGACAACATTTAACACACATCATTTTTCCTTTTTTGCCCCGTAAATATGGAGCCCACGTGACTGGCTGTTACAAGGAAGTCCTAAATATTGTCCGACCAGATCAAACTAACGGCCAGGCTTGCTTTAAACTCCAAGCAAACAACTGACTCATGGTTGAATTCTGTCCTTCCCTCTCCTCTATCCACAACGAATGCCATTCATTATTCACATACATCTGTTAAAACAGTAAATAAAAAAAATCGGAAGGAACTGTTGGGATTCTCCTTTGAGTTACAGGACAGGGTAACCTTCGATTCTCAGTTCCATCAAACAGCTTTTTCAGGATATGTCGAGTATCGTATCGGGTCACCACTGTAATTGGTCACTTGGAGGAGCAGTTGTACAGGAGCATACTCTTTGCAGAGGAAGATTTTACAGCAACAAGGTTCCGTGTCCAGGAGATAATCATGGTCTGCCTTGCAGAGGATTAATTTTCTCCACCCCTCAATCTCTTGCCAGCAGTAGCTGTTATCGCCCAAGCGCTAGGAAATACAGGCCTGTTTTTTCCAGTACAGTTGACGATCCCCATGAGCAAGATGACCCGGAAGAAGATGGGGCCAGTGACAAGGATTCTTCCAAAGGTGAAACTGGAGGGGTAGGTTTCTTTCAATTCCTTTTATTGTTTGTTCCATCGTTGCAGCAAAGATCACCCTTCATGAAGAAAACACCACGGGGCTGTGAATTATGCTCTTAGAACTGTGTCTTGTGCTAGTGGCAGATTGTATTGTTTAGCAGCAACATTTCATTTAATTCTCAACTTGTAGTTATGACCCTTTTCCAGATTGACAACGAATTGCTAAGAGAGAATCTTGAAAGAATTGTTGGGTCAGATGATTCTAGCTTCAGTGGAATAGACCTCGCAACTCTGATTAGGAACAAGTACGGGAGGTCTTATGATGTTCAGCTAATAAAGAAGGTATGCCAAATAAATTTCTGCAAAATGAGTGTGTTATACTGCAATTGCATGTTTAAAAGCTTGATTTTGGTGTCTTTGGCTCCCATGTGAATGATTGGTTTCTTGAGTAATGAATTAGCAATGCTTGTACTTTCCTCTGATTCTACATGATTACTCTTCCGTCGTCATCTAAAATTGAGAGAAATCATGATAACTTTCATGTACATTGTTTTAGGAATGAATCCTTCTTATGAAATTTTCAGATACATCTCGCGTGCTTGTTGTTTTATCAATGAATATTACACATCTGTAGAAGAGTCCCTTTCTTAGCTAAGAGAGCCTCGGGCCCATGAGGAACGTGCCCTAGGGTGTTTTGTTTCCCTGGGCTGTGAAGTTGGTTTGATGTCCAGATGTTATGGATAATTTCTTTCGGTTTATTTTACCTTCTTTTTTTCACCTGGGATAATCTGTTTCCTTTCTGGCAACTCTTTTGCTGGGGTTTCCTTGAGGTTTACATTGATGAATGAATTGATTGTTGCTCAATCAACTTCAAAGAAGTTATCCCAGTTTGATTGTGTGGCTGCTCTTCATGTGTGTTTGGTATTGTAGTGCAGAGTGGTTTTCAAAAGTGTTTTTTTTTTCATTTTAAAATACATTAAACTGATTTTTTCCCGGATTTTTTTGTTTATTTTTGACATCAACATATCAAAATCATCGAAAAACACCAAAAAATATATCAATCTGATATTTTTTTCAAGTCAAACACACTCTTGAAACGCACTCAAAAGCATGTTTCAATTTTCAAACACAGTGACAAACAGTGCCTTCATACATGCCCCATACAGCTGAACATTTTTGTTTCTTTTCTGGAAATTCACAGATTAGTTACAAATTTCATGATGCAGGAGTTCATGGGTAGAAATCTCCTCGCTTTGAATGTCATGTGGAAGTACAGGGAACAGGTGAGCTGATTCTCGTGATGAATGAGTCTCGTGATAAAAAACTCCTGGTTTGTGGATGCATTATGACAACCAATGGCATCACTAAGTATCAGAATGGTCCCGTGAATTTAGATTTTCCAAGCAACAGAAAAGCTGCATATCAGAAGTATGCCGGAAGTGATATTTTCTTTAAATATGTTGCATGCAAGATGGTTGCTTCAATCAAAATGTGAAAGAAGTTCATTTGTTGAATTATAGACGTGCTTGGTTTTCATTGCACTCTTTTCACCAAATACTTTCTTCCCCTCATGCAAAGGTTAGCTTTCTGTGCATGTTTGTAAACCACGCATCATCTGCACTCGTGATTCTCTATTACAGGATAAGTAACAAAAAATTTCTATGATGTTATATCGTATGAAGGACCTGGGGTCAAGTAGAGGTGATTTTTTAAAGGGAACTTGTACTAATTTGTACTCTACGAGGATAAAAGTATTGAGCACTTACGTGGTGAAATTCTCAGGAGAAGAAAGAATGTTGATGTGAAATTTTTTCTTCTGAAGCAATATTTGTGCCAATTTCTCTTTATCCCCCCCAATTAATGCTCATAAACATCCTGAGCATAACTACTTCACAAAACATATGGAAATAACAATCTGGAAGTGCTGAAGTTTTTGGATTTTCTTCTTTTCCTTGTTTATGTTGTTAAATATATTAATTCCTCAATCACTTTCTTATTCCTGTTTAGAGATCTTTTCCGCTAACTGAAGAAGAGTATATATTGAGGCTCGATGATGTGGCGAATACATTGAAATGCTGGGGAGCTGTTTCCCATATCAGAAATAGCTTAGAGAAGTCGAAAGAGAGGCCTCGGATAGGGAAGGTAAGTTGGTGTTGCATTGTTTACTTGTGCTTTGTTTCCCCTCCAAAATTTGGATGCTATTGAGAATCTCTCTCTCTCTCTCTCTCTCTCACACACACACACACACACACACACACACACGGTGCAAACACATACTCTTCCATCTCTCATTCCCTTCATTGCAAGTTGGATCATCAAATTGATCAAATTGCTCCTTCTAAAGGGGTGTTTGAGGGTGTGATAGCGGTTGATTTTCAAAGTGTTTTTCATTTGAAAATGCATTTAAATAATTTTTTTATTTATCAAAATTCATTTTTAATATCAAAATGATACAAAAACATTAAAAAATAATAATTTGAAGCAATTTTTTTTTATGAAAAGCAGAGATTAAAACGAAAATGTCAAACACCCTCTAAATCTTTCATGTTGTTTTGTGCCCATTCCATCAACTCCTCTTTTATCTATAATACCATAATATATAAGCCTTTGTTCCATTAGAAGACCCTGTCTCAAGAACCTATAATCTGAGATCCATTGCTTTGCAGAAATTTAAACATGTTTTTCAGATTCCATCTATTTTCCTTTTCAAAATCCTTAACCGATTCAAATCCCAATTCAGCCACAAGCTTAAACTCATTCTTCTATTATTCAAAACTCTGACTTGTAAACTTCACAATGAGCAGATTGCTCAAGTCTATTCCTCCATATAATCAAACTACTTAAATGTAAATCGTCCGAGTGGAAGTACATGATGTTTGGCTTGTCATTGTCCATTGAAGAAGATGGATCACCCTCCATTTTAACACAAGGCTTTTGATATATTATGCTGCACACAAGGTGTAATGCAAAATTATCTTCAAAGGTGGGTGCTATATGGGAAAGCGTTTGATATTTAAGGATTGTCTTCCCCGAAAGCATTTGTACATAGAAATTACGCTACGAGTATGAGAGTTTGAGTGTTCAAATGCCTTGTCCTCTCTGGTAATTCTGCAATTTAATGATGTTTCACTCTCCACGATGCTTGCGGGAAATATAAGTTGTCCAGTGAACTGAGGAATACAAGCATGAATGATCTAGATTGAGTTGAATGGAAAAAGGAAGAAGAAGAAGAAGAAATACCTGCATACCCATGCATTAGTCTCGTTGCTTTCTTTATCCTTTACCTCACAAGGTATTTCTTGTTACCATTTGCAACAGGCAGTCAGCATTTTCATAGACATGGATGAGTCTGGAGGGCGAGCAAATGAATGGATTTACAAGTAGATGGCCACGATTTACTCAGATACTACCCTGCCAGTTGTTCCAGTTTGTAAAGATAGAAGAGCCTGTCCATTCAACAACTAAGGTTACACTTTGGTCCATTGCCATACCAGTTGTTAGACTGAAGAAGGCCGAAGGCTTGAGCATAGCTTTCTCGTACCTGTAGTCTGGTTCTCTATTGTTTACTCCATAGATAGTTAGATACCATAAAGCATGCAAATTATAGTGTTACATGTACAACTATATTTAATACCCATTGCTTCTTTCATAACCTTTCTGCCTGTGATATCTAGGGTTTTTAACTTGCTATGTTCCTTAAATGAAATCCAATCACGCCAATCTGTTCTCCTTTTTCTTCCCAGTAAGTTCTAGCTATATAAGACAAGGTCTGTCTACCCCAGCTGTTTGTCTTGCGAATCTGACAGCTCTAGCGCCTGCCAGATTGAACTCGCTTGACATGCATGGACGTAGATTTGTCCTGCTTATATTACCATCATTGTTAGCTGCTATGTTCTTGCCATGAGTAGCTAGTTCTCTTACTCTGGTTCATCAATGGAGTATCCATGATTGAAGATGCCCCAAATTTGGTGACGAAGCAATACCATTCCAACTACTTACCATGAAAATAAAAGAAGAGACGGATTTCGTCAGTGGCATATTTCAATGGTTTGGTGAGCTTATACAGCCTTACACAGTTTTAAGCTGGGGAATTTTCCCAGCTTAAACGTAGGAAAGTCATCACTCGTACGCTTAATTTCACTGGGTAGTTAAATTTCACAGTTCAAGTATTGAATTGACAATCTGATGCTTTATGTCAATGGTATTGTTACGATATTTGAAAACTAAAAGAAAATAAACCAAATGTTTTCTTCATTTTTCTTGATCTTGATCTGGGTTTCTCTTCGTTTTATGCTTAGTGCTATATGCAATGAAAAAGGGCCGAGCTGCTATTTATGATTCTTGCTGCTATTTATAATTGTTGAAGATAAATTTGAAGTGCACCATCATCATATTTTTCTTTTATTTTGCAAACACTGTTCTTACAAAAAAAAATTAAAAATATTTATCTAAATTAAGGATGCATAGACAGAATAGAGAGAGAGAGAGAGAGAGAAGATGATAATTTAGAGACATCTGTCACAAAAAGAATGAAGGAGCTAAACTGTAATCACGCTGAAAAACCAGGGACTAAAATAACTTAATTTAATTTCAGTCTCATTTGTTTTTTAATTTTTTTGAAAAGGTTGTCGGGTGTATTAAAAGTTAAAACCCTGACACCCTTAAAAAACAAGCAAGGGAACCAAAAACCCTTCGCTACATAGCCATAGTCATAGCATCCGCCCTCTCTTCTTCTTTTACCGAGAGAACACAAAAAACAGAGAGAAGAAGAGCAATAAAAAAGTAGAGGAAGAAGTGAGGTAAGGATGGCACAGTCACTTGAATTGCTGCTTATTCAATTCTTGATGCCAGACAACGATGCCAGAAGGCAGGCTGAGGAGCAAATTAAGAGGTTAGCTAAAGATCCTCAAGTGGTCCTGGCCCTTGCTCAGCACCTTCGCACTGCCAAAACTCCCAATGTCCGCCAACTCGCCGCCGTACTCCTCCGCAAGAAGATCACTGGACACTGGGCTAAACTCTCTCCTCAACTCAAGCTCCTTGTCAAACAATCTCTCATTGAAAGTATCACCATGGAACACAGGTATCGATTATTTGTTTCACGTCCTTTTTTGTTTTTCAATTTGATGAATATGACTTGTGGAGAATTCTTTTGATTATTTTCATCGTAATCTTGTAGTCCTCCAGTGAGGAAAGCGAGTGCGAATGTGGTGAGTATAATTGCGAAATATGCAGTTCCGGCTGGAGAATGGCCTGATTTGTTGCCTTTTTTGTTTCAATGTAGTCAGAGTGCACAGGAAGATCATAGAGAAGTAAGGACAGTTTTTTTCTTCTCTTGATTGTTATATTTAGTTGATTCTGTAATGCAAGATTATCCTGATCGAGAATTCTTGAGCACGATCCTACTTAATATAAGAAGTGCGTGTGTATTTTTTTTTCCTCTGACAATTTATGTGTTTTTCCTGGCTTTACAATTTATGTGTAAAACCAAACTCTTTTTTTTACAAGAGTTGCTTATTGGTCGTGTTCTGTTTTGGCGATGCAAGGTGGCATTGATCCTTTTCAGCTCTTTAACTGAAACTATTGGGAATGCATTTCAACCTCACTATGCTGCTTTGCAAGCTCTTTTGCTCAAGTGTTTGCAGGATGATACTAGCAACCGTGTTAGAGTTGCTGCTCTCAAGTAATGGACGACTGGTTTTTTAAATTTTTTGCTACTCATCTTTTCATTAAGGAAAAAAAAAATATTGTATGGTTTCTCACTAAAAAACTATTTTGTTTATCAGGGCAGTGGGATCTTTTCTTGAATTTACAATTGACGGGGATGAAGCGGTCAGTTTGTATGCTTGTGGCAGAATTTAGACATCTAACTTGTATATGTTGACTTTTTGGATTATATTTTTCCATCCATTTGCACCTGTCCTGTGTTTCCTGTCTTCTGTGATGGTATTTACCTTTTCACATTGCATTGCACCTCACCATATTACTACGTATTTTACAAGGCTCATGATATTTCCATGCTTCAAAAATGAAATGCATAATATATCAAGTAAGACTCTTAGTGGCTGGAATAAGATACACCATAGTCCAAATTAGCTCCTTGGAACTCATGGGTAATGTTTGGACAGTCTTAGAACCCCAAACAGCCCCAAATGAATGACTTATTTCCTTTCAATCCCTCTCCTTCAAATAATAAGGTAATCCTAGTAAAGATGCAAGTGAACTGAATTACATAATGGGGAATAATACTTCTCTAAGTGACCAAGTAAAAAAACTGGAAAATCATTGAAGCGCCTTCCAACCCCTATTATTGTTGAAAGAAACCCTTGGAATAACCTGTAAAACAGTGCACCCAAGAAGCCAAGAAAATCCCCTCCCAAGGAATCCATACTTTTTTTCCATTCTTCCTTCCTGAAACCCAATGGTCAATAACAACTAATCCACTCTGTTAGGAATATTCAATCTCAGCAGTGATCACAAAAAGTTTACATATCCTAGGCAAAGACAATTTAAAAACAGGGGGTTATTTTTTCCGTCACTGCTGAGGTTGGTTTTTTCTCATCACTATTTTCAAGGGTTGACCTTAGCTACATGCATGTGCAGATCAAATTTCGCCAGTTCATTCCCAGCATTTTAAATGTGGCTAGACAATGCCTTTCATCTGGTGACGAGGATGTTGCAATAATTGCTTTCGAAATTTTTGATGAACTGATTGAATCTCCTGCACCTCTTCTTGGAGACTCTGTTAAATCCATTGTGCAGTTTTCTCTTGAAGTTTGTTCTAGTCAAAATTTGGAACCCAGCACACGTCATCAGGTTAGATACGTGCATCAAATTATGTGTCCTTGGACATTCAAAATCTTGTTGAGATGTGTAGTTGAGACACAGTTGCACCTCTTGTCTTCTTTTTTTTCAATCTTTTCCTCACTTTCCATACCTTTTGCATATCAGGCTATTCAGATAATTTCATGGATGGCAAAGTACAAACACAGTTCCCTGAAAAAGTATAACCTGGTCATCCCCATTCTGCAAGTGATGTGCCCCTTGCTTGCAGAATCAGCTGATGCTGATGAAGATGATGATCTTGCTCCTGATCGAGCTGCTGCAGAAGTCATTGACACTATGGCTTTGAACCTCTCAAAGCATGTCTTTCCACCTGTCTTTGAGTTTGCTTCCTTAAGCAGTCAGAGCACAAATCCAAAGTTCCGTGAAGCTTCTGTTACAGCTTTAGGTGTTGTTTCAGAGGGTTGTCTGGAGTTGATGAAGGGTAAATTGGAATCTGTTCTTCATATTGTTTTAGTAGCTTTGAGGGATCCAGAACAAATGGTTAGAGGGGCGGCATCATTTGCCTTGGGTCAGTTTGCTGAGCATTTGCAGCCTGAAATCGTGTCTCACTGTGGAACTGTTCTTCCCTGCATTTTAAATGCTCTTGAGGATGCATCTGATGAAGTAAAGGTAAACATAGCAAAAGCACCAAAGTGCTATGCACATCACATTTCTATGACCATATAACTTGGAAGAAATGAACTTTTTTATTCCACATGATCTTATTTATATGAATCTGAATAGGAAAAATCGTACTATGCTTTAGCGGCATTTTGTGAGGACATGGGTGAAGAAATTCTTTCTTTCCTTGATCCTTTGATGGGGAAACTACTTGCAGCCCTTCAAAATAGCCCTCGTAATTTGCAGGATACATGCATGGTAAGGAAGATGCATCTTAAGTTCTCTGAGAAGTTATATGCTATTAAACCAATTAATAATTAACTTTTCTGCCTTATTTTTGGCTGTATTTTTAAAATTTACCAAGTAATGCTTTTGCAGTCTGCAATTGGTTCAGTTGCAACTGCTGCTGAGCAAGCTTTCATTCCTTATGCTGAAAGGGTTCTCGAGTTAATGAAATCCTTCATGGTGCTTACCAATGATGAGGATCTCCGATCACGAGCAAGGGCTACTGAGCTTGTAGGAATAGTTGCCATGTCTGCTGGGAGAGTGAGGATGGAACCAATTCTTCCCCCTTTCATGGAAGCCGCAATTTCTGTAATGACACTACCAGTCCTCTTCAATTACTATAGCATGTCCTTTTAGAAATTTATTTATGTTTGTATTTTCTCAGGGTTTTGGATTGGAGTTCAGCGAGCTTCGGGAGTATACGCATGGGTTCTTTAGCAATGTAGCAGAAATAATGGATGATAGCTTTACACAGGTTTACTTAGTGTCCTAGAATAAACTTGCATGGTCCTTTCTATAGATCCGTTGTTCATGTGTAATGCTATTTTTGTGCACAGTATCTTCCTCATGTTGTACCTCTGGCATTTGCTTCCTGCAATCTTGATGATGGTTCTGCAGTGGACATCATTGAGTCTGATGATGAAAATATCAATGGATTTGGTGGAGTCTCATCTGATGATGAAGCTCATGATGAACCAAGAGTTCGAAATATCAGTGTTAGAACAGGAGTGTTGGATGAAAAGGCAGCTGCAACTCAGGCACTTGGCTTATTTGCACTTCACACAAAGAGTTCTTTTGCTCCGTATCCATTGCATTCTCCCTGTTAAGAATGATTTTCCTTTATCATCATACTGAGGTTTGAGTTTAAAATAACAAATGAAGTATTACATCTTGAATTCTTTAATTGTTTTAAGCTATTTGGAGCAAGCATTAAAGATTCTGGTGAGACATTCGGGGTATTTTCATGAAGATGTTCGGCTTCAGGCTATCATTGCCTTGAAATGTGAGTAACAACCATATGGCTTGTTGATGGTTTTGTGTTGTTACAATTGCTCATCAATCTGATATCTGTTATCAATACGAGCTCTTTTGGTTGTTTCTTAGAAGGCATGCCAATTTGGATGTAGGTCACCATGAGATAGTAACATCAATCATTAATTATATGAAAACAAGCCAAATTTTTTGTCGCGTCTCATATTAAATAGTATGCGAAGTAGAGTGCTACCATTAAACACGAGATTCAAAGGGATGGGAACTTTAATGTAAATGGGGTATCCTGTTTCCTTTGCAAATGAAAAGGAGCTTGAAATACTAAAGGGAAATTTGAGCATGTCCTCCATGATGTTTGCAATTACTGCTAAGTCTTGCCTTACTTTGTCTTGTCTAATTCAGCCTGCGAGATTTAAGAATTGTAAGCCTGTCCAGTTCATAGAAAAGAAAGTAGAGACTGAATGAATATTCTAGGATAACATACTGGAGGTCTCGCTGCAATCATACTAATCTCATTATTTGTGTTTTTGCAGCTATTCTGACTGCAGCACATGCACTCTTCCAGAGTCAAAATGTCAGTATGCATTAGCCCTCTACTTATTCCTGTCTTTCTTTTATGGTTTTAGAAACATTTTTTTCTTTTCTTGTCTTCATGTCCCCCATCAATATACCCTTGCCACACCCCATGACCTATGGTTATTACATAACTTTAACTTTTCATACAGTCTGGACATGTGATTTTGGTTTTGGTTGAAATTTTATTTCTTTTTTTGACAAAATAAAAAATAAAAAAAGATAGGTGGAGCCATTTTGGTTAGCAATACTATGGTCAATACCTAATACTTGGGTCCTCCCTCTTTATGTTACTGACCTTATTCTCAAGTTAATTTCAATATATTCTTGTAATAAGATGAAATGGAAAAGCTTAGAGCGAGCTTCTTGATGCACTATTCTCTTCAATTATGTTACAATTGCTCGGCTCTACTAATATAATGTCATCTTGCTTCTTGTTATGCAGGACCAACAGGCAAAAGCAAGACAAATGCTTGGTGGGGCTATGGTTGATAGTGGAATATAGAATGTTTGTATCTGCCAGGATTCTATATCCTGGTTTAAGTGTTCAACAAATTTAATTAACATATCTTCATAATAAGCAGATACTGTGATGGATATTTACATCAAAACTATGACTGGAGATGATGACAAGGAAGTAGTTGCTCAAGCATGTACGAGTGTGGCAGACATCATTAAGGATTATGGTTACACAGCTGTTGAACCTTGTAAGCATGGCTGTATTTGCTTTTTCTGTGAAAATAAAGTTCGTAGGTGCAGATAAAACATTTTGATGGGTCGCACTCATGTGATTTGATTACAGATATGTCTCGGCTTGTTGATGCAACATTGGTATTACTTAAAGAGGAGTCAGCTTGTCAGCAACTGGAAGATGATAGTGATATAGATGATGATGATACAGAACATGATGAAGTGCTTATGGATGCAGTTTCTGACCTTCTTCCTGCATTTGCAAAATCCATGGGCTCTCATTTTGCACCAATCTTTGCTAACCTATTTGAGCCTTTGATGAAATTTGGGGTGCATTACAGTTGATCCTTTTGGTCAGTTAGTTTCCATCTCGTGCCAAGACTTGTTCTGGATTCTTATCATTTTGATGGTTGGAATTGCAGAAAGCTTCACGCCCTCTGCAAGATCGAACTATGGTGGTTGCTTGCCTAGCAGAGGTTGCTCAGGAAATGGGTGCTCCAATTGCGGGTTATGTTGATGTAATTTTATTGCAACGTGAAACTTTTTTATTCAACTTTTGGTTATCTGGAAGTTCTGGTATTTTGTCTGAAAGCTTGTCTCATGTTTCAGAGGGTGATGCCCTTGGCAATCAAAGAACTTGCTTCATCAGATGCAACTAACAGGAGGAATGCTGCATTTTGTGTTGGAGAATTATGCAAAAATGGCAGGGAGTCAACTTTGAAGTATCCTTATGCATGGTTAACCCCATAAACTGACCCATTCCCGCTCATTTTACTATGTTTCCATCATTGATAGTTATGAATTCTATTTTTTGTAATCTATGTTTATGTTGTGGCTGTCGGGGAGTGTGGGAGTACAGTTTCTTGCATGTGATTAATAAGGTTTAAAGTTTACTAGAAAGGTGCTAGCAACTTTTGTGGTGTTGAATTTCATCTTTGCATAACCCATTCATTTGCGTTGCTGGAGCTTTTTCCTCTCATCAACACCAGATATTATGGTGATATATTGCGTGGACTCTTCCCATTATTTGGAGAGCCTGAGCCAGATGATGCTGTAAGGGATAATGCAGCTGGTGCAGTTGCAAGGATGATAATGGCACATCCCCAGTCTGTCCCATTAAATCAGGTTAACATCCTGTTCTGTCCCATTAATATTCTGCTTACTTCTTCATCATAACTTGTGACTACTAATTATTCCCATGGTGCTTATCTATATCAACTGGGTTGATGTTTTCAGGTTCTTCCTGTTTTCCTGAAAGTACTCCCACTAAAAGAAGATCATGAAGAATCCATGGCTGTCTACAGCTGTGTCTCTACTCTCGTTTTGTCATCCAATCAACAGGTAATATTGTGTGGGGGTAGACATGATTGAGATGGATAAAAACTGAAAGAATGTTTGGTGGAAACAATTAGAGAATTGAAATGATTATGAGGTGATGGAAGTAACAGGCTGTACTCTGTTGATGCTTGAACCTACCTCTCCTAACACACATGCATACTCACACTGTTGCACAATTGCAAACACACAAAATACAAATCTTATTCCTTCGATTTATTTCTATCACTGATGCTGTGCCCTTTGACTCTCTCAATTTGTATACGCAAAAGCAGATCCTTGCACTTGTTCCAGAGCTGGTCAATCTTTTTGCTCAGGTTGTGGTTTCTCCAGTTGAAACTCCGGAAGTCAAGGCTCAAGTTGGGATAGCTTTTGCACACCTGATTTCACTCTATGGCCATCAAATGCAACCTCTATTAAGTAACCTATCGCCCGCACATGCTAGTGCTTTAGGTGCATTTGCCCCCAAAAGCTGATGGCTGGTTGAATGAATCGTCCAGTTGGATTTCCTCCATGGTTTTTTTATATCTTATCCTTTACAGAGTTTGCTTCTCAAAGAAAACGTCTTTGTGTTGCCTGCCTTTTAGTTGAAGGCTAAATTAAGGACGCCAAAGCAATATCAGGTAATAATGATAATATTTGTTGAGAGAGCCTATCCATACAAGCTCTTAACCACCATGCAGAGTATCCTGCTCCAATAGCATAAATTGACATGGTTGCACTCATTTTCACAGGTCTGGATCCTGCGGCTGTCTCTACTAATTGTGGAGAAACTACCCTTTCTTCTATCATTTTTGTATCATGCTTTCCAATTTTCTCAACATTTATTTCCATATATTTTTATTAATTATAGCTCCAGCCTTCCAATTTATTTGTTTTTTTCAGATTGAGTGGCGAGGGTTGTTTTTTGGTTTTCTGCTCATGATGAGAGGTTTTTGATTGATTTATGGAATACAAATTTGTGCCTTATTATTTTTACTTGCAAAGTATAAAATGTAAAAAACATTCTTTTGTAAAATCATGTACAATGGTATGATTTTTGAACTCCGCCAATCTTTGAACGGAGAGTTTTCAAGTCCTGGACTTGAACTCATCAAGACAGACCATTGCAGGAGTGTGGAAAATAAGTCTTTACATCCTCGTTTGGTTAAGCTAGGTGAAGACAACTTCCCCGCCTCAAGGCTCTTCTTGCCGGCGGTCAGATCAACGTGGCACCCCGTAGTCGATCTAGTAATGATAATGAAATGTTCGGAGACCAGGTACGTCAATTTTTAATCCGGGAACACAAGTTTCTAATAAATTTCTCAATTGTAGGACAGCAAGAGACGAGGCTCTTATCATTACCAACCATAAAATAGAACATCTATAGAAAACTCCACAGATTGTGAGCCTCTGAATGCTAACTGCTCAAGGCATTGTCTAAGCAAAGAACTGCGCACAGAATCGAGGAAATATTCTGTCTTGTCATTGACTCCATCATGGATCCTTGGAAAGTCGAACATTTCAAGTTGAAACGAGGATCGCGAAAAGTCTAATGGTGATGTGTTTTGAACAGGACACCGACACAAACCAGTGAAACCGCAAGATTCTAACTAATATTATTTTATTATGTTTTTAAATAAAAAAATATTTTTCGAAAAAACCTATTATTATCCCAATACTAAACGGACTCTAAAAGGAAACTCCAGATGGTGGTACAGCACGATAGCATTTCATATATATATATAAGATATATTCCAGTGTGTCATACTGGAATATTCTATTCACCTGTACTGAGAGTACTTCTCCTCCACAAAAGCTTTCAGAATGGAATCCTTCTCCTCACGATCCTTAAATTCAACTCTCCTCCCGTGACCTGCGAATTGATGTTGGAGTTTGAACAGTTACATTATTCATCATTGCGCAATCACTGATTGGATGTAAATGTTAAAGATGAAAGAGGGCCACAGCAATGTCATGGAAGAAGAGCAGACAGTGCAAAGTCTAGTTGAACAGAGAGACTTAATGTACGAGATTAGAGTATAAAAAAGCTATCCACTGCATAGGTTAGTCGATCATCAATGTCATTCATAGACGTTAAAAGTAAATCTTCATCAGAGATAAGCAGAAAAGAGTGCACTTTGATCATGAACAGAAACCATTCATGAGGTTAGGCTGTATATTCTTGGCATGTTTATCATTCATCAGGTATCAATGCAACAACGTAAGCCACCAGGGAAGAGTCATTGAAGCATTAGCTGACTACGAGGTATGAGAATATTATAAATTGGCAAAATGCGATGCGATTTTGTCGTGTCAAAACTGGTAAAAATGAACAGGAAACAGAACCCTACCTGGTATTATCCAGTTGAAGTCTATTTCTAGCAGCTTGAGGACGCTATCAACTTGCATTTGAACTGCCAAAATAATATTATAAGTCCACACAAAACCATGGAAACGATGCATGATAACGAAAGGTGATTTTTCAGATACAGCTTGTTGTAAAAGTATTGAGTTCAAAGAATGATCTCCTTGGCCGCGGTAGCATCCTCTGTACTCTTCTCCAGCGACAAAGTTCTAACCAAAATATTAATTCCACTCAGGGCACTACCACATCACGTCAGTATAATTATTTTGTACTTTCGCGGGGTTTTTTAAAATGGTAAGCATCACTATCTGGTTATGGAGCAAATGGGAGAAATAAAATAATATAGCAGCAAGATCAGTTTTTCCTTCTCATTAGAAGTATTGAATTTAACTACCTGAACATTTATTGTATCTCTCGCAAATGCTCAGTCCTGTTTCTGTCATCAGAAGATGGTCTCCAGTGAATAATATCTTCAGTGGCTTGTAGAATAAGCAGACTGATCCCTGAACCAGCCATGAGATTAAGTCATTGTCATTGATGGCAGTGAGTGACATGTTAAAAGGGATTCCAAGTGAACAAGAAGCAATTACTACAGAGGTACAACCTATTTTTCAGACAATATTTTTTCAAAAAAAAATAAAACCGGCAGTGTAAGATATTAACAAGACTATGAGGGAGCACCCAGTGAGACGAAGAAAAAGATTTGAGAAATTTTTTTATTTCTTTTCATTAAGGAAAGGAAGAAGGATGATAAAACTTTTCAGCGTGAAGGATAATAGGTAATCACTTTTCTTTCCTTCCATTGCTTCTCAATTTTGAAAGAAGGATTTATAGATTCAGGGGGGAAACAATCTTTCCGCAACCCCCCAAACAAGTCTACAGCCTTCCTCTCTCACCTTTTCCCCACTCTTTCTCTTCCCTCCACAGACCTTTAACCAAGAAGATTATGAATTAAAAGAAACCAATAGACATGAGATCCAGCAACTCACTTCTGTGTGGCCTGGAGTATGTATAAGCTGGACGTCCTTGCCAAGGTTCCATGGACCAGTACCCTGTAGCTTTGTTTCAACATCAGCAGTAGAGTTGTCGACCTGCAAGATAAATATGCATAGCTACCTGTAAGCTTTAAAGTCACCTTAATCTTCATAGCGTTAGTCACAACTTTCTTGAGAATAATCATTGGTGCCTCAGTGGCTATGTTAAGCTACCATTTTGTCATATAAGAACCAGATATGCAAACTATTGAATCCCTCCTTGGCTGATGGTTAGTGGTAGAGAGAGAAGATGCAGTGAGATATTTCATGGTTGCGAGCATTGTTCAAGCCAACGGAGATTCTAAAGGTACCTTGTAATGATACTTATGACAAGCCATGCATTATTCATCCACTAAAAAAGAGATTCTATGTAAATAACTACGTAGCAAGATGTAGGAAATGACAATGAACACATAAATTAGAGGCACATCAGAAAGAGGAGCAAAAGCAATGAGGTACATCTCCTGAGTGCAGAACTCTGTCACAGCTTAACCTCTCTGACCACTTCCTATGATCTGCAACATCATCCCTAATCAACAAAACATAATTCAGTATAATTTGAAACAGGTCTGAAAAAATGATGCAATGAGTTTATTTCATCATACTCATGGGTAAGAAACATGTAGCGTGCTCCACCCAGCATCTCAATGTTACGAGCCAGTCTCTCTGTGTATCTGGGACTGCATGACAAAGTAATATAAAACATGTCAGACAAATTTCATATATTAGACTGAACATCGTGGTTCAGGGACCTTAGCTGTCTCAGACAGTAGAGAGCACTGAGAACCCATGTATAACGTTACCTGTCTATAATTATATTTCCTTCAGGATGAACAATCAAGAAGGAAGCTGCTCCATAAGATTTCTCTGAATGATATCCACAGTGATACACACCCTGAAAGCATCCCACAGCCTTAGAAGATAAAGCACAGAGTTTTTTGGAATTGGAGAAGCAAGTCAAGAAAAGATGCATTAACAGGTTTGAATGTCAGCCAAGCAGAATTTAAAAAACTTGGAATGGAGTGAGTGATGTCTGTGCATGATCCGCTTGTATGAACTGTAATCAAAGTGAGGGACACAGAAGAAACAGGAATGTGTACTCATCATCATAATTCTTTAAATATTTCCCAGATTTACTTGCGTTGACTCCTGTTCTCATACCTTAGGCTTATGGGGAATACATTATATAATAATATTATACTGCTAATCCATCTGCATTTGCAACGTATTCTGCAACAGAGATCATCTCGTTGATGATCAAATTTGTGGTCAGTTTGCAACAGTGAGGATAATTACTTTCAGCAATCACATTTTCACCAGATTATTTCCAAGATGAAGAGAAAAAAATGAAAACAGGTTTCACTTGTATGCATATATGGATCAATACAGTGAAAATCAATATAATATGCAACTTGATTGGAGTAACTGGTACAAAGACTAGTACATGGAGCTTTTCATGATAGAACCATGACCTGACAGGAATGCTTAGCTGACATTTTTGAATTATCGAGTAATAGAATACATGTACAAAATATGAATGCAGATGAAAGCTACCGGAATTCTCTGCTGATCAATTGGTGTTGGGAACGTTTTCTGAACTTGAAGAATATCTGAAGCAGGCTTCTCAGTGTGGATTGAACTTGTTGGACAAGAGAGTAGGGCCTAAAGATGTAAACATTTTAAGGTCAGCAGCTAGGCTGATACAATTGAGGCACAAGGTAAGTAAACTGCTGGTTTAAAACGCACCAGAAAATCCAGAAAATAAATAGAATCCATCTTCAAACGCATCCAACTTATGCAGATAAGCATATCTTACTCTTTGCATTCTCCATATATATTTTAATTGATTGTATAATTGATTTGAAAGAAAATGTGGTCCAAAAAGTTGACAACTTCTACTCCAAATCATTAATAACTATATAACCATTTTCACTTTGAAATCTTAAAGTCCCCCTTTCCAGACTCTCCTACAAGATGAATTCATTTTTGTAAGCTTTTGCATTTCTCCCTTCTCGACAAAGAGAGTGCCCCAGTCCAAAGTGGACATCCAAAACTGGCTGCCAACCCATATACATCCACTAACTTCAATATAAATCAGATTCCACGTTCAATTCTCTGGAAGACTATTTTTCTACTCTGCTTAGCATTGTAAATATTTCCTACTTATTTGCTATATATATATATATAGAGAGAGTAATAGGCCGGTGGAAATACTTGTCTGCCAGAGAAATGACCTGAAGAGCTTTGAGGCGTTCATCCCCAGAAGTTGGCTGCTTAAAAACTGCAGACATCTCCCCAATCCGTGTGAAGACTTGCTGCTTGTACGATAAAAAATATATATATATTAACACAACACCTTGCTATCAAAATCTTCAACGTTTGAGATATCAATTTCATTTCGTTGATACGCCTGAGTAAAGTTCATTGATACTTCAGATTGAATGGAACATATAAAGCCATCCTGATTAATATTAATCCAGTAAAACAAAAGAACAAAATATCTAAAGATTCGAATTCAAAAACTAAAAAAAAAAAAAAACAGTTAGAGAGATTACTGGAGCCATCCATCGGCAGGTATCACAGTCTATGCATGTGTGATCTGCAAAACAAAGAAGAAAGTAAATAAACTATAGGAATCACATTAGTTCTTAGCTATACCCAAAAACGAAACGAGAGGGGGAGAAACTGTTGTTAAATTACCTACAAAGAAGTCTCCTTCTATATTCTGGGGCCGTCTGATTCGTCTAGCCTGATAATGAATGGAAGTAGGAGCTGCAGCTGCTGCTTCCTCTTGGCTTTGGATTGCTCTAATCACAGAAACTTTACCACCCTTTGACTTTGCGTTCAACCTCCTTTGACCACTGAATAGCGAAGAAGGTAACCCCACTTCTGGGTACCTCAAATCTGCAGTAATGTTCACAGCCATTTCCACACTTGTTTGCTTGTCAAAATCGAAAGTCAGACAAAAAGAGGAACGGGTGCTGTATGGACAAGTCCCTCGGCAAGGACAGCTTAGAAGAGAGACCTCGGATAAGATAATGTCAAAGTCAAACAAACCAAACCAGTCAATGCAGGCTTCTTTCCTTGTGCATCAATCTACTCGCTTGTAAGGTGTCGTCCCGGACTTCTCAATAATATATTTTTTAAAAAAAACAGCAAATCACTATTACCCTATATTCATTATTATTCATTGTATTGTAACTGAAACAGTGTAAAAACTGTTTTGTTGTTCTTAAATAAAATTAATAAATTTGTTGTCGGTGTAATACAGTCTTTAACACAATAAAAATTTAGTTGGACAAATTAATATTTTTATTTTATTTTTTAGTGTAGTAAAATGACTTGATTAGTTATAATAGTTTTACAATAACTATTATATATATATATATATATATATATATATATATACATATATAAAGAAGAACTTGAAAACAAGGGTAATATGTGAGCTGTACACAACTAGAACATGAACAACCTGTTTTGCATTGCTATCCTATTGGTCTATTGGTGTTTTGCCGAAAATTTGATTTTTTTTGTATTTTAAATTAATATATTATAGTATTTTTAGATCATTTTGATGTGTTGATATCAAAAATAATTTATAAAAAATAAAAAAAAAATTATTTTAATATATTTCAATACAAAAAACACTTTAAAGAGATATCGCAATCGCACACCCAAAACAGATCGAATAAAAAATAAAAGGTACAATTATAAGTGCAAATTTGGAGTATATTATTTCTTTTTCTTGTCGAAAAAGAGCAAGTCATTATTACTCTGCCCCTTCCATGCCACGTGGGGCTAAAGACGTGCCTCCAACAAGAAGATGACAAATGTTTTTTCTTTTGAACAAATTCAAAATGGATTAAAGAGGGGGCAAAATTACAGTGGGTCTGCTATCTCCGGCAAGCACAGGGGTTTGGGCTAAATAGGGCAGGGAAGCGACAAGAAATACAAAAGAAGAGGCTAACAATCAAAAAAAGCTTAGGCTCGACTGGAATTTCCAAGAGAGAGCCGAAATCGGGCCAAACTAAGCATGCCCTGCAATGAGGCAGACGAAGGGGAAAGGTTGGAAGGCCGAAGCATGAAGGACAGTTATCCTCCTGCATGGCCTTGGAGCGACAACGATGCAACTCTCCTGACCCAATCTCGCAAGGCCTGAAAAAGGGAGGGAGAACGACGCAGCTTGCACGAGGACAGTAGCATGCAGCTTTCAAACTTGACTCCCATGGAAAGAATCAGACTGGAACGATGAAGATAGCTCACCTTGGGAAACCCCCTTCGCAATCTCAAATCCTCCATCTCTCTCTGACATAGTTAGGAATATAACCCATGTAGTTCATCAATAGCAGCCTCATTTGGATGGTTGCCTCGTGAGTTAGAATTCCAGCTGCCTTGCTCTGGCTTTGAAAAATTCTATGGTTCCTCTCTGACCATAAGAAGTATACTGCTATAGCTAGGGTGTGCTTTGCTGGGAGACAGTTAAATCTTTTCTTTTTGACGTACCTTTTTTCTGCCCAACATAAAACATTTGCCGAGTTGGTAGGTGTGGCCATTATTGTTGGTGAGTAAGGGTAGTTGGCCAACGTACGGCAAGAGCATCGATAAGAACATTATTTCTGGCACCGAGCATTTCTCGCTCCTTGGAAATGGATGGTAATCACACGCCTTTTCCAGTGTACCTGAAATAGATGGCAGTGTGGAGATGTAGCCTTGCACGCCGTCTAAGACTGTAGGCTGCCTGAAATAATAGGATTATCTCTTGTACTGAAATAATAGGGGTAAAACGATGAAGGAGCTGGAACTTCTTTTTTTAAAATTTTTTTTTCTCTTTTAGTTTATTATTTTTAAAAAAATTATCATTCAATGTTTTAAATTAATTTTATAATTTATTTGGGTTCAGATTTTATAAGACTATTGCAATTTCAAAAAAAAAAAGTATTTAGTTGAGGTTGGTTATGTTTTATTAAATGTTTTTTTAGATGAATAACGGGTTTATCTTGCTTAACTTCCCGGGGACCACTCGCTCCCGTAAAATTCATCAACATTTTTTTTTCAACCGGAAAGGTCGAATTCATGAAACCGGTAATCAAGGAAGAAATCTGGCAGCTACAAGTGAGCAAAGCACCTTTTCCTTTTCTTTTAATTACTTTTTTTTTTATTCATTATGTCGCGGTGAGGAATATTTTCTGTTATTTTCTTAATGGTATGATTTCAGGCGGACGGCTATAGATCCAACGGGTCTGGCGCGTACCTATACCGGGAGCGCGTGGGAAAAAATGAACACCGGAATCAAAACCAGCAATTCAATTTTTAAAAGGAATCCAAATTTCATAACAGAATTCCACACGTGGCAAGTTGTTTTTCCAAAGTAGAATAATAGTGATTTAAATAAAATAAAATAATATCATCTAGATTCATTTGCGACTCGCAAGGACAGATATCATGACACCCTCTTAGAAAAAATTAAAAACTAAAACATACACGTGTTTGAAATGCCGAATATTCCAGTGGCCTGTTCAAGAATGCCTGATTATATTGATTGTTAGGTCCACCTCTCTCTCCATTTTCAATATATTTCGTGAATGTATGACCTTTTGTTTTAAGAATATTTTTTTATTTTTAAAAATTATTTTTTTAGTATTTTAAAACCATGTTAATATTAAAAATATTTTTTTTAAAAAATAAAATATATATTATTTTAATATATCTTGACACAAAAAACAATTTAAAAAAACAAATTCAACCAAAATTTCAAATAACCCCTTTATCTGTCAATTCAAATTTCAAACACATCATACGTAATAAAATCACCATAATTTATGAGTATCCAGATGACAATAATAATATTTTTTTATTTAAAAGTAAATAATTTTTTTATTTAAAAGTATTATCTACATCAATATATTAAATAATTTATTATTAACTTTAAATTTTAAACAACTTAGATCCAACACCAAATAGATGCTTAATTAATTAAAACCAGCAGCATAAGGAGTCACATTAAATCAAATTTCTTGGCTATCTTATTCCCTTAGAATATTTATAAAGCTAAGTCCAAGATTAAATATTAAATTTCGAGGGGTTAATGCTTCATCAGTGCATGTTTGCATCAAATAACTCTAATAAATATACCTGTCACGGTCGGTACATGGTGACGAGTCTGTGGGCGAGAGGCCAACTTGACGGCCAGCGAATCTCCTCGGTATGTTTGTGTGATCTGTCTTCGATATCTTCATTTTTCTTGTTTTTTTCTCATTAGTAATTCCCTTTTTAAGAAAAAGAAAAGAGAATTTTTTTTATTTTTTTTATTTTTTATTTATTGAAGAAAATATCACCCTATTTCTACTCAACAGTCGCCAGTGAACTTCCCTCACTATATTAATCACTTGAGCTTCTAAGCTTAAAATCCGGTTCCCACCTGCCCCTTTCCGAGCTTCCTGTGTTTCAGGTAGTTTTTCTTTTCTCCTTGTCTAGAATCTTTTTGTCTTTTGGTTCTGTAGTCTCTTTTCAGCATTTGTTTTTGCTGTGTTTCTTAGAAAATGACGGAATCCATTGGAAAAGAGGAAATATTGGATTTGTATGATGTGTTAAAAGCGACAGTTTTCTTTTTACTGAATCAAAACGATTAGAAAGTTTATTTTTTCGGTTTCTGGCGATTGTCATGCAAGTGGATTTTTAGTTTTTGTGCCCTTTAAACTACCCTGTTTGGCTGCAGAGAAGATGAAGGAGATTTAAACCTCTTAGACAGTTACTCTTCTTGTTCTTAAATTAGTTTTCTCGCGCTCAATTTTAGTTTTTGTCCAAAATCTGTTTATATTTTAAGTGTAGATCGGATCTCTTTTTTTTTTTTTTTTTATCTGCAGGTCTCATTTCCTGTTAGTTAAGTACTCTGGTTAATTTCATGTGAAAAATCATGAAACGTCTGCACCAGATATCATCTTTAGTTGTGATAGTGCCTATCTTTAGTTGAATCATTTTTAGAAGATTGGGCTTCCAGTAAGTGACTTTTGTATCATGTCATCATTTTGCTTGAAGAAAATCGCTATACCCGTTGAACTCCGGGGTAAGATTTGACCCCAAAAAAGCTAAGATTTTATCTGATAGATAGTGGCCTGATATTTACCAGTGTTTTTAAAACCCCGGGGTTTAATTTCAGGTCCACGTTTTCTTTCATTTTTTGTCTCATGATCTTGTCTAAAAGATCTTCATCTCCTGAAAGAACTGTGCGTTTCGGGTCTAAGTGAGCATATGGTATTTAATATCACGCAGTCGAAGATAATTTGCTCTAGATCTTCCAAATTTTAGTCTTGTAATGTTGCTTCTTGTGCTTTCTATGGTATGAATTTTGTTCCTTAAAGGGGAACGGAGGTACATTGAGGTTATGAATGTTAAGCAGATCACGTTGGCGAGGAAATGCAATGTAGATCTAAAAGGATAATTTATCTAGGTTGCATGCTAGATGTACGATTTTGAAAACACACACACACACACACACACACACACACACACACACACACACACACACACACACACACACACAACATCTAATCTCAAATGTTAACATAAATCCATTTTCCATGTCAAAGCCTAGCCAGGTGGAAAATATTTTTATCAACCCAGCAAGCTTTAACACAGAAAATGGGTTTTTTTCCTAACAAATGATGTCAGTTCGATTTTGTGTAAATGCAACGAACACATGGTTGTATTTGTAAAATTATTTACACGGTTCAATTTGCCTATTTGATATGAATATGGTTTCAAATGGGGGGTTTTCCAATTACTTTTAATTAACCTTTAGTTTTTTTGTTTTACAATTGCTATAGAATTTCTCTGAATTGTTATTTTTAATTTTAACGGGAACTCAATTTTGTTGCTCTTCCATTTCCAATGGTTTCTTAATGTTAGCTATGGTTTTTAGATTGTTTAAGGCTTAGAAAAGACAAGGCCATCTGCATGCTTTCATTGCATGTATCTTTTTGCAGAATTGATATGCACCTAATCAGTTTGTTAAATTTTAGGACATATCATAGTTTTCCCGGTAGTTGTTATTCAAATGAATATTTTAGTTGTGGAAAGAAGTTTCGTTGTCCTAAGAGCATCTCCAGTGGGGACTGCCATTTTGGAGAGGCAAATCTCTAAAATGACACTTTGAATAGTGTAAAAATAGCATTTGTGTTGATGTGTGCTCCACTGGTAAAAGCTATTTTGAAGAGCCATTTATTTTTGATATAGTTACATTATTTTCTAATATATATATATATATTGCATTATTTATAATATATTTTTATATTATTTTCTAATATATATATATATATTGCATTATTTATAATATATTTTATATTTTACATGAGCTGCATGAGCTGCTATAAATAGCAGCTCATGCAGGTACCTCCCCTTTTGACACTCCCGCTGCAGTGTCAAAAACTAAACAAAAAAGACAAACAATCTATATTTTATTTTTAGCTTTTCATATCTCTCTTGCCGCTGCGGATGCTCTAAAGGAACTTTTTATCCTGAATTAAATGACGGCTTCTCCAGTCTTTTTCTCTCTCTCCCAATGATAATACCTTTTTCACTGACAGTCGAAGCTAGCATTTTCTTTTCAAAATATAATCTGCCAAGGGTATTTGTTGCATTCGGTTAATTTTTTACTAGGGTCTGTTTGTTCCATTGGGAGAGATTGGTGTATGCCGCAGACCCAGGGCATACTTATTTATTCGGTTAGACTTTGGCACTTCTATTTCATCCACTGTACTTGTTGGAGATTCATGATGGAAATCACTGTGGCTTCTGGACTAAATTAGTTAATTCTAACTTGCATGTAGTACATATCAGGACTTGCCATGTTCCTTCTGTTGGCATGGCTAGGGACTAGAGGCTTTCAGGTTTTGATTCATCTATGTGGAGCATTTGGCACTTTGTTCTGTTAAGATTTTGAAACATTTGTTTATCTCCCATCTATTTATTAAAAGTCTATTTCTATTGGGACAATTGGCTGATAAACTTGATATGTTTTCCCTGTCGCCTTCAGCAAAGAAACACTATTGGTTTTTGTTGGTGGAGCATTAGAGGTGGTTTCTTTATTTCACCTAATCACAAAAGTGGGACACACATGTTTTTTTATTTTATTATGATATTTTAGATTTTAAAACATGGTTGATGCCATTGCTCTATGTTATAATTTGTAGCCCTTGGAAGTTTATGATGTTGATGCATTGTCATCACTACCTTTCCCAACTTTTATTATAAAGTGGAATGCAGAAATTGTTGAACTTTCAAACTCTTTTTTGTTGCCTATTCTTTGCTAGTGTCCTAGAATCCTTATTAATGTTACTTTATTCATATTGAAGGTCTGGAATCTGAACGTGAATATAAGCAATTTCTATTTGTTCATGCTTAATTTGACATATATTGTGCAGTGAAAGGAGTCTTTCTGAAGCACAATGTCTGATCTCGAAGCTCCCCTGCGCCCAAAGAGGAAGAAGGTGTGGGTGGACTATTTTGTCAAGTTCAGATGGATCATAGTTATTTTCGTTGTTCTCCCAATATCCTTCACCCTTTACTTTCTCACTTATCTTGGGGATGTCAAATCAGAGATGAAATCCTACAAAAGGCGACAGAAGGAACATGATGAAAATGTTAAAAAAGTGGTGAAACGCCTCAAAGAGAGGAATCCATCCAAGGATGGTCTTGTATGCACTGCTCGTAAACCCTGGATTGCTGTTGGAATGCGGAATGTTGACTATAAACGGGCTCGGCACTATGAAGTTGATTTATCATCTTTCCGCAATATCCTTGAAATTGACAGTGAGAGAATGATTGTAAGAGCTGAGCCGCTTGTAAATATGGGACAGATCAGCAGGGCAACTGTCCCTATGAATCTTTCCCCTGCAGTGGTTGCCGAACTTGATGATCTCACTGTTGGTGGGCTAATTAATGGTTATGGGATTGAAGGAAGCTCTCACATCTATGGCTTGTTCTCTGACACTGTTGTGGCTTATGAGATTGTTTTGGCCGATGGTCAGGTTGTTAGAGCCACCAAGGACAATGAATACTCTGATCTTTTCTATGCCATCCCTTGGTCTCAGGGGACACTTGGGCTTCTTGTGTCTGCTGAGATCAAGCTTATTCCTGTCAAGGAATACATGAGGCTGACCTACAAACCTGTGGTGGGTAATCTGAAAGAACTTGCACAGGCCTATATAGACTCTTTTGCCCCCAGAGATGGTGATCAGGATAATCCAAGCAAGGTTCCAGACTTTGTGGAGACTATGATTTATAACTCTACCGAAGGCGTGATGATGACAGGGAGATATGCCTCCAAGGACGAGGCCAAGAAGAAGGGAAATGTGATTAACAATGTTGGTTGGTGGTTTAAACCATGGTTCTATCAGCATGCGCAGACAGCCCTAAAGAAAGGGGAGTTTGTAGAGTACATTCCAACCAGAGAATATTATCACAGGCACACAAGGTGTTTGTACTGGGAGGGGAAGCTCATTCTTCCATTTGCTGACCAATGGTGGTTTAGATTTCTCTTAGGCTGGATGATGCCTCCCAAGGTTTCTCTTCTCAAGGCTACTCAAGGTGAAGCAATCAGAAACTATTACCATGAGATGCATGTCATTCAGGATATGCTTGTTCCTCTTTACAAGGTTGGGGACGCCCTAGAGTGGGTTGACCGTGAGATGGAGGTAACCTGGTCTACTCTGTTCCTCATCTTCTTACAGTTCTAGCTCTAATTTTGCTCGGATAATTTTTACTTCCCATCTTCTCATGTTCGTGAACCTTGGCCTGACTGCTGTTGAATTTTCCAGGTATACCCCATTTGGCTTTGCCCGCACAGGTTGTTCAAACTCCCTGTGAAAACTATGGTGTATCCTGAGGCAGGGTTTGAGCATCAGCGCAGACAGGGAGACACATCCTATGCTCAGATGTACACCGATGTTGGGGTTTATTATTCACCTGGACCCGTGCTGAGGGGAGAGGTGTTTGACGGTGCCGATGCAGTTCGTAGGATGGAGGACTGGTTGATAGAAAACCACGGCTACCAGCCTCAGTATGCAGTGTCCGAGCTGAACGAGAAGAAATTCTGGAGGATGTTTGATGCCGACCTCTACGAACACAGCAGGAAGAAATATGGAGCTGTGGGAACCTTCATGAGCGTGTACTACAAATCCAAGAAAGGGAGGAAGACAGAGAAGGAGGTGCAGGAAGCAGAGCAAGCCCACCTCGAGACTGCTTACGCAGAGGCTGGCTAATAATGGATTGATTTCGAAGTGAAGTTTGGAAATGTCTGGTAGCATTTCTTTTCTTTGCTGTTTCTTGCGTTTTCTGGTTGTTCCTGCCTTTTCGTTTAATTTTTCCCGGTGAATGGCGCCCGTGGTTTCAACTTGTTAGATTAGACTCTTGTTTGAATGGTACTTTCCAATCGTGCTCTTGTTCTAGATAGTCTTGAGACTGTTGTAGCCCTCTTCGCACTGCTGCAGCCTGCAAAGGGACAGCTGTTGTGTAGCTGGGGGAGCTAGCCTGGTCAGGTTAGGTTACCGTTGTGTTGGCTTTACCGAGTGGGGATGTAACTGGCACTTGAAAATAAATGAGACGACGACGGTTCACTCAAAAGTGAAAATGTTATTTTCTCTTCCTCTTCCCGTCTTTGTTTCAGTCTGTGACTACTAGCAGTATATATACATTCAACGTCTTTATTTATTTGTGAAAAAAATAATGATTTCAACTGTAACCAAGAAATGAAAGTTAAATGCAGCTGAAAAACCCCAAAACTATTTGATTTGCTTGCTAGGATTTTCCTTGCAAGCAACGGTCTTTTTTTCCCTTTTTTTTTTTTAAGGATATTCGACTTTGAGTTTCAATTTTAAATTATTTTCTAGCAAAAACATTATTTCTAAATAGAGCTATCCTTTATTTTGACAGCACGATTAAAGTTGAAAAACTGGAAGAAAAAAAAACAAGGTTTTTCAAAAATATAATGTAACAGCAATACCAAACAACTAGTGGGATATGATTAATGATGTAATAAATGTAAATAGACAAAAGTAAAATAATGGACAATAAAAAGAAGTTTTTTTTCTTTCAAATTAATAGAGTGAGCAAATTTATTTGGAAAAACATCATGCCATAAAAAAATAGCGATTTTAATTTTAGGGATTAAAATTTCTGTATGTACTGCTGTCAGCAACCTCGACCCGTCTTCGGCCTTTTTAGTTGTAGGCTACACTTGGGCCGAAATGAGAACCAAGTATTGACTCTGAAGTCTAAACTAATCTAATGGAAGTTCCACGGCAGAGCTGTATTCAGGTCATTCCCCGTCCTGTCCCTTGCAATTTGTAGCCGAGTTGAGTTTTCTTCAACACGAAAAGCTGATCTTTAGTCACTGTAAGTAGCTAAGCCACACAGTCTTCTTTCTGGTGTCCATGTTGCTGCACCTGTCAACTTAACTCACTCTTGAATATCACTACATGTTTGTAATAAGTGAACAAGTTTTACTTCTTCGCTGCTCCCTCCCTGCTGTAATCATTTTTATTGTAATGGGTTCCTTTTTATGGTCTCTGTAGAAACTGGGTCTCTCTCAAAACTCTTACAGATAGATGTAATGGCATTTTGTTGGTTTTTATGTTTATAAGCTGTTTGTTAAAATGTTCCGAGTAAAAATTCTGTTGAAGTTTATGATGTTAATGCCTGCTATTTATTAATTTTTCAATTTAAAAGCTTCAATGTCTTTTTCTAGCCGGATAGATTTGCTTATAACTATCCCGAGACTAGCACTTAGGCTCTCTGTTTTGTTTTCCGGTTTGAGCATGAATACAGCATGTAGTTTTAGCCTCGTAAATCATCGGGCAGCGTTGCAGCCATTCACCTTCTCTGTTATATAGTTCAAAAGTGGGAAATTGAAATAATTGGACAACAATTCAGGACACTGAAATCCCATGTAAGCCTGCTGGTTTCTAACTTCAATCCCAGTCTCTTTTTTTTCCCTTCTGAATTGGACTTTTGTATTGTTGTCTATAATTTCTTTAAGAATTTTTGTTGTACGAATGGAAGGATGAGCCGCGTATTGTTCATAAATAACCTGGATTTGAAAGTACATCATTTAATTTCTAAAGGGTTTACAGTGAATAGGCAAAAAAGTCACGGTTGCTTCAGTGTTCTTAAGTTGCCTTAATTCAGCTTTTCCTTTTCTTCTTTCAGATGTTATTCCTGTAGAACTTTCTGAGTCAGCAATGCATTTAAAATATATTTAGAACTGTTTCTTGGTAGCCATGCACCATAGCTTTTATCACTCTTTGTGATTATGTTTAACCTGTGGCGGAGCTTCATATTTTAAAACTTTGAGTGGATTGCGTTATGGGATGTTACAAAATGTAACCATTAGCCAGACCATCAAGATACATGTAGCAGTATGTTGGAAATGCTGTCCCTTCTCCTTCTTTGGTTATTTCGATGGTATATGAAAATATCTAAGTTGTTTCCCATTGGTTTCATATTTGCCAAATTGCCATGTATATGTTGAGTATTCAAAACTTTTAAGCAGTACCTGCCTGTGTTAGCATTATAATCATTTAGAATATTCATCTGTTTTTCTATCATGTCATTCAGTCTAAACTATTTTTCATTGTTTTTGCAGATTTAGTCAATACCATCAACTTCCCTCTTCGTCTTGATTTTCCCCAACTCATATGATCAGGAATTGCATAACTATTATTCTAGGGCATTTCTTATAAATATCCTTTTTGTTTGCATACTAAACAAAATAGCTCTATCACCTCTTCTCAATAAGAACTCCTAGCTGAGTGTAGGGAACCAAGATGTCACTTGTCTATTTCACAACCCCTATAGCTCTATCCCCGAACATTAACCAATTTAAAGCCGATGATAGGTTCTCCCAAAAACATTCTCTATCAAATCCATGCTTTTCTGTTGTTGATTGCAAAAATTTTAGGGGTACAGGAAAGAGTGCATGTGATGTTCTTAGAAACAAATCACCAAGTATTATAAGGTTTACTGCAAGACATGCAGTGGACTCAAACAGTCAGAAAATTACTGATGTATCTCTTAATTGGGATGATCAAGAGGAAGAAGACGCTGAAGACATGGAATCGCCATGGGAAGGTGCTATTATTTACAAGAGAAATTCTTCGATTTCACATGTGGAGTACTGCACAACTTTAGAAAGGCTTGGGTTAGGAAAACTTTCAACTGAAATTTCAAAATCAAGGGCTTCAATAATGGGATTGCGTGTCACGAAGGCCGTGAAGGATTACCCTCTTGGAACCCCTGTTCAGATCTCCATTGACGTGACAAAGAAGAAGAAAAGGTTGAGGCTTGATGGGATCATCAAAACTGTCATCACTCTTGCCTGCTATAGGTATTTTATTTTCTGATCCTTTTTTCCAGTAGACTTGAAAAAATTTCCCCTACATATTTGCACACTCGTTAAATTCATTTTTGCTTCTACCAGATTGCATTTATTTGTATTGTTTTCTTTTTTTCTTTAGTTTCCAGATTTATCAAAAAATTAGTTGAGAACCATATGACAGTATGATTAGTAAATGGACAGTGCAGCAACCAGGATCATGACTTACTGTCCTAGCTGTTGCCAAGTTTTAGTTGCCATTGCTTTGGATTTAGTGTATTGTAGTCTTTGTGAGAGAGAGAAAAAAGAAGCTGATTCAGGCATCATTACTGTTTGATCTACAAAAAAAAAAAAGAATTTTGTAGGTTATGCATGAGATAAGTAGCATTTTTTTTTACCATGTTTGCTCCTCAAATGCACTTAATGTGGTAGTATATTTTAGGATAGTGATTGCTTGGGATTTACATGTAGCATCTGATGTTAAAGACCTTTGACTTGCTGGAAAAGAAACAATTTAACCAGTTTCTCAAATTTTCTTGTTTACCTCTGATGTCTAACCGCAGCACGTACAGGTGTCAGTATTCATCTTGATCTTCATTTAAAAGTATTGACAAAAGGTTAAGAATAATATGACAATACCTTTTGATTTGATGGAAAGAATTCTTCAGGTCATCAATAATCTTACCATTTTGGCCAAATTATATGTTGCATTTTGTTTCGCAACTTACTTAGTGCTTCCTTATCATTCTTCTGTAATTGAACCTACTTGTTTATCATTTATGTTGAAGGTGTGGAGAGCCAGTTGCTGAGGGCATTTTCTCCAACTTCTCTCTTTTACTATGTGAAGAACCCATTGAAGAACCAGAGATTATTGATATGAGAACAATATTCAGTAACGATAAATTGAAATCTTCAATCTGTGAGGAAGAAGACGATGATGAAGCTTCAATCGACTGGGACGATCGGTTGCACTTTCCTCCTGAAGATAAGGAAATTGACATTTCAAAGTCCCTCCGAGATACGGTGCATGTAGAAATTACCCTTAATGTTATCTGTGATCCAGCCTGCAAAGGTTTGTGCCTCGAGTGTGGCACAAACTTGAACAAAAGCAGTTGTAATTGCAGCACGGAGAAGCAAAAGGATAGAGGACCCGGCCCTCTTAAAGATTTGAAAAAACAGATGCTGTCAAAATCCTAGTGTAATTGCACCTCCAACATTTTCTTTTGTTCGTTCGCAAGTGGTGGAAATTAATAGAGTTTACTTATTATAAAAAAACTGCATTTGAATCAGGCCACGCCACGCCAACATATGGATTCTACTAGGAGATTATTTTCGATTTGGCTCGGTTTTTATCTATGAAAAACCTGAACTGAAATCGATTTAAATTGTCCGGTTCCAGTTTGGTTTTTTAGCCAAAACACTGAAAATAGTTTTTGGTGTTTTCAGGGTTTATTTTTTACTTTAATCAAATACTTCTCTTTTCTATTTCACTAAAATAAAATCAGACCAAAAAAATTGAAATGAACCAGAAGTTTGAATCTTTTTTATAGTATATTTTTACAAAAAAAATGACTTGGTTTGGTTTAATTTTGGTTTACTAGTTTTAGCTTTAAGAAAATCAAAATTGGACCGGAAGTTTTTAACAAATTCTAATTAATTTAATCGGGTATGTTAATAGTTCCTTGATTACTTTTTTTTTATTTTCTCGATATATTCAGTTTATCAAATTTTTTCTCAATCCTAATTTGACCTACGCGTGACAAAAAACTTGCAGACAGACCCCTTTCAATTGTTCATTATATAATTGAAAAAAACTTGTACACTATTTGTATTGTCTATCTTTAACTTAAATCAATTATAATAATGTATCAATAAAAAATAAAAATCACTTAAAATTCTTTAAACTCGGTCAACCTCATCTAAGTCATATGAATTGTTTCAACAAGCTAAAACCACAAATCCTTTCCTATCATTCTTATAACCAAAAGTTTCAACTTGATTTGGATAATCAAACCTCAAAACCTCTATTGTAAAGTCTAAAATCTAAATCTATCAGTTCTTCACAGGAGATGGAGTAGTTGATATCGCATTTCAAAAACGCTTTCGAAAAAAATGAGGTTTTTTCTTATTTTAAATTATAAAAAATAGTGTTTTTAGATTGTTTTTATGTGGCGATGTTAAAATTATTTTTTTAAAAAAATATATATATTGATATGTTTTTGAACAAAAAAATACTTTTAAAATAATCTTAACTAGACTTCAATGCAATTTAACATTTGTTGTTGCATCCTCAACCAAGTAGTTTCAAATCCTTTAACGCTAAACATCAAGTAAGACTGTAAGAGATCCTAGCTTCCCTCAATTTCATAATTAGATTTGATCATGCAAAACATAAGTTATGAGATGGACTTCTATAATTTTTTAGGTTATTTTTAGTTTGACTGTATTCCCTTTGAGACATTTCTCTTAATATTTTATTTATATCATAAATATTTTAGATTAATTTATAATTAACTACGCTATTTTTTTCTCTCAGAGTTTGTTGGTTTACTCGTGGATATTGAAAAATAATGAGTCATTATTAACAATGTAAAATGGTGAATAAACAATTACCTTTTGAGTTTTCATTATTAAGTAAATATTATAAATTTAAGTTTATTCATATGTGATAATTTCTTGGTTATTTTGATGGTATTGCAAAGGGAGAAGGTGCTGGCCTGTCCGAGCTAGGTTCTGGATTGTCACCGAGAGTACTGTAAGTTTCTTGTCTCCTTTCCTTTCTCATCACAAGTTTTCAATACGAAGTATTGCCACCGAGAACAGTGGTAATGAATTCTTGATGTAGCAATGGAACTGTGATTAAGAAGCTGACTAATCCAGTTTTGTCATGTTCTTCGATCGGTTCGTTTTTTCTTTATCCAGGTATTTTCCATGCCTGAAACATCAATCGGACATTTTCTTGATCTTGGTGCATCGCATTTTCTTTCTGGACACGTAAGATTTGGTGCTGATTTGTGCATTTTCTGTAAAAATTCCATCATGCAGGGATTTTTCAGGGTTTTACTTCTCGTTGCGGTAACCAAGCTGGCGATTCCACTATTTAATCTGCTACGGAAGGAAGTGGGTGAGAATTCAAATACAAATTGAACTTGGGGTTTTTTTTATCCACTTTAATGAAAGTAAAAGGAGATTTCGAGGGAAGTGACGTGATGACAAAGAACTTAAAATCTACAAAGCAAGTTTTAAGTTTGAGTCAAGACATGCATCTCTTGTAAGAACTTGAAACAACCAAAATTTTATTCTTTCGCCTGTGTCATAAAATATGCTTTCTAAGAATTGAGATTTTCTGGAATCCAAAAAAAAATGATGGATAAAAATAACCAGTGACACTGGTGGGAATAAAAGTAACAAATGCAAAACCCTAATTTTATTCTCTGCATGAGATGAAGGGGGGTGATAGAGAGAAATGGAGATGACAGGGTGAAGTGATGAATTGATGTTGTTTTTTCCTTCTTTCTAAATGAACATGCTGAGAGCTACATTATATATAGGGGTGAGTTTGTGTGTTATATTATCCGTTGCGAATAAAATTTGGATTAGCAATGTTCTAGATCGGAAGCCAATTCATCCCATCGATTAAATTTATTATGATAGAATTTTTAATGAATTATTTTCATATATGAACAATGTATACTACGTGAATTACACTAATGATGCCTCAAATTAGAGAAGCCAAAACTTTCTTGCCGTAACAGAATATTCCTCTGCTAAAGACCATGAATTTACATAGAGAAAGACCTGTGGGGGAAGGGGGAACTTCGTAAATCATCCCTGATACGCGAGAAGAGGATTGTTTTCCAACCTGCAAAAAAATTGAGTTATCTCAACTGAGAACATGAGAACTGAATTGGTATTAATCTACACCATGTTCTTACATCATACTTCCAGATAATTTACAGGGCTTTCTTTAATCTGAGAAAAAAAATGGTACTGCAACTACATCTAAATAGCATTCTAATGTTGAACTATAAAAATTCAAATAACACAAGACAGATTGTAAGCGGGGCCACAAATGTATGGGGACTTGTGCTGCTTGGCCTTGGATTGTGGAATTCTAAATGTGTTGTGGCACTTGCTTGTGAACTTAGAGACTTCGATAGAAACATTAGATTTATGATTATAAATTAAAGAAGTAAAGTGGAAAGGGGTTTCTGAACTACCTGATCATACAAGCTCATAGTATGCTTTGCCGATTCAGATCAAGGGTTGAAGAGACTTGAACCGTCCAAAGTGACGGCAATTAGAACTAATATACTTGTAATCACCGCGAACCAAAGTAAGATTGATCCTGCGATAACAGGTTTTCAAAGGCGAAATCGTGAGATGACAATTTAAACCAACCTTAGACATGTGGTACTTACACATATATAATGTTCAGGTGACATGACAAAGAGAAATAAAAACATTACCAGCAGAACCTTCAGAACTGTTATTGTTATCCGAGGGCAATGATTCGGCATTAAGAGTTCGTGAGCGTGATACTGCAGATCCTGCACCTGAGGCATCATTTGAAAGTTTGTAATTTCCTGTCTCAGACGCCACTATTCCTTGAAATTCCTCGCTCACAATCAAAGCTGCTAGGACATCCATAAATGACTCTTTATCCATCTCATTTGAAGAACCCCTTCTACCACGCTCATAAATAGCATTTGATTCATCAAAATCGGACATTTCATCATCTGAAGCATCTATATCAGCATGCTCCACTTCATTCTTATCATCATCTTCATCCTCAACATAGGCTTTGTAAGTTAGTCGAAGGAGAATCTCTCCAGAAGAAGTTTTTCTGAACAATCCCCAGCCACCTTGCAGAACCACAATCTTGTCAGTTGGCACAGTATCTTGCAAAGATCCCAAATCGACCTGTAAAAGTTGTTGAATTTAGAAAGCTATATTTAAGAGAAATGAAAGAACATAACTGCCGCAAATAACAAACAAAATTTCCAGTTCCTGCGCAAATTGCCCAATAAATGCAGGGAAATTACAATATGAAGCCCACACAACAAAACTCCTAGGAGGAGAGGGAGGGAGTGTTTCGGGTCCATCAAATCATAAACTTGCTATTGCCACCTCTCTGGCCATCACTGCCATCACATCTAGCACCACAATTACTTCAATCCCAAGAATCACCATGTCACCACACTGCAAGGAAACATCAACTAATACCAAGACCATTAAAAATATGTTCTGGTTGTTGCACAACCACCAACTCTATTTCTTCTCTTCTCCAGTACCACTGAAGCAGGCAGGTTCTATGAACATCAATTCTTTTTGAATAGATGCTAGTGTTAATTCCAGTTTAAATGTAAGGAAAAAAAATGATATTATTACAAAGCACAAAACCAACATTTGATTGGATATCAAAATATCGATTTCTATGATATATATATTTGCGGTAGGATTAGATATATCCTAACTTCCTAATTGTTCATTAAAATTCATGTTATCTCACTTGCTTGAGGTAAATTTCTACGCATATCTTATGTACATAAGCAAACCTATTGGAGAGGTTATGTCTAATAAAAAACCTCTAAATGCTATGTGATCAATCATTCAAGTACGACAAACATCCAAAGAAAACATTGAGGACAACTTTGTACTTTTGCAAAAAAAAGTGTTGTTTGGAACAAAATAGTTTACCTCTCCTGTACCAATAGTTAAACCCGTGAATCCAAGAGAGTCTTTCACCTGGATGTTCAATTTTTGTTTCCGGGGGTTTGAAACAAGCATGTGAAAATCCTGGCCAAAATCATAAAACACAATTATCTCATGAAAGTTTAAATAAGTGGACAAATTGCACCCAACAATGAATGTTTTCTGGTAAACAAACATGTTCGCAAATAAATGAAACATGGGGCATGGAGAACCACCTGATTCCAAATTGGCTCGCCAGGAGGCCCAATGACAGTGGTTTGACTATTCTTTTTACTGCGCATAATTTGATCTCCCAGGTTCAGAATAACATATGGGTCTGTTTTACCTGACAAACAACAGGTAAATAATGAGTGCTGCACGTGGAATAGATGATGTATATGAGAATTGAGATACCCAAACAATCAAACATCAATGATCAAAGGGCATGAAAGATATAAGGTTAGGGGATGCAGTAGGACTATGCTTGTGACTCTTACAGCTGATAGCATCAACAAAATGCAGTGATGCAGCTTCAAGAGTGCAAATCAATGTGAAAGAATCGGAGCAAACAAATTACTTAAATACTTGAAAATGGGTTAAAAGACAAATGCATGGCAGCCCTCTGCTTTCCTTACTATTTCAGAAGAATAGAGACTGGTACTTATTAAATCATCCAAACAGGTGTCAAGCACCAGGCTGAAACATGTTGGACATAACACTCATCATCGTATATGATGGAGTCAATAGATATGTAAAAAATTATCAAATTAAAGTAGAGGGCATCCTTTTCAGTCAATACTAATTTTGGGCAAGATTCAACTGCTCAAAATTGCATGCAAGGATTCTAATGAATAATAGAATTCAAGAAAACTGAAGTAGAAAGAACTTTTACCAAGGAAGACATAAGAAAGTTTTCGAGCATCTACAAGAGTGACCGATAGTTCTCCAACAAAATCCCTGTTTCCTTCTTGCATTTCTCCTGCTCCATTTGAAACAGGGCCAACTGCTTTTCCTTTTTGAAAATCCAAAACAATCTTCTTGGGACGAACAAACAGTCGAGGCAAATCCACAGTGAGAAGCTTTGTCAGAAACCTATAGAAATGAAGTGAACCATTAAGTTAGGTGAAAGGAAAGGCAGCAAAACCCCTAAAATATGCTGCAGCTATAATGGACCTTCTCCTTTGATGCATTTTGTTGTCTATTATTATCAAACAAGATACAATTTTCCAGACACATCAGAGAACATGGACTTCAAGGTCAGAAGATAAATTGGCTTGCAACCAAAAGATGACTAGTGACAAAATTCAACAAACTTATCTACTGTTTCCAGGAAACACGCATTTGTAATAAATCATCAAATTATTTGCTTAACAGAATGCACGATTATCATTTGTACTGTGCTGCATCTTCTAAAACCTAAACTACCATCTGGTTGCATTCAAGATCATCTGACCATATTTACTTTGATATTATGGGATAATTGACTTTTAAAAGACAGAGACTGCCTAATGTTAAGGAACCATCTCACCTAAAAGCTCAAGTTTGTAGGTGAGGCCCCATAATATGATTTATATTATTCTCAAACACACACCCTCAAGTGAAAGCCCTTTAGGCT
Organism: Salix exigua; assembly: GCA_032356905.1. Lineage (NCBI taxonomy): Eukaryota > Viridiplantae > Streptophyta > Magnoliopsida > Malpighiales > Salicaceae > Salix > Salix exigua. The sequence goes on from CM063597.1 coordinate 12,450,574, forward strand.
TGAAACTTGCACAAGCCCACATCACCTTATGCTTGATTTTTATCAAATAGAATGGGGGTGGTGAGATTCGAACTCGTGACTGCTGGATCAACAAGGCTCTAATACCATGTTACGGAACCATCTCACCTAAAAGCTTAACCTTGTAGGTGAGGCCCCATAATATGATTTATATTATTCTCTAACACCTAGGGGCAATAATATTACAGTAAAAAAATATACAAAGCAAAAAAATAGCATACAGAGAAAAGTCCACTTACATTGAGAGAACAGGGATTGCTGGTGTAGCCCAATGCAAGCATGGAAAATGAGAAAAGAAAAGGTTTGCATTAGAATCTCCAGGGTCAAGTTAATCAGGTATTAAAATACAAGAGATAGAACAAAGGGAACTAGAAAAGAAGAGCTCTATGATATATCCACAATCTCAAATCATGTTCAGTTTTTCCAATCATCCATTACTTATGTCAAGTTTTCATCACTAAGAAATCAGCAGAAGCATTCTCCTGAAGCAAATGGGATTTAGTGAACAGACTGGCAGATTTCAAGAAGAAATGGCATCAAACTTCAGTAATTATTCTTAGCTATTCGGTGTGTTATAGCTGAATGAATCCAGATGCACGTATTATTAAGACATAAAATAGATGAAATAAACCCTTTAAGACAATAACAATGGCCTACCCATTAGATTGAACAAGCGAAATGGTGAAAGTTCAAATTTGATCTTCGGGAGTGAGACAAAAGCCCATGAAACAGCTCCCACCCATGGCTCTGTTGGTATCAACCGCAATTTGACCCAAAGTTCACCATCAATATCAAAATCTCGAACACCGACTGGCACTACAATGGGGATAATGCCAAATTTTAGCGACAGCATTAGCAGCATCCGAGCACCACCAGTATATCTGAGGCCTATTTGATACCTAAATATCACGAAAAAAAAAACACAAATCAGTTTTATATGTTATGAATCTGAATAATGAGTGCCTAGCACTTACCATACCCCGTTGCACAGTAGAAATCAATTAAGAGCTACTGCTAATTAACATTCGGATTTCCACGACAAAATTCATTACAATTTTTTTAAAAAATGGGTGACAAGGACTTCAAATAGCTAGCTAACTTACTGCAAGTCGTTGACACGGCGAGAGGTTCTCCTCTCAACATTCCTAACAGACAATGGTTCATCCCCTAAAGAAAACTGCTTAATTTCAACTCTCTCAACATAATCAGGCTTCTTCAAATCATCAATAACAGGTTGCAACAGCCCAATTAACCAATTCTCAATCCCACCTCTGTAAACCTTCCACAGCTTCCCTAACACCATATTAACCCACTCAACAGACTCTTTTCTCTGCAAATCCTTCTCCAAAAACAAAGAAAAGCTGGTGGGCACTTGCGGCCACGCCCCGCCACGCTTTCCTTCCTCGCTGCTTCTATCCTTCTTTCTTGAATTCCAAGCTTTATCAAAAACAACACCAACAAAAAAGAAAAACACAAATAACCCAACAATATTTCTATTAATTGGAGGCGATGGTATTGGGTGTATCACTCCTAATTGTGTCCTTAACTTGCCGACGATTGGATCTTCTTGAAAACCAGTGAAGTTGGAAATGGAATGCTCTTGAGATAATTCTTCAGTTTCCCATTCGTTAGAAACTCGCTTCAAAACAAACCCCTTAGTGCCCTTTGAAAGCTCAATGTTTGCATTGCGATTTCGGGTGTCGTTTGGGATGACACAAGCAAGGAAAGTTGTAAATTTTCTTCTGAAATTTTGGCGAGTGAAGTTGGTGGTTAGTTTTTTACGTGTCCTTTTGGAGAAAGGGAGTGGTGGGTGGTACTTGGTTTGAATGAAGGATTTACATGGGCAGAGGAAAGGGAGAATTCTACAAGAATTAAAGCTAGCTGAAGAAGAAGAGGACTGCAAAGTCATTTAGAGATGGAAAAATCAGTGCCCCGGTTTTAAAAAGGGCATGAGAAGGATCATTGCTTGGGAATAGGAGCATGAATTGAAAGGGAATCAATGAAATCTTAATCTAGAGAGTTTGGGGTATTGGTGATGTGCTCGGCTCAGTGGAAGAGTTGTAGTTGAAAGGTCCATAGGAAATTGGAAAGGAGATGAGGAGGAGAAGTGTGGAGGAGATTGAAGGAGAGAGAGAGAATGAAGAGGAGAGTTTGGGTTGTGTGTTATCTCTGTGTGACTGATGAAATTTAAAGAGGAGGGGATTGTCTCTGCTGTCTTCAACGCTCATTTTTTTTAAAATACCGTTGTTAAAAAAATAATTATAAAATAGTTAATGAGTGGCGTTTTTTTAGAAAAATAGTATAGTGGATGGATTGTTTTGTTAAAAATAATAATATTAATTGCATGGATTGCTTTTAATAATAATTGAAATATATATATATATATGGTATAAGATGTTTTTTATTTTATATATTAATACATCAAAATAAAAAATATTAATTTTATATTTTTCTAAAATAAATAAAAAACACCAAATTTCTGCAGCGCTGAGTTTAGATTTTAGAATTAGCATTTGGAAGAACTCAGTCTTGAATAAATTATTATTTAAAACACACCGGGTCAGTATAAATTTCAATATAATTTAAAAAAATGTAACATCAAATAAAATATATACAGTATTCCTTTTTTTACCGAAATTGTGCTTTAAAATTATTTTTGTAAGAAATTTTTTATTTAAATTTAAAAAATTATTATTATTAGATCATTTTTATTTTTATTTGTTGATGTCAAAAATATTTTAAAAAACGTTATTTTAAAGTATTTTCTGAACAAAATGTATTTTTAAATAGCAAATTCAACCCGTGTCTGTTTGAGAATGTAGTTGAGATTGCTTTTGAAAGTATTTTTTAAAAAATACATTAAAATAATGTTTTATTTTTATTTTTAAAAAATTATTTTTGACATCATCATATAAAAATAATCTAAAAATATTAAATTTTTTAATTTAAAATAAAAAATATTTTTTAAAAAATAAATAATTTTTTGAAAAGCGGTGTAAACACCCAATATACACTAAAATTAACTGCTTACATTATAGTTTTTTCTTCCTATTCTCTTCTCTAAGCTAATAATTCTACATGGAAGAGAGCTCTTGGTTCGCATTACATTCACGTCTAGGAAAAAAAACAGAAAGTGCCAGCAGGTATTGGCCTAGTGGTCATCGGAGTTATATAGGATGTTTAGTAAAGTTAAAAGATTATGAGTCTCTCTGGCATTGCAATTCCATCCCCGTTTTGTTGTTTTTTTTTTATATTTTAAATGAATATATTTTTGTATTTTTTGATGTATGAATATTAAAAATAATTTTTAAAAAATAAATAAATATATTATTTTAATATATTTCAACACGAAAAACATTTTAAAAAACTAATTCAAACATTTATAAAGCTGACAAAATATTCTAATTAAAAAAAAAAATGCCGTGCCATCATGAGTCGAGGGTCCATGACGTGTCTCTATCACGCTCGTGGAAGAAAAGCAGGCTCCGATCCTCCACTATCTTTTTCAATTCGTGAAGGAGAATAGCAGCTCGAGAACACGCACTACCCGCAAACATGACACCCATCTTTGCAACCATAAAAAAATGCGTTTATTTTGGCATGTGAGTTAATTGATTTTGGCCTGCTTTGTAGACTAAAAGGCATGTGTTTTTTTTTAACATTTTAAAACTACCTTTTCAAATAATATTTATTTATTTATTTTAAATTAAATCTTTTATCTTCTAATTTGGACTCTCGTCCTGTTTGAAATTGCATTTCTAAAGTTCTTTTTTGAAAAAAAAAATATTTTTTTATTTAAAATTAAAAAAAATGGTGTTTTTATATCATTTTTATATGATGATATACAAAAATTATTTTGATATATTTTCAAACAAAAACACTTTCAAAACCAATTTCAACCATATTTCCAAACAAAAAGCTAACGCATGTTTGGAAGTGTGGTTGATGTTGCTTTTAAAAGTGTTATTTATTCACAAACACATCAAAATGATATTGTTTTATTTTTAAAAAATTTATTTTTGATATTAGCACATGAAAATAATCTAAACACACAAAAAAAACAACAATAAAAAATTCTTCATGATCCATATAATGTCTTTTTTTCATCTCACTTGCAACGCGATGCAACCGTGAATGGTAGGAAATGACCGGATCCAGACACCTAACCAGACGAGGCACCCGTGTAGATTTAGCTATTATATGGTATTGCGTTCAAAAAATATTTCTTGAAGAAACAAAAAAAAAAACTATTTTTATTCTTTACATTAAATTATTGTTTTAGTGTTTTTAGATTATTTTCATATGTTAATGTCAAAATGATTTAAAAAACAAAAAAAATTATTTTGATACATATTTGAATAAAATTTATTTTTAAAAGTAACCCTAAAATATTTTCAAACGGTCATTTAATATAACACTTCTATAAGTCATTTTAAACTTAGGAGTATTTTTTTACCTTAATTTTTTAGTCATTTACGTGGTTTCTGAAATTTAACTAAGCATGTGACACGTGGTTTGATTATTTTTTTCAATAGCGCAACCTAGCACACATAATAGGAGTGCTTGGGAGTAATTTCAAAAAATATGTTTTTAAAAATATTTTTTATTTTTCTTAAATTTTTTTATGTGTTTTTAGATCATTTTAATGTAATGATGTTAAAAATATTTTTTAAAAAATAAAAAATATTGTTTTGATGCATTTCTAAACAAAAAAACACTTTAAAAAATAACCGCAACTATATTCTCAGCACATTAATTTTATTTTTTAAAATATTTATTAAAAAAGAGAAATAAATAAATATTTCTAAAAAACTAGTTTTGAAATTATTATTATTATTATTTCATTTAAATCTGTAAACTAGTGGATCATCATTTACGTTATTTCTGATTTATTTTTAGAAATTAAATTTCAAAATATAATTTGAATATTACAGGACCATAATCCAATAGCTTAGGAAGATGAGGGGTGAAAATGAACTCCCACCACAAACTTCAAACACACCATCTATTTTATTCTTTTTTTTTTCACTCAAGTTCTCTTTCTCTTAATTCAACCTTCCCTCTTGAAAAAAAAGCAACCGTAGGCTAATCTAGCTGATTTTTAGTATTCCGTGTAATAATAATAATAATAATATCATCATTCTTATTTTTAATGGAACTTTTGGTTATATGATTTTGATTGTTTTTAAAAGTATTTATTTTGTATTTTTTAAAATTATTTTTAACATCATAATATTAAAATAATTTAAAAAACCTTTTTTTCAATTTAAAATAAAAAAAATATTTTTTAAAATACAGCGATAAATATCCTCTAGCTTCTTTAGCGACCGCAGTGAAGCACGGCCGAAAGGCTATTACAGTACAATAACTCAAGGCATTCACACGAATACGGTTCCAGCACTCGCTCCTCTTTCGAAAACGCCCCCATAAACAAAGTAACAAACACCAAAACGACCCCGATTTTCCTCTCCCGCTCGACGATACGACAGCCCTTCTTATTGCCTCATCCTCCCTCTCACTTCCACTTCTCTCTACCATCCTCCTTCATCCCATGCAAAGGAAAATAAAATTAGGGTTTTGCATTTGTTACTCTTATTCCCACCAGTGCCACTACCTCAAAGGTTATTTTATCCCCCCCTTAACTCTCATTAAAGTGAATAAAAAAACCCTAAGTTCGGTTTGTATTTGATTTCTCACCCACTTTATTACATAGCAGATTAAATAATGGAATCGCCAGCTTGGTTACCACAACGAGAAGTAAAGCCGCCGCCAACTGCCACAGATTCAGGAGTTGCAGCAGCTACCCCTCCACCGGAGAATTCAGCTGGTAATAGTGCACAAAGTGGCTATTCAGCTCCGGCTCCGACATTCACTTACAACGTGATTCCTAACATGTCTTCCGGTGCGGTCAGTGCCTGTATTTATATATCTATTCCTTCTCAGCATCGTTTTTAGTTATTATCAATTAATTGCCATTATTTTTTTATAGTTAGATTTTGTGCAATGCATGCAGGCTTTGAATTCTAATCCACTGGGACAGCCCGTTCCTGTTACTGGCCCGGCTTCATCTGCTGGTCTTTCCTTTTCATATAAAACTCCTCAAACCGGGCTTGGTTTTCCTGGCAATCAGCAGCTACAATCCAGCGTTGTGAGTTGTTATTTCAATTCTTTATCTTTTATTTTAGAATTCCGTTCCCAGCCTAGTTCTCATTTACATGGACATGAGTTGTTGATGGTGCAATAGTTGCTGAGGGCGAGAGTTAGGATTTTAGCCTGAGATGGGCATTTCACACAGAATGTATTTTCTTACGATGACTTCAGAATGTATTTTCTTATGATGACTTTCTACTTGTACCTATTTTCTGGTAGCCAAAGAGGTAGTGTTTGGAAGACAATTCATACATCGGAGTTGATTCCAGTAATGCATAAAACTGTCTTTAACTTCCTCTTGATTGCGATGATGGCTGTGTATTCGAATGAAAATAGAAAATGGAAGGATTTTTTTTAAACTTCTGTAGTCATGGTGTTGTTTTATATATTCCATGGTGATGTCCTGCCATTGCATGAAACCCCGGGTAATGGTTGGGTGGATGTTCATGGTCCAAGAACTCAACTCTTTAATTCTTTATGATTCATGCAGGACAAATCACCTGCAATTACCCAAGGCAGTGCACCATCAGTGGCACCAATTGCATCTCAGTCTGTTTCATTTCCTCTTCATTCCCCTTCAAGTTCTTACGCATCTTTATCTTCTAACCTTGGTCCGACACCTTCACAAACACCAGCTACTGCTTCTTTTTACTTGCCCCCTGGATTGGCCAGAACTCCTGGCACACTTGCCCCCCAAGGATTGGTACCATCTGCACCAATGACCCAACCATCTGTAGCTGTCGATTCCTTACCTTTAGGAGCCCAGAGACCTATCATGCCCACAATGCCTTCTTCAATTGCAGTTCAGCAGCAAACTTACCCTACCTACCCATCTTTACCTTCCATGGCTGCTTCCCCACAGGCTCTCTGGATGCATCCCCCACCCATAGGAGGCATGCCTAGGCAGCCATTTTTGCCTTATCCTGCTGCTTTTCCTGGATCCTTTCCTCTGCCTGGACATGGCATGCCTCATCCTTCTGTTTCATTGCCTGATTCTCAACCTCCTGGGGTAGTTCCTCTTGGACATTCATATGCAATTCCCATGTCCTCTGCTTCAGTTCATCAGTTACCTGGTGCTCCAGGGATGCAGACAGATTTACCTCCTCCTGGAATTGGTATGCTCAGGGTTTCATGATAGGTTACTGATGCATTTACCTTGTAAGAGTTGTCTGTCTCACTGAAATTATGTGGAATGAACTTTTTTCACCATTTGTTTTCTGGGGCTTCACAGATAACCACAACCATCTCTATCACAGTGGCACCAGGGACAATGCAACTGTTAGCGAACCATCACATGTGTGGACTGCCCACAAGACTGACACAGGAGTGTTTTACTATTATAATGCTGTAACTGGAGTATCAACTTATGAGAAACCACCTGGGTTTAATGAGGTATGCACAATAACAGTTAAGTATGGGAGATTCCTTTACTGGCGTTTAAATCAGTGGAATTCTCTTACTGCTTTCAATGATTTTGGAAATAATGTAATTGGTGATCAAACCCATTTCAGTTTATTATCATTTACACCATTGTGCTAATAATTTATGCCACAAAATGATAGCATCAATATTCTAAGAAGATAACCTATGAGCTATCAGGTAAATTTGTGGGTTTATGTAACATTGTGAGCGTGCTAGTTTGAACATGCAAGCAAGTAAAATTGTATGATAGAGTAGGTCTTTTAGGGCTCTAAGTTGACCCTCCTCTACTATTTTGGGATTTTTTTTGGCATTTTCCCATCAGCTTGTCTTTCCAATAGCTACCTTCCTGTATTGGAGTCTGAAACAGTGTCCCCATCCGGTTCTTTTTGCTATCATGAGTTGCTTTTCTTTAACCTCCTCACTATTGGCGACACTCTTCATCAATACTAAGTTTCTGTTCTGTTTTACTCTGGATGCAGCCCGATAAGGTTCCTGTGCAACCAACTCCAGTTTCAATGTAAGTGTCTTTCTTATAGCGGATCTTCCTATACTATTAATTTTTCATCCAGGAGCAAAATGTGTGGAATTTATCATTTTTCTGTATTCTTTATATACATGTATGTTACATGAAGTTACTTCTAGGCCTGCTGACGACAATTTATTGGTGATTAGTGACCTTAAGTTGGTGCTATTATATGATGCATTGGTAAATGTCTTGGAGCTGCAATGAAAATGGTGCATTATTTGAGTCTGAAAGCAATCTTGTATACAATTGTTGAAAGTTGGTCTTTCTCTAAATTCTCCTTCTGGACCCACTTTTCTGATACTATTGTTTTTGTAAAAGTCTTTACTTTTTATATTCATAAGCAATGAGAAATCACATTTTTCAGTGTTGAACATTGTTGTATTCAATTACAGCATTGAGCATTGCTGTATTCATCTATAGAATTTGTGCACTTTTAGTCATGAAATAATAATAATATATATATAAAAAAGAAGTGCATGTGAATCTAAGTTCTTATTTGACAGAGTTGTCATTTTGGCAAAATCTTGAACTGCTTACTTGAGGGATAGTCTGTTCTCCATCCTATTTGTAGATTTTGGTAATGGATTGTAGTGCTGTATATCTATAACCTCTACTATATTTATTGTCTTTTGAGGTTTTTTTCTTCTTCTTTTTTCTCCCTTCTCTTCTCAAGTTAATTATTGAATTTTCATGTTTCCTTGCCTTTAGGGAAAATTTGGCCGGGACAGATTGGGTGTTGATCACAACAAATGATGGCAAAAAATATTACCACAACAACAAAACTAAGGTGTGGTAGTAAACATTAATATGCCATTCGTCTATCCATGTCAATGGACCTGTTTCATTCATTTTTTCTAAGCTAATATTGCATGAAAGCTAGTTCCTAATGGTAGGCATGGTATATGGGAATGAATTTTGTTACATGTTTGTATATCTAGGTACAACTAGTATTTTTGTAGCAGGGTTGATTAATACAGAATGGAACTATATGAAATCTAAGAGATATTGTATCCTTTAGGGGGTTATTTCTTATATTGAACTAATAAAATACTGTATAATTCAACATGATTACACAATATTCTCTTTATCAAGAAAATCAAGCAGTAGAACAGATTTATCAAATATGTTCCAGGTGCAATTGGCCTAATAGATCATCACCAACAAATAGTCCTTGTTATTACTAGTAGGAATTGGGATTTTGAAAGAATGTTTTTGTTTGGGAATCAGGGAAGAATATAAATACAGCACTGCTTATGGGTTGGGGTTTGAAGGGAGTAAAGTTTCTTAAAGCTTGATCTTTTGGGTATCAAGATCTAACCTGTGGAGGCGGTGACCTGGATTAATAGTTTGCAAGAAAAACCTCCACCTCCCTTTTCATTATGAGCTTCATTGAGCTAACTTCATTGGAATCCCTTATTGGAGGTTTATTATGAGTATGCTTTAACAGGAACTTTGCTGTTGTTAGGTTTTTATATGATCAGGAGTTTGAATCTTCCTATAATTTCATTGAATTGATATGGCATGAGGATGATGCAGGGAGGGTGATGAGGCTGGGTGAAATCTCACCAAGTATGGGAAGCTTAGTCTGTAATCCTATTATGGAAGTCATAAAGGAAAAATAAATCCCTTTACACCCAGATGATAACATGAGGGTCGAGAGAGGGAGAACAAATCAGAGTGCCATTGTCATCAAGCATTGAAACTAAAACAAGGACTCAATCACCAATGATTTGCTTTATGTATCACCACCAGAAAATTTCTCACAAACAACCATCAGAAAATCTCTCACAAACATGAGTCTGACAGCTAATAAAAACTTAGCACTGATTGATAGAGTGATAGTTTATAAACTAGCTTTAGAAACGGGGATAATTCATTTAGCAGGATGAAAGGACCAAACTAAGGGCTAGATAGTGCCACAAAGCATCTCAAGTTTTCTAAAATCCTGTTAATTTTAGTTTATCTAGGAGAAAGGAAAAATAGAGAGAAATCAAACACCGGCAAAAGGGCCGCCTAGTGTTTCAGATACCGGAGGAAACTTGCATAACCCATCTTTACATAGTCCTGTGAAACGGGCCAGATCCCAACTGACACCCTTATATCTCCGAGGCAACTTGAGGTTGATTCATCTTGACTTTGATAGCATTTGTAACACTACCTTTCATGTGTAAGCAATACAAATGGTTAAAATAAATAGATGAATGCAATATGAATTCATAAACATCCTGAATTTTGTTTACATTATGTGTATCATACCCTTTTTTTCACCATCAGTTAAGCAGCTGGCAGATTCCTAGTGAGGTGACAGAATTGAGAAAGAACCAGGAAGCTGACGTATCAAAAGGAAATGCAATGTCAGTGCCACAACTTAATGCTCTGACTGAAAAAGGATCTGCTCCAATTACTTTGAGTGCCCCTGCTGCTAATACTGGTGGCCGGGATGCCACAGCTCTTAGAGTTGTAAGTATGCCAGGAGCTTCATCTGCTCTGGACTTGATAAAAAAAAAGCTGCAAGAATTTGGAGCTCCAGCCATTTCTGCTTCTATTTCAGTTTCATCAGGAGCAGCAACATCAGAATCAAATGGCTCAAGAGTAGTTGAAGCTGCAGCTAAGGGCTTGCCAGGTGAGATTAGCAAAGATAAGCTGAAGGATGCTAATGGGGATGGTAATGTATCTGATTCCTCTACGGACTCTGAGGATGAAGATGATGGGCCGTCAAAGGAGGAGTGCATTATCCAGTTTAAGGTATACTATTTGTTACTTTTATTTCATTGGATAATATACATTTCTCTAGCTCTCTTTTTTTGTTTGGAAAGGGGGGTGGAGGCGGCTTTGAAATAAAATAAACAACTGCAGTTTTCCCTTTCAAAACACTATTTTTGTGTTCACTCTTGTCCCATGAAATTTACAGGAGATGCTTAAGGAACGTGGAGTGGCACCATTCTCAAAATGGGAGAAGGAGCTGCCGAAGTTAGTGTTTGATCCGCGTTTTAAGGTTTGTTGAGTCTAAAGAATTATGAATTACTTTGTTCGGGAATTAAGCCCCTTTCCTGCAACTGGAACTCGTTGAAACAGGTTTGTTGCATTAATGTATTTGCTAACTAGTGATATGATGAACTTGTTTGTGTTTTGTTGTGCTTTCTTTTGTCGCAATAACTTGGCAATGACCAATGCTTGCTAAATCCCTTATGATGCTCTTTACTGGAAAAATAAATCACCAACACACCTTGTCAGGATAGTGTCTTTAGGGGGGCAATTCTCTGGGTTTTCTACCTCATTACCTATGGTGGAAGATGATTTAAGACTCTTGTTACATGTGCCAAGCAAGCCATGTATCCCCTCCAAGCTGGTTGTGGGATCTAGGAATTGGGGAGGAATATCAATATGACTTACATGAATACAACAAAAAAAAAAAAAGACTTACAGGATAGCTAGAAGTTTTGGTTTGGTGGCTAGAGTTGAAGGCTATGTATGGGTGGTTGAGGAGCTCCATCTATGCTTCTCTCAGGGACTAATAACCTGCCAAATGGAGCTCCTGTTTCCACTTGTCTTTAGGAGTTCATCTCTAAAATCTAGTGATCTGTGACTATTCTGTACGCTATTGCGCTGCACAATAACTCAGCGGTGCTCTTAGCTGAAGGCATCTGCTTACCATAGTTTGCAAGTGTATCCAATACTTCTATATCTTTCTTCTTGTTAAGTATCTTTTCTCCTGGCCCCTCGAAAGCTGCATACGCTCCCCCCAGCCTAGTAGCCTGTTATCACTTGCCTTCTCATTGTTTGTGTCAAACACTGTATCACTCCCTAGTGGAAACAGAGATCTTTGGGCCTGTTCTGTCTCCCTCTCCAGAGTTTTCTTTTTTTTCTAAATGATTGTTTTGTGCAGGATTCTTGTGGTTTAATTAACCTTAATCCATCTCACTACTCAGTTGCATTCCTGCTCAGTGCTCCTCCATGTAGATAAAGCTTAATCATAGAAAAAAGGCATCACCAAGATCTTATTTGTTTCATTTTCCTGGTATTTTACGAGTATACTTATGCAACTTCTGACACTGTAAACTAAGATGGGATCATTTTTTTTAGAAAGATTAAGGACCTTAAAGTTATTTTGAACATTTAACAGGTTTCATGTTCTTTTCTTCCATATTTGTCCTTTGTAGTTATGACTAGTAGCTGGAGGAGAGGGGCAATTGTGCCGAAGATAATCTCTTCCCATGCGGATGTGTTTTAATTGTTTATTTTAGAAAGTAATTTCCTTTCTATGTGGCATGCATGCAGATTGCATACGCCGAAGGGGTTGTAGTTGATGAACAATCTGCTAGTTGTGACTTATGTGTTTTTTATCGCATCATCATGCATCTATTCTCTGAATCACATCTCTGATTATGGTACATGCAGAAGTTAATTTGTTGCCATGTTTCTTATTGTGAAAGCTCTGATCTGTTGCAGGCTATTCCAAGCCATTCTGCAAGAAGATCTTTATTTGAACACTATGTTAAAACACGTGCTGAGGAGAAACGAAAGGAAAAGCGAGCAGCTCAGAAGGCTGCAGTGGAGGGATTCAAGCAGTTGCTGGAGGAAGCATCAGAGGTTTCCTAGACCGCCTTCAATTTAATTGCCTTTTTTCCTGTGATTTTTTCAAAAACTCTCCAGCTTTGAAGCTATAGAGATTGCAAATTATTTATCAATAAGATTTGGATTTTCAGGACATTGATCACAACACTGATTATCAAACTTTTAGAAAGAAATGGGGAAATGATCCAAGGTTCGAAGCCTTGGACCGCAAAGATCGAGAGCATTTATTAAATGAACGGTATTATTTGAGAAAATGTCATGATATTTTTTTCAGCAATTTGGATTTGATCTTTTTGCAGTAGACCCTACAGTCTATTAGGTACCTTTAAGTGTATTGTTTTGTGTCATATTTGAACCACTTAGTGGATGTCCATCAGTGAAGTCTAGTTGAACCCTAATTTGTAGAATCCATCCCTATGGTGTTTGCCCCATGCTTGGTATGGCTGATGGTTGCACTGAGTGTTATTGTGAATGTGCCATCAATTTCTAAATTAAATTCAAAGTCACTGAACTTGAATCTTGATCTCCAGGTTTAAATTTATTTGGTTTAGTTGACAGTATCTTTCCTTCATCATCTTCATTCTTCTACCATATGTATGTGTATATTTTCCCTCAATTTTGCTGTTCTTATAATAGTTATTATTTACTTTATGGCTTTTAATTTCTTTGTGCCTTTTATTTTAGCTTTTTGTGTCCAAAATGAAAATAAATATAATTCTACTCGGAATAGTTGGCAATGGTTGTCGATACACAGTTCACAAAATACTTCCTTTTCAGTTTTTTTTTGGCTACTCTAGAGAAAGAAGATCCAGCTTGGAGATTGCCATGACCTTTATTTTTATGCTCTCATTTGGCCCTGCTCTACCAAAGCTGCGCCATGTGACTTTTTGAACACCGTTACTTGCTTTACAACCTGGGGTGCTGTAGAGCACCCAGGCAACAAACGGCCATTAATGTGTAGGCTTGATATATATTGGCTATACTGCCCAAGTGCTCACCCTATGTCTTGGATCCCTTTTCTTGTGACCGGAAAAAATCGATTTTGATTTTGAATGTCCAGATGGTGTGCATGTGTGCGTGCATGTATTTATATTATGGCTTATTGTTGTAGGAGTGCTATGTGTCTTATAGTTCAGATTAATGTCCTATGTCAGTATCTCTGCAACGTATGGTGCAAGAAGATACTCCGCAGAGCTGTTTTCTGCATAATCTGTTTCACTCCTATCCTTAAAGATTTGTGTGTTTTCTAGACAGAGTGATTTTTTGTCATACCTCCTTTATACCAACATGTGTGTGTGGATGGTAGGCTAGTGAACAGACTTTTAGAGTAACTCCGGGTTCCCTTCAGCCCTTAAGCTCTTTGTAATTACATGACAAATGTCCTCCAGTTTTTACTTTCTTTTCATGACATTGATTGAATTTTTTGTTTTGGAAGGATTCATCTTTTGAAGAAGGCAGCACAAGAAAAGGCTCAAGCTGAACGTGCTTATGCTGCTAGTAGTTTCAAGTCCATGCTTCGAGATAAAGGAGACATAACTGTTAGCTCACGTTGGTCCAGGGTATGTTCTATTGGAGTGAGGTTTTATGTGATGACGAGTTTCAACAAGATGTGTCTAGGGTTTTGCAGAGAATGCATGATAATTTGCTTCCTCATTTGATAGTAAGGAAATGGGAAAAAACTTATTTGGACATGATGAGTCTTTGACTTTGTCATACCGGAAAAAAGTAAACCAGCATAAGCAATGATTAGTGGGAAATATGGTTATTTTTTGCATAAGGACCATAAGCCATGATAGTTATTCTATGGGGATGATTCTGGGCTGTTACAAAAGAAATAACATAGATGTCTGTGCTATCAGATAAATTTTGACGCATAACCTTGTACTGATGTTAATTTGTGCTAATTGTAGGTCAAGGATAGTCTAAGGAATGACCCAAGATACAAATCTGTAAACCATGAGGATAGAGAAGTTTTCTTCAACGAGTATCTGTCTGAATTAAAAGCTGCAGAGGAAGCCGAGCGAGATGCAAGAGGCAAAACAGAGGAGCAGGTATAGACTGTTGGCTGTACACATCTTGGAAACTGCTTACTCTCTCATGCTTGACTATAGTCTCGGTAATTATTGCAATTGTCATTTGACTGTGCTGTGCTTTTGGAACATAGGAAAAGTTTAGAAACAGGCTAATTGGTCAAAAGGCCCCCCTGGAACTTTTGTTGAAACCCAATCTAACCCTTGACCTTCTGGCTTTTTTTATTTTGATCCCCCACTATAGGTTAAATCAATTCAATGCCTCCATTAGGCTTCTGTTCAATAACCTCTGTTACATGCACGCGAGGGACGGGTGGTTTCCTTTCCCTTTTATAACTTTCCAAACAAAAACCCTCATAACCTGTTACAACTTGATAGGTGTAAACAATTTTAAAGAAATAAAAAAAACTCACCTATCCTATCCTAAAACAAACATCTTTGGAAACTACCGAGAATACCAGATACCCATTTAACAATTTTGTTTTGTTCCCTGATCTTGAAAAAACCATACTCATATTTGATCCCAACCCATACGGAAAATCCTCGTAAATTCCCATTCAAACCCTAGATTTCCTTTTCATCAGCTCTGTAAGTGAACAAATTTTGGTGAGGGAAAGCATCAACATTGGCCAATTATGAGTCAGCTTCAACAACAAGAAGGAAGAGGATTGATGCCACGATTGAAGCAGCTCCTAGGAGGAAGGAGCGTTTCTGGTGCGATTACTAACAACCTCTCTTTGTGCATTGGTTTTGGATCAGATGAGTCTAGTTGGGGGTGAAGGTTATGGTGTTTGGCATGGTGGAGATAGATAGGATTAGAGTGACAATAGAAGAGAAGGAGATGGTGATGAGAGGGAGAGTTAAAAACATGTTATTTTTTATATATACGTATAACACTTGTTTTATAAATATTTAATAATTAAAAAAAACAATCTATTTGCTTATTATTGAATTAACAAGGTTTGATTCCCCCCTCCTCTTAAATCAGTTTGCATGTGTTCAGTTTTAAGAGGTCTGCATGTGCCCCTCACATGCTTTCTAACAGGCTGAATGAACAGAAACCTAGCAGAGGCCCTTCATTGTCTTGACCAGATAGTACAAGAGATCAAAATCAGAAAGCTGAGGTTCAAGTTGGATTTGACCTAAAGTTCAGGGTTTTTTTTGACTAAGTAGCCGTAAATCTATGAATCTGGGTCATTGTTTAAATGGTACCCCAACATGACAATGACTCATTCAGTTTATATTGATCTATTGACAGCAATTGTAAAGAGGCAAACATGATTTGATTTCAAAAGCAAGAAATTAAGCATTCATGTGCTTGTCTCTGTGTGTGTGGTATATGGATTGCCACATATCTATATCTCAGTCACCAAAAACATTCAAGTTATGTATTGGTGTCAAATACAGCAAAACTGATTATGAACTTCATCAATTAAGGCACTAGTTGCTGTTTTTTTGTTATGTAAAAGAGGGTAATTTAGAAGAAAATAATAAGGAAGATATGTTAAAGGTGACTAGATGCATGCTGTTTGAATTTTGTATCCTTGTGCATGGAAGTGTTTGATTTCACACGTATTTGAATTCCATATTCCTCTTATTGTATGGATGATTTCCTTCTCTTCCACTAACATGCTCTTCAGCTCTCTCTTTTTTTTTAAAAAAAAAAAGAGGAAGAAAAAGAACAGGAAGGGAAGTCAGACCAAAATGTTATGTTTGATGAGACAAGCCTAGATGCATCATAATTTTATATGTTCCATAGACCTTGTATTCTGATCTCTTCTAGGTGTGGTACACTGGCTTGGATTTTTAGTGGGGGCATTTGGAACAAAGATTGAAATATCCATCTATCTTCCAGATAATTTATAATAATATGTGTTGAATTGGGAGATTTATATTGATCTGAGTGGTGTAAATTTGTCCAGCTCCTTTCCACCTCAGTTCAGGACAAGCTGAAGGAGAGGGAGCGAGAGTTGCGGAAACGGAAGGAAAGAGAAGAACAAGAAATGGATAGGGTGCGTGTTAAAGTTCGGAGGAAAGAAGCAGTTGCATCTTTTCAAGCTTTGCTTGTGGAAACACTGAAGGACCCTCAGGTTTGTTTTTGATAACGGTTGATCATATTCTCGGTGGTACTGGACATATCAATGTCAAAAAACCATCCATATCAATTCCAAGATAATTTTAAAATTTGTTGCATATGTTTTCCATCTAAGGTTTTGCTGAATTAGTTGTCTGCATGGATCCAATGTCATACCTAAGTAATAGTTTAAATAGTACCTTTGATCCCTGTGCATGACGGGGTGGTGTCTAAACACTGAAAGCAGCATAGAACATGCAATTTCATCATCAGTTAGTAAATCTATTCTTACAATTTAAATTAAAAATGGATGTCATTCCTGGTTATTTCATTTTATATTTGCCCCAGAATACTAATGTCCATAAAGTCAACAATGTCTTTGAGATTCTGATAGTAAAAATTTACTTCAGATTTTGTGTAACTGACCAAACTTTTGCGGATATTGTTGCATGGGTTTGAGTCTGTTTTGTTCTCCTCTGTAATGCTGACCATTTGGCTTAACTATTAGGCATCTTGGACTGAGTCAAAACCAAAGTTGGAGAAGGATCCACAAAGACGTGCAACGAATCCTGATTTAGATCCATCTGATATAGAGAAGCTCTTTCGGGAGCATATCAAGATGCTACATGAGGTAATAGTTCTCAAAAGAAAGTATGCAATGGATTTGACTTGTGGATCTATATTGTGATTGTGACTCACTTTGTACACATATTTATCCCTTTTCTTTTGTGTTATCCCAGCGATGTACAAATGATTTCAAAACTTTGTTAGCTGAAGTTATAACTGCTGAAACAGTAGCCCAGAAGACAGAAGATGGGAAAACAGTTCTTGATTCATGGTCAACAGCTAAACGACTATTAAAGCCTGATCCTAGGTATAGCAAGATGCCTCGAAAAGAGAGGGAAACTTTGTGGCGTCGATATGCCGAGGAGATGTTAAGAAAGCAAAAGTCTCAACAGGATAAGAAGGAAGATAAGCATACAGATTCTAAAAATAGAAGCGCTAATGAATCTGGAAGATACCAATCAGGATCGAGGAGAACAAATGATCGAAGATAACTTATTGAATTTTGAATAACTCATTTTATGTTTTGGTTAGGAACTAGGCTCTTGGTAGAATTTACTGGTTGCTACTTTGCTAGTGATTTTGCTCCCCCCACTTTCTCCTATTCTGTCAAGAGGTCAGGTGATAATATACTTTTTTTGTTTAGTGTTGTATCATACCTGAGTATAACTGAATCGTTTTTTCATTCAAGGAAAAGGTTCGTGGCTCCATTTTTCTTGTTATGTGAAATGAAGCTCCATGGCAGTATTAGAATGATTATTATTCATCATTCTGTTTCTTGGGGTGCTCTGGGCTTCAAGATTCAGTTTTTGCCTTGTTCATCGGGGGCGATGATGAGAATCGCTTACAGGTTAGCTACCAGTAGTACTCTGGTCAGTTCCAATCTTCTGCAAAATAATACCACAGATTGGGGCATCTTGAACTTCTAGGTGCGAGCAATTGCTCTCATGTTGTATTCACTCGTTCATAATTTGGTCTGGTAATTTGCATTTCTGGTTTTGCATTTAACCCTCACGCTCTGCTCGTGGTGAAGTTTTTTTTTTAACTGGTTCATTGATGACGTTAAGAATCTCTTTTTTCCCCTTATCTTCCTCCCTCCCCTCATTGCAATGGAATTTGAAGTTGAAATGTAACATATTGTTTTACACTATATGCGGTGAATAGTGTATAAGAGACGTGAGGTGATGATAGATGATTTATGATTTGTTTATGAGATCTCGAGTTTAAGTTTGGAAGCCTAATTTTAGTTAAATTGAGAATATCAGAATTTTCAGTGACGAAACTTTTTGGATGAAATCAGAAACTAATATTGAAGATAAAAACATCGTTCTTTCTAGTTTTTCCCATCGAAAAACTATTTTTTTGTCACAACCTATTTATTTAAAATTAAAAAAAAACTACAATTGTCAACGCGTCAATGACAACTATGTTGCACCATGTCAGCAACCACACCTGCCACCATTTTTGGACATCCTTTCCATTTCTCACCATGTGCAGGTTGCCTATAAAAGGGAGCAAATTTACACAGAAAAGGGGGGGATAATACACGTAACGGGGAAGAAACATTTTAGAGATAATGAGAGTTCATCGTAAAAAAACTGGGGAAATAACACTAGAGGGAACACGGGGGAAGATAGAAAAATTGAAAAAAATCACAAAGCAGCTGCACATGACAGGGATGACGGGGACGATAACCACCCTTCCATCTTCCCCAACTCTGGCGACAACAACACCTCTTCACCGGCAGCAAACAGCAAGCCACACGACAGTTGATGTCCCTCTCTCTCTCTCTAAACCAGTTGCAGCGTCAACCACATTGTCTCTCTCCTTCCTCCGGCAACAACTCCGCCCAGCTCCCGTCGGCCACCACGTGGTCTCCCTCCTTAGCTTTGTCGCCAGCCACCACTCGGCCTTCTTTTCCAGCTCTGGTGACCTTAACAACATCAACAACATGAAGCAGCAGGGGCGAGACAACAATATACACCAGGAGTGGCAGGTGAGCTTCTTGTCATTGTTTTAGTCTTTCAGCTCCTAACGAGGAAGAGATTCTCTCATGAAGAGAGATCTATGTCAATCTGTAGAAAAGACAATGAAGAAAAATCAAATTTAGAAAAAAAAACAATTAAACAACAATACAACTTGTCTTAGATAGGTTGTACTGGGGTGATGCGTCTTTCCCTTGCATAATAAGTCTCTTTACTCAAGACTCTTGCAAACCAATAAGTTTTTAGATACCATAATACTAAATGACGACTGCTAATAATTAAAGTTGTAATTTTACGACTATAAAACATCTTATTTTTATCTCGTGTCGTTGTCTTCTTAGATCCTGGGAATGACACGGCATGAAAAATCACCATCAGCCAAAATCTTTAAAGTGATTATGAAGATGCCAAGCAAGCTCCTTTAATCCTATAATAAAAGAATGTCTACATCAAAAAATAAAATAATAATAATAATAAAGTTGTAGTTTTTTTTACATATCAAGTACAGACTTGCAGATTCGCAGAAGAGATGAATATTGCCCAAAAATCCATCCTAAAAACACCAACAAATCTAATTAAAAATAAAGAATAAAAATAAAAATCATTTTTTTTCAAAAATATTTTCCAGTTGCACTCCAAAACACTCTGAAAGTCATTATTTTTTAATTAAAATTACAGCTTTTATGATTATATTTATAATAATTTTGTTAGTAACTATATATGAGTGTATTCTGCTATAAATTTCATTTTTTAATAAATATATACTTTGATTATTACATAATTAAATAAAAAATAAATTTGAGATTATAACACTGAAACACCTAAGACTCTCCGGTACTTATTTTGTTTAATAGCATCCTTGTATGCTTCCCAATCAATTATCAAATGTGGTGTATATATGTAGAAGAAAGGGATTAGGAAATTTCTTTTTCCTTCCTATAATTTTTAATATTTTAATATAAAATTAGTTTTCAGTTTCACAATTGTTTATTTAATATTATTAGAAAAATAATAAATTAGATTGCTAAATAAAAAATAGTTAGAAAAAACATAATTGCTATGAATTATATTTATGATTGTTTTAGATTTATTTTTTATTGATATTAGGAAGCCACAATGTGTTAGGTACTAATGCTCGATTTTTTAAGTATCAATTTTTTTTTTATCATATTATAAAATAAAAATAATTATATAAAAAATATAATTATCAAGAATCAAGTCTCATGATTTGTTTTTATATGGTTATTATGGGAAAAAAAACATCTCCATATTGAATTGATGTTTAATTCTGCAAATATCTATTTTTATGTTGTATACTTAAATAAAAAAATATTTTCTTAGAAAACAAAGTCGTCAGACACAAATCTCATTAAAAACATAAAGCTATTCAAAATCTTGTCTATCTCAATATATGTTTCTTAAAAATATCATATTGCTTTTTCTTTAATAACTCAATTAATTTTGAATTGATGTTTATATTGTAAAACTAATTAGTTTTAATTTAGTTTTTATAAGTTTATCAAATATTATAAATCAGGTTATTAATTTAACAAATCAACTTAAATTCATCCAAACTAATTAATTATATCCACATACATTCATAGCGTTTTCTTTCTTATCCATTTTTTTAATTCATGTTTAATATTGTGTTTCAAAAATATTTTTTATTTTTATTTTAAATTTTTTTATATCATTTTATATATTAATATCAAAAATAATTTTTAAAAAATAAAATAAAAATTTAAATAAAAAAATATTTTTAAAAACAATTTCAACCCTAAATTTATTTAATCGAGTAACTTATTTTCCATCTTGAAAAAACAAAATTAGGGATTTTAGCTATTGTGGAAGCGCTAGCTCGCTCGCTCCATATAAAATCCCTCTGGAGTGAAAAAAAAAAAGAAGGTAAAAAAGAGTTGGAAACAGAACAACAATCAGAAAAGCTTCTCGTCTCTTCTCCACTTAATTAGCGGTTTTTCTAAATTACTGCAGTGGGAGTGAATCGACCAAGAAGATACCCTAATTTTAAATCAATAGATCGTGATATTGAAGACGGCTCGATTCGATTCTCGAATCATCTTCTCTAGAGGTGCATTAATTAGGGTTTTATTTTTTCCACTACCATTGTTCTATTTCTTGCTTGAATCTGTGTTTAAATTTTAACTTGTCCTGATTGCACTAGTATATGTGGATCATATACCCCATGTTTCCTGAATTGATTATTAATAGTAATTATTTTATTAATAAAATTGAAATATAGCCCCAATTAAATGTTTTGTGTATTTGCTAGGCGAGGAATTGATATCGTTTTTTTTTGCCAGGGATTTTTGTTGGTGTCTCAATTTGCATGAGATTGGAGTAACATGGCAAGCTATACAGGTAAAGGAGCCCCTTCTAATGGGACAATCTATGTTAGTAATTTACCTGAAGGGACTGATGACTCTATGTTGGCTGAATATTTTGGCACTATTGGGTTATTAAAGGTATGGAGTTTTTCCAGGTACTATTTTATTTTTTATTTTTATAATCCACTGCTACTGTTTGCTTCATTTTCTGTTGAGGGCTTTTATATTTTTTTCTGATTTTATTTATTTCTGTGCCCTGTTGTACCAAATAGAAAGACAAGCGAACTGGTCAGCCTAAGATATGGCTGTACCATGACAAAGTGACAAATGAGCCGAAGGGTGACGCTACAGTTACTTATGAGGACCCTCATGCTGCTCTGGCTGCTGTTGAGTGGTTCAACAACAAAGATTTTCATGGTAATATAATTGGAGTATTTATAGCACAGTCTAAGAGCAAAGATGACCAGGTGTATAACTCTGTGGATGATCCAAATGATTTTGGCGGTTTTGAGGAAAATGCTAAGGATTTGAATGAGGGTGAGGGAAGAGGTAGAGGACGAGGTGACGCTTCAGGGAAAGCATGGCAACAGGAGGGAGATTGGTTGTGTCCGAATACAAGGTCTGTGATGTGATATTGGTGAGCAGCTCTTTCTTGCTCTTTCTTAGCTCTAGTCTCTATTTTTTGGGGTTGCTACGGTATCTAATATGCAAATAGCTTCCTATGCTTTATTGTTGCAGCAATTGTTCCAATGTAAATTTTGCATTTCGTGGTGTATGCAACCTCTGTGGAACTGCTCGACCTTCTGGTCCATCTGGAGGTGGTGCTGGAGGTGGTGGTCGTGGGAGGGGACGTGGTGCCAATGACTCTGGTACCCATGGCCGGTCTGTTGGTGCCCCTACTGGACTTTTCGGCCCAAATGACTGGCCTTGTCCAATGTAAGCCTCTGCTTGCCAGGATTTCATAATTTGTTTTTTTCATGATCTATTCAATGATTCTTTAGTGCCATGCCTCTTGCTATGTTAATCTCTGAACAGTTATCAAACTTGGTTGATTTCCTCTGTATTTTGTTTATCCATTAAATGAAGTGATGTGTGATGGTCATTTCACTATCTCATTATACAATCTAAAGCACTGACCAGCAGGAGAATATTCCGAGGCTTAGTCTAAACTAAGCAGAAGGATGATGCCTTCTATGGTATTCTTTTTTCTTGGTGGATCCAAAAATTGACACTGATGAGCATGAATACTAGCTGGACATGCAGTGGACTGACATATGATTATTGATTTGTTGAAGTTTGTTGAAGTGTATCTCCCATGCACTAAATGGTATACCATCTAACTAACAAGTGATGAGCTTACGACAAATGGGTTTATGATGATGGTAGGATTGTGTCTGAATGCTGAATTTTGTGGATCATGTGCATGTGCATGAATGCTCCAAAGTTCCTTGTCATTCATTGGAGGGTGCTTAGTTGATGCCACTGCAATGCACTGATTCTATAATAAATGTTTGTAAAACCATCTGTGGTCCTATTATCTTGAAGAAGATAAGTGGGTATATTCTTTGTTGTCAGCCAGTACCTTCAAATTCATATTTTAGGCAATACAAAGCCTCTTTTTATCTGTGCTACTGATGTTTCTTTTTTGTTTTTCTATTGCAGGTGTGGCAATATCAACTGGGCAAAACGCATGAAGTGCAATATTTGCAACACCAATAAACCTGGTCACAATGAGGCTGGTGTAAGGTATGATATGATGACTCCTAGTTCATTCACTTGAATTCTCTTAATGCATCGTATGGATTGTGTGATGTAAAACTTTGTGAACTTTCTTTATCAATCTAAATATGGGGGTGCAATTGTTATTCTTCTTTCATTATTTTTCCCTTTACAAGGGTTACTTACTCTGGTTATGCACCGGGCATTTGGAGACATTTGAACTAGGCATCATGAGAAAAACACAAATAGTAAGAAAGTATCCCTGAATGCTTTCATGATTACTGAATGTGATAGATGTATTTGGGATCGAATAGGTATCTTTTGCAGTCAAGGTATTACGATGCTGACTCGTGATAAAAATGACTCATGTCACGAGAAGATAATAGACAAAAATAATTGAAATCATGTTGTGTTTGTTGAAGAGAAGATTGACTTTGATTTTAAGAATTACTCGTAACTTTCTTATTTTAAACTAAGTATTGCAGTGTTAGAAGTGAACTGCATACTGAAAAGTTTTTTGTTTAGAGTTAAATAAATTATTTTAAACCTCAGATTTGGTTTACTGTACTGTAGTTGGATGGCTAAGCCGATAACTGGATCATATTTGCTTTCTTTCTTTGTGTGAACTCCAGTTCTTACTGTTTCTCTTCTCTCCTTTGACTACACGTTACATTTTCAAAATGATATGTTGGGTAAGTCTTGGATATCTTATAGAAATCATGCCAAAAATATATATATCTATAATCACACAGAGGAGGACGAGGTGGTGGTTATAAAGAACTTGATGAAGAAGAATTGGAGGAAACTAAGCGACGACGGAAAGAAGCTGAAGAAGTGAGCTCTTCTTGTGATGTTTTAACTTTCAGATTATTCAACTGATTCTTATAATTTAGTCTTTATGATCCAATAACAGGATGATGGAGAGTTATATGACGAGTTTGGAAATTTGAAGAAAAAGTTTCGGGCCAAAACTCAACAAGCTGAAGTTGGCAGGGTGCTTCCAGGTGCTGGGCGTGCAGGTTGGGAGGTTGAGGAATTAGGTATGTGAGCATCATGTTATCTTTTAGGTTTTTTTTTGTAAAAAAAAATATGTATTAAAATAAAGCACTTTGATCTTATATGCTTGTATGTGTGTGTATATATATATATATATATATTATTCATGGGCTGGAGTTCTATCCATTAGATATGGATAGAAACCGGAGCATTACAATGTTGCCTAGACAAATTATTGGCGCCACTAACAAAAAGAGATACATTGCCAGGTGCTGTTGAGAAACATGGGAGAGAGAGAAGCAGAGAAAGAGGGAGGGATCAGGATGATAGGGAAAGCAGCAAGACCAGAGAACATGATGGCAGGGACAGGCGCCGTAGTCGAAGTAGGGAGAGGGATCGAGGAAGAGATCGAGATTATGAGTATAGTCGAGACAGAGAATATGGGCGGGACCGGCACCGGCATCGATACTGAAGATAGAAGCAAGGGTTCTCAGCTTTTACCCTCGGTTGTTTTGGCCCTTCCTTTGATGCGGATTATGCCATGTGATAAGAAGTTTGGCTTTTACTGCCATTTGATATGAAGCTTGGTTAGTATTTTTGCCATTTTCAAAAAATTAAAATTTCTCCTGCGTTGTAACCATTGATGGAAACAAGGAACGGGGTCATCCGAGCTCTTGATGTTAAACACACTGGTTTGAAATTGTTTCTAATGTCATCCGGAGTTCCAATCTGAATGGTGTTCTTAAATGGTCCTTTCCTGGATGAAATTACAACGAAAACCTCCGGTGGTGGCAAGATCATGAGCTCAGCATCGCTTGGTGTTATGGCATGCTAGTAAACATTGACGATCATATTTGGTCAATGGCTCATCATGTACTGATTGGATTGCTATTTGATTGTTTTCACATTCATTCGAGTCCTCTAAGCTTGGCATTATTTTTTGATGAGCAAAAAATAGTTGCTCGGGAGATCCAGTTGGTGTGGTTTAGTACCGGGTCTTCTCCGGTCCCTTCATCCAATTTCATCTCAGCTCCTTTCTTCTGTGGATTCTCGATTTTGGCCTCATCGATGGTTTTCTCACTCGTTCAGTCTATTTTATAATGTCAGAGATCGAAAGCTTTGATACGATCGATAATGTCGGGGCTAAGATCTACGACAAGGAAGTGATCAGCAGTAGGCTGCTTGTCTTTGCTGGGAAACAGCTTGGAAATATAAACAAGGTTATTCTATATAATATATATAGTTAGAAAATGGACGGATAAGATTTAAGAATCTGAGTTGAACGATGGAGATCAAACAAATTGACCCGTAACTTAGACTTTTGTGGCTGGGTTATTCAAAAAATAACGAACACGCGGGTCGAATAAGTTTTGTCAAGTCAAAGTGGGGCTGGTTTGACTAGCAACTTGATTGGGTCTGGGCTTTGAATACTGGGTTTCTCGAAGCAGCCCACGAGAATAGAACAGTTCAACTTTCAGGTTTCTCGGATCAACTCAGACATGAATTTTATAGCTATAATTTCAAATCAATCTTATATTTTATTTATTTTGACTTCCAAGAGGGTGCATTACAGTTTTTTATTGGCTATAATATTTTTTAAAATACTTATTTATAATTAATATAAAAAAACGTAAAGAAATAGGAAAATCCCAAATAGTGTGCCAAAAATTTATATTTCAACTGGTTCCAATTTTAGAAAAAAAGAATAATTTATTAAAAGTTTGAAAAAAAAACAAGAAGGAATTCAAACATAAATAGAATTTACTATATCTGAATAAATTGGCTCTTTTCATCTACTCATTCTGGCTATTGTTTCCAGATTTTTTTTTAATTTACACTAGCAATAAATAAATAAATTTTGTTTTAAAAAGTAATAAAGAAAAAAAATCGATTGAAAGGTTTTATGTTTTTGGTTTTATGCCGTTTATATACATTTCTGTTAGCTATTTATATGTTTGTTATTTATTTTTATTTTATTTTAAAATAAATAATAAAGATCTTAATAAATAAATAAATTTTATGTAATAGTAAAAAAAACAAAAAGTTCCATGAATAAAATAAAGTGAAAATCACGACTCCCGAGACCGTATACTTACCATCATCAAATGTGTTTCGTCAATTGAAAACTCCATTCTCCCTAAAATATATTTTATGGATCACATATTAAAATTTTAGTTATTTTAATTTTTTATCTTAATTTCTTATAAAAGATACATATTTTAATTCAAACTTGAGATATAATATATAAATTTCAAGTTTTTTATCATCATGCTACGCTTGAGGACCATCCATACCTTATCGTTCATCCAAATATTTTTTTTATTTTATTAACTTTATAGAATAAAATAATTTTATACAGTGTGAAAAAAAGGCATCATAAGAAAAACAGAAAGATTATTATATACCTTAGTTTTTCAAAATTTTAACATGTATGTATATTTAAAATTGGGAACAATAAGATTTTAACACGTCCCTTCATTTATGAAAAAGAGCTAAAATTAATGAAAGATTCAAAGATCTTAGCACTCAAAGGTCAAGCAGTGAACTGTCAAAATCAGAAAAAACTCCGAAACATATTGCAACACATGCGGGCTGTATCCGAAACCTTTTTTATCCTTCCACGTCCACACTCTCCTTCCCCCTCCCCGTGACTCTCATATTTCTTCGCAACTTTTTGGCGGCTTTTCACAGCCCCCTCCTTTTCTTTCTGGTCCAACAGTAATGGAGGGTGGAGTGCTGCTATTAACGCAAATTGAGAGCCCCTTAGGGTTTCAAAACATAGTTTCAAGGCATAGCTGTGTATGAGACAAGCGGATAACAACACACCTTATCCATAAATAGCTACTTGCAAGACATAGCTGTGTTGCCTCTCTCTCTCCTCTCTCTCTCTCTCTATATATATATATTTTATATTTTATATGTATGTATATATCATTTTCTTGGCACATGAATAATTATTATTAGGTCAGACGTCTCTGCTGGGGCCCTCTCTGCATGTCCCGGAAGCCTAAAAACTCCCGTGGGAGGACCTAGCCGAAGCCAACACAGAGTGGAACAGATTGCAGATGGAGGTAAAAGACAAGAGAATAACAACACAATACAATAAAGATAGATCCTATTGACTTGCAGGCAGCTACCATTGTCTTCTAACTACGTTGAACAGACAAAGGTTTGGTGTCTTCTCCTCCATTTGGCGTAGAGACGTGGTGTTTCTTTTTTGCTTGAGCACCAGCAGGTTTTTTTTGTTAGCTTCATAAATTGCAAGAAAAAATAATAATTTGTCATTGCCTGCAATTTGTTTTTAATGAAGAATCGCCCGCTGCTCGGAACAAAAGGACTCTAATTTCACTGTATGTGTTTGTATTATTCCTCAATTTTCTATTTTTTTGTAATGACATGAAAATCACTCTCAACTGCTTGCATATTTAAACATCTTTCACTGTCACTATGCTATTCTCAACCACGTCACAGTGAATAGAGACTGTACTGTCAAATGGAGATTAAATTACTGCAATATTTATCAACCGTGTAGCTCCTTAAGGGTATCATAAAATTATTCTATTAGATAATTGTATGCTATATATATATATATATATATATGGATGGATGGATGGATATATGCTGTGTCTTTTCTTGTCTACTGTAATCGCATATCCTTTGAGCACTTCTCACCGGCAGACAAACACAAGTTTCTAGGTTACATCCAATGCTAAGCAGAAATGCCGCAGCTCTGTGATCTTGCAATTCATGTTAATGGTCGACAGATATTCTTTCTAAATCAGGTAATGCATACAAAAATTTGTTAAGTAACTACTAGTTTCTTTTTTACTTTGAAACTTTTTGGGCAAGAGTTCCTGATTGTTCACGGTTAAATTTTGCAGAAAATTCTATCAGCATATTCAGGAAAGTTAAAGAAGATCATCAGGCAAGAAAAGAGAAAATCCCAGATTAAGATTTCAAGTATTGGAATCGATAACTTCCCTGGAGGGCCAGATGGGTTTGAGATGGTTTCAAGATTCTGTTACAATCATGGCGAAATCAAAATCACAGTTTCAAATGTGGCTCTTCTCCATTCCTGTGCAGTCTTTCTTGGCATGACTGAAAATTTATCCACGGGAAATCTCTTGAAACAGACAGAGACATTTCTCGATGGAGTGATTGACTGGTCTTGGCATGATATAATTGCCAGTCTCAAAAGCTGTGAGTCATTCTTCACATATTCAGATACATCTGGACTTGTAGAAAAGCTCATTTTTTCACTATTGGAAAAGCTTGCACAGAACTCAGATATTACAACTCTTATCGCTTCTTCTTCTTCCTCTTCATCGTCTCCTGAAACTGCATCTAGGTTCAGGTTTTCTTCCTCAGCTAAAACCACTCCTGAGTCAACTAAGCCAGGTTCATCTAGCAAACAATGGTGGTTTGATGATTTGATCGTATTACCTCCAATGATTATTGAAAAGCTAATAGCAAATATGGGGGCTTATGGAACTGATAACAACAACTTAATCCTCACAAGGTTCCTACTCCATTACTTGAAAAATGCCGAACTTCAATGCAAGGGTGGAGCAAAAGGCACTGTTTTGTATTCAAGAGCAGACTATTCTGGTCTTGCTGGCACAGCTGTCCATGGGGTGAGCAGAAATTCATTTTCTTGCAGAGGCCTATTTTCAGTATTGAGGGTAGTGTCTGGATTTGGTCTGAGCAGAGATTGTAGAGCCAAGCTGGAGAAATTGATTGGTGCGATGCTTGACCAAGCAACATTGGATGATCTGCTGGTCTCTGGGCATGATGATAGGGGTGTTTTTGATGTTAATCTGGTAATAAGATTGATAAGAATATTTGTTAATGGTGATTTTCTGTCCCCACAGAAGTTGAAGAAGGTTGGCAGATTGATTGATAAGTATTTGTGTGAAATATCTCCTGATCAAAACCTCAAGACCTCAAAACTCCTAGGAGTTGCAGAAAGCTTACCCGACTCTGCAAGAGATTGCTTTGATGGGGTCTACAGAGCCATTGATATCTACCTACAGGTAAGAATTAAAAACCCTTTTTTCATTTTATGTCTCTGTCATCGAAGATGGTCAAATACTTGATGGTTTGGATAAAAAGAGTGAAACATCAAAAACAAATTTAACAGCTAAGACAAAATCGCCCATTAATCTGTAATTATTTTCTTCATTAGTTTAATTTAATTAAAATCATTCCTTGGTTTTTTGAGTTTCATTCCCATAGCTGATCATCTGGGGAGAAATTCAGCACTTTACCCCTTCAATAACATCGAAAAATAAATCTGTAACCTGTCATTTTAAGCCAGACTTGGGTAGTTTGTGTGTTAAAGTTATCGTAGCAACTAAGGCATGGCACTACTAGACTACTGCGCACAAACTCTACTATTTCTGTGAAAAAATTTCTAACCAGTGGTTAAATGTGTTCCTCTCCATGATAAGGTGGTTTGTCACATATGGACGGGCCGACCTCCGGCTGTCCAATCCAGCATTAATGGATGATGACTTAATTATTTATGTCCCGGCCGACCACATATTAATTTGTGCTCCTTCTTCTTCTTCTTTTCTTCTTCTTCTTAACTGTAAATCTTTCGTTTCTTTCCCATTTAAGTCCGTGTAACTCACGGCGACTCTCTCTGCCACCATCAAAATCATCTTTCATCTACTCAAACAGACAAGAACTCACAGATTTCTCAAATAATGGATCGGCAACGAACAATCCAATCTCTTACTTCTCCAAGGGCCATGCGGTCTATTCATAGTCTAGTGTTCAGGAAAGTAGAAATGCTTGCCTGGTACATCATGGACCGCAAATTCCTAACCTTATTCCAAATTGATAGATTGAAGTCGAATGTCACTTGAACCTGGCAATCGGCATGGTATGGCTTACTAGTCTGCTAGCTTGTCTAAAGAGTTTTCTCTATTTTTTTCACTTCAAAGCTAAATAGGCTAGCAAATATCCCATAAACAAGAGAATATGATTGTAGCGAGAAAAATCATTTCTAAAAAATCCTCATCTATTTTATGAGTGAATCGCCCTGTGTATCTAACGGTTGAAATTCTTCGAAAACTTTTCCTTAAAATCAACGTTAAAAGGCAGAAAAGTACCTGTGTGATGTAACCAGTAACCACTGCATATAATTTGTTGAGAATTCACGAGTTTGAGTCTTACAGGTTTAAAACAACCGAATTTCTAAAGCAGAATAGTTTGGAGTGGAATATGGGCAAAATATTTAGTAATTTGTTCCTTGTTTGATTCTGATGATTCATAAAGTCAGTGTGATCCAATTGTATAGATACAAATCTTTTGATTCATTCTATTTGTGGGAATTTGCAGTCTCACCCAACACTTTCATTCGAGGAGCGATCAAGATTATGCGGGTGCCTAAACTACGCGAAGATGAGCCTTGAAGCATGCAAAGATCTTGCCAAGAATCCAAGAATCCCTCCAAACATTGCAGTTCAAGCACTCAGGTTACAACATTCTAAAATCCCAGAAAGTGATTTCTCTGTCCCTGTCAAAGACATCGAGAGCCCAAGCATGAGCAGTTGCTCCGGCCACATGGTCTTGTACAATGATAATGTTGAGAGGCTTTCACAAGAGAACCAAGAAATGAAAATGAACATACAGAGGATGCAATGGAGGGTGATGGAGTTGGAGAACGCATGTAAGGAGATGAAGGGTCGGATCTCGAAGGGTCGGATCTCAAATGTTGTCAGGCACGATGTCAATGTCACGAGTAGTTCAGCCCCTTGTAATTACAGTAGCTCATCTTTTCCTAGACTCTGTTGAGCTCAAGCCAGGGATACATGTATATCATCCACGGATATCAAATAAAGATTTTCAATCACAGTCGGATTCGATGTTCTGATAAAAATCTAATTTTGAGGAACTATCAGTAAATTTCTGTATTACTGGTGCCTTTGTTTTAACAAGAAATCTTAGCGCAATTGAGATTTCTACGTGACTGTAATTTTATATTGCTGGTATTTGAATCACAGTGAAGCTTTACGAAAGAGAAGCTGGAAAATTGTTTTGTGTCGGCTCAGCAGAGTTCATGCGTATAGAATAAAATTCTTTTTTGGGGGGTTCACGGGCGCCTGGAGATTTTTTGAGAGCAGGGTGCCTGCATAGATTGATCCTGGGTCATTGTCAGGTCTAGTCTTACAAATCCGAGGGAGTTCATAGAATTACACCCAGATTTCTTGGATTCATTCTGGCTTCTGATCTTGGAAACAGACAAATGTCTTCATTTTCTTTGTTTGATAGGATGTGGAGAAAGGTGCCCTCCAGCATCGATTCGCTCCTGAAGACATTCTCTGGA
Source organism: Salix exigua (assembly GCA_032356905.1). NCBI lineage: Eukaryota > Viridiplantae > Streptophyta > Magnoliopsida > Malpighiales > Salicaceae > Salix > Salix exigua. Next base: position 12,482,311 of record CM063597.1, read on the forward strand.
CAGAATTGTCGCCCACAAGATGGCCCGAGAAAAAAATGCATTTCTTTAACTTCTGGTGATGGAATGATTCGCAACCCGATCACAATTCAGAAACCACTAGTGGTAGTTTGTGGTCCTTTTCAAAACAGTTGGCTTACACGAGCTCTCGGTGGGGTTTTGTCTCTATATATCTGTTTCTATTACTGTACATCATATATATATATATATATATATATATATATATCATGCAGATGAAGGTGAAGGTGAAGGTGACCGGTATTGTCAAGATTAGTAATCCCGTGATTGCATTCACCGATTAACGAGCTCAGATCAACGCGTGAAACAGAAGATTGTCATAAAGTTGGTGGTTTAACTTTGAACTTCTGCTTTGGTCTCGTGCAACTTAGAGGTGTTTAAGAAAAAGTATTTTTTATTTAAAATTAAAAAAAATATTTTTATATATTTTCAATGTCAAAAATAAAATTAAAAATTAAAAAAATATTTTTATAAACAAAAATTAATTTAAAAACAAACCTTGTATCTTTAAATATTCATCAGGGGACCAGATGCTTGCATGGTTGATGCACTTGATTTCTTGAGATATTTATGGTGTTCAGGGAGATTTGCTCTTTTATTTTATTAAAAATAAATAAATAAATTTTGAGTTTAATTTGTAGAAATTATTTTTTTTTGTGTGTGATTTTAGTTATTTTCACGTGTTAATGTCAAAAATAATTATTTTTTTTAAAAAAAATATTTTAATTCATTTTTAAATAAAAATAACTTTAAAAAATATTCTCAAGTAACCTTATACAACAATCTAGTCCCATTTAGGACAATCTAGTCCCACCAGACCAGTCTTTCTAACCTTTTTGCTTGTGTGTTTCACATGTTCTCCAACAACTTATTTTCCAGAATATGTTGAACAATTTCTCCCCTCCCCTATATTTTCATGATCTTAGGAGCCTGTAGAGCAATTTCATGTATGCCCCACTTCCAGTCATTTTCGCCGCAACTAACCCACAATTTGCTTGTATAAATATAAAGCCTCCATTGTTGGTTTGGGTTTTGTTTTGAATTTTAAATATATATATATATATTTAAAAATTTAAAAATTATTTTGATACACTAATATAAAAAATACTTTAAAAAAAAATAAAAATAAAATTATTTTAATATATTTTTAAACAAAATACATTTTGAAAATCAAAGTCAAATACACTTTTAAACCGCTACTTTTCCCGGTATCAGACTACCATAACAGCCACTGTGACAAAATCAAAATGACAAAACTGCCCTGAGATTGTCACGAAAATCACCTGCGTCCCCCATCGAAATAACGTGTCAAGTCCGACAAGAGATACGGGAGTGACGTGTAGACCTAGTCCTTCTTCCCTTGTCCGAAAATTCAATTACCCAAATTAGCCCCTTACCTGCCTTAACAACCCATCATACACGCCATCTATATACTAACTGGGAAAAAAATTAACAAAATCAATTTCATTAAAAAAAAAACACTTTACGAAACCTATAAACTATGACAACTTGAATTACTATTATAAATCCTTATATATAAAAAAAATACATAGTCTATAATACTCAAATTTTAATTATAAAAATATTAAAAATATAAAAATAATAATGGTATTTTCCATTAAAATTTGGGTGTGAATAAACATGAGTTTCCTCAAAAAATCACAATTTGTTTTTAAAAAAAGGAACCCTCGGGGAAAAGCCGCAAATTAAATGTTCAAACTTCTAGGTATGCTTTATATTGACTAGATCTGCCCCGCGTCTTAAGTAAGGCAGCGTGCGGCGACTTTTCCACCGATCATCCCACGCAAGGCCAACCAGCGCAGTAGCTTCATCTTCTCTGTAGATTTTGAGAGGATTTATATTTCTTTTCTTTTCATTTCAATTCTCACCATCAACCATCACAATGTTTCTAACAGAAACTTCCACTTTCCCTTCTTTCTTCGATCCTTTTAACGATACCAGGAAGAAGAAGAACAAGAAAGATGTAGCCCATATGAAATTCGACCTTTTCTCTCACACATTCGACGAATCCCTTCTTCGTCGTCTCAAAACTTTAGCTAATTCATCCTCCACATCTCAACCGTCACTTGCAATCAATTTCTCCTGGCTTTCCTCAGCCCTTGATTTTCTATCATTCGCCCATGAAGAAGCCACAAATCTACTTTCTTCTCTCAATCTTGATAATTCTTTGGAGTTTTACTTGGATAACAGTGTCAAGATCCTCGATCTTTGCAACTCGATCAGTTCAGAGATCGAACGCTCCCGCAATCGCCGACTTGTCCTCAGTTTTGCACTTCTCGTTCTCAACAACGGCAGTGTAGATCCAGAGAAGCTGGCAAGAGCTAGGGTGTCATTATCTGACTGGGTAAATTATTACAAAGGACCCATACTTGATAGCAACAACCATTTGGAGAATATAGCGACAGATTTGGCAACGAGGCTTAAGGAGATTCCGCGTGGAAAGATATCAGCCGATGAAAGGTTTGTTCGCCGCACGATCAAAGCCGTTGGGTTGGTAACGGTGTTCGTTGCTGGAGTTGTGGTCACGGCGTTACGTGGATCATCCGGCCTAGTTGTTGCCGTTAGAGCGCCTCCTGAGTTTTTGTGGGCCGAGTCGTTCAATTCTCTCTGCGCATCGGTTTCAACTCGGCCAGACAAAAAGAGGTATCTACTCGACGAGCTTGATGAGATAGAGGCGCGTATTAAGGAAGTGAGTGGCGTCATGGATGACGGTAGCGGAGAGAATGGGGAGAGGCCAAGCAGCGCCGTCAAGGAGCTGGAGATGGTGACGGGAAGGTTAGGAGAGGGATTGGAGAGGTTGGGTAACGGCGTGAATGAAATATTCAATTCGGTTTTGAGGACGAGGGATGGGATGCTGGAGAAAATGAGAGTGGGTCAGCAGGAGCAACGAAGTGATGCCAAAAAGTTTACTAGTAATCTGCACAGTAAGCATGTATTGTACAATGCACAAAAATAGTTCTGTTTGATATTGTTTTTATTTTTATAATTGAGGTTTTATAAAAATAGTTTCAACTCAACCTAATAAATCTTTCCAATGAGTCTTGAGCACGGGTTAAATCAAGAAGCTCAATTCTTAATAAATTTAATATTGATTAGCCAAAGTAAATTCAACAATGAACAATAAATAAGGAGACTCAATAAAAACCAACTATTTTTCAGAATAAGTGAAAACCATACAAAATAGATAAAGTAAATTCAAATTAAAAATTTATCCGATAAAACAAATATTAATAAAAAAATAAGAGCTAATTAAAAAAAAGGATGAAATAGAAAAAGAATTCAACTCTCGTATATTATTTTTAAGAAATCATTTAGAATATTTAATGATGGAATTAGTTTTTTTTTTTATCAATTTAAGGAACTAGCTAAAAAAAACCCACCAAAGAACAAAAATAAAAAGACATTTTTTAAGAAATATGCAAGGGTCGCCTATTTACTGGTGTGCCATGCAAGAGCTAACAAATTGTTTTTTTAAGAAATATTTCATGTTTATTAAAATACAACAATGTACATTAACTAAAATGACATTACAAAACAGACATAGTAGAAAGACCAAAAACCCTTGCAGCTAAGTGTTTGTTTGAAATTACAGTTGTTGTTGTTGTTGTTGAGATTAAAAAAAAATAGTTTCATAAAAAGTATTTTTACTGCAGTTCAAAATAAATAGTGAAATGTTTGGTTAAAACTGTGATTGAGTTTGAGGTTGAAAAAAAAATAGTTTTAAAGTGTTTGGTTACCAAACTTTTCATATTGCTTTTAACTTGTGAAATTATTTTAAAAGACATATGTGTATATATACATATGTATATATATAATTTTTTAAAATATTATAGACTTAATAATTATAATAATAAAATATAATTAATATTTCAAGTAAATTAAATACTTGTTTTTATTCTTTCATCAAACTACTTGTAATTTTATCATGAATTAAATTTATCCCGGAACAATAGTAAAATATCATCTAAAATAAAATTAGAATTACGAGACAAAAATTATATTATGATATATATATATATATATTCACTCCCAGACCCCACCCTAGGTTTACAACGCCATGGAAAAAATTGTTTTTTCACAGTTAACCAAACGATACTTTGTGTGCTTTTTTCATACCACCGATAAAAACACAAAACCAAACGGGCACTAAGTGTTTTTATTTTGTTTTGTTTTGAAGGGCGACAATGTGCTTATACTATTTTAAAATAAATTAAAAATATCAAAATATTTTTTTCATATTAAATTAGTAATTTTACATTGCAATAAAAATCAAAATAAATAATTTAATTTCATTAAAATTATAAAAATAATAATTGTTTATTGTGAAAATATCATTTTGCCCTCAATATCATTTAAAAGTTTTATGGTTCAAGGACAGCCATATCATTATACAATTACAAGTCAGGAATAATGTCTTGCAAATGTGCACTTGTCATTTGAATTCATCCAAAAATGCTTTGCTAGAATGTGATTTAAAGCACGTGATTAATTCCCAATTTTATTTTCTATTCGAATTACTGTACATTTAAAAACGTCTAATTTAGATTTGAAAAGCATCTGTTAATTTTTAAATATTTTTTGTTTCTTTTTGCTGACCGAAGAAAACGCCGTGTCTCAACTCAAGACGCAAGTTTTACTTGCACACGGAATGAATTCAATGACGACCAGACCAAGCAAGCAAGCATGCATTTATACGGGGTGATCAAATCTAAGACGCCAAGCTATGAGAGCCGCCATATCAAATTCAAGCATGCATTCAGGAGAGAATGAGAAGCTTTAAATACCTTCATGAAGCAATGCATTTCTTTTCTGCCATTTTGCTTTCAGAAAGTAGAGCTCCTTCATACTCTTCAAATATCAGCTCAACAGAAACAAAGCAAAGGCAACGAGCAATTGATTGAGTGTTCATTTTGCTACCATCCAATTGGAGCTCAATATCTGCCAAGTTGCTTTCGTGAGGCAAAAGAAGGATACTTTTTTCCTCTCACAACTGGGAAAAACAAAAATGAAACGGAAACCAAAAACATGGCATCTAATAAAAACTATTCTCCGTGTGCGTGTGAGTGTGCATGCCCCTCTTGTCATCCTCTCTTTACAAGCTGCTAACTGGAACTCTGGCTGCATATAACCTACACCTCTGTTCTAGCTAAATATTCAGATAACTTACAAGAAAAAAACATCATTTCCTTCTTGGCATCAACAGGACAGAGATATATCACTAGTTGAGCCCTATAGAGTTGGTAAAAGTGTACATGTGGAAAATTGAAGTCTATTAGCTGTTGTTTTGAATAGGCTGTGAAGCACATCTGTCTTCAATGGCTTCAGAGCTCAAGATTTTTCTAAGAGAGCGATACTGGAGGCGAACATCCTCACCACTTCCAATAATCTTAAGCAAGTACCTGAAAGAAAGAAAAAGGAAATATCTTCGCACTTTGCATCTACATCCAAATTAAACCTCGAGTCTCTTTTTATATGCAGTGTTTCAATCTACCAATTCTGTGATTATCAGAAGGCAACTAGTGTTTAACTGCTCTAAAAAGCCATCTCAACTCACCAGCCATTCAGACATTGTGAAGTGATGATTGCTTCCTTTCCAACAAATTTTTCTGGTGTCCTCCTATTTCCCTGCATGGTTCAGCACATCACTCAAATTTTCATTCATTCACGTGACAACAGCTATAAACAGAAAACAGGGCAGCAAAATGCTAAAAACTAACCTTAATCATTACTTTCTCATTTACAGAAAAAGGATACTGCACTCCTCTTTGCAAACCATCATCGGCAGCTATACCTCCATTCTCCTAGGGACAAATAAATTATCAGTTAAAATGCATAAGCTTGAAACCACCTCACTTCCTAATGCATAATAGAATGTACCATTCACCGTAAAAAAAATCAGCAATTCATTATGGTTTTGATCAAAAGATTATTTGCCGATAATTGCATGATTTCAGCTTGCTTAGCAGCCTCTGCTAGAAACTAAAATTAATAATAGACATAGAAAGTGGCAGTCCAACATCACCAGCAATAACGTTAAAATAAGGTCAGAGTTGATACCCCATGCAACAAGTAGCAGTTTCAGAATTAACATAGTTGCCACAATACATCCACCCAAGTACATTGGAGGTTCAGTGGTGGGAGATAAACAGGATCTTTAATTCAGATAAAAAACAAGACTGTAAACAGACAAGAAGAAAAGAAAAGATATCATTTCAACAGTCACGAAGGAGAAACTGTCTTCCACAAACCAGCTGCCTTTCCAGCGTTGCCAGTTTTGGAAACATTTTTTTTTACTATTGATCATTGAAAACATCAAAGATGCAGAACCCTTTTGATAATACAATGCTCCTTAAAGAGTTACCAATGTTCCGTGACAGTTAAGGGAAATATACCAAATTGAGGTTCTTAACACCATTTCCTAATGATTCATTTGTGGTATCAGTCATCATCAGATTGTTATTGATTCAAAGCATTTAAAAAAAATAGCGTCAAGTCGTTTTCATCACTATAGCACTGACAAAAATCAGAACACGACCCTTTCAAAAATAGAACACTACAGGAAGAGCTATCAATGTCCCATGACAGTTGAGGCAAAACATGCCAAAATCAATGTTCTTCACACCAATTCTTAATGCCTCATTTGTGCTGGAAATCACCATTAGATAATTATGGATATCACCTACTGTCTACAGAGCCAATGCCCATGTTGAAATTTATACAAATTTTCTAAGTCACATCCAAATTCCCTCTGCCTTGCCTTCCCCACAACCACTTCAATCATAAGTGGTTGATTGGATATCCTTGAATGTTTGTAAGAGTGCATTTACAGGATAACTAGATAATAAAAATCATTAGGCTCTGTTTTGAAGCATACCCTGTGTTGTCTCTTCATGGAATTTGTGAGGTCACCCATTTCTTTGCGACGCTTCCGCAGAGTTGCATTATAAAATAGCCTTCGGTCATCCTCATTCTTTACAGCTGCAGCTGCAGCTCTAAGAGCTGCATACAAGTTAAAATATTAGAACAAAAAAAAAGATACAGTTAAAAGGTTCAGAAAAGGAATTTGTATCTAGCAAGACCAGGCATCAAAAGGCTGTGTGAGCGTGAGAGAGGAGGGAATAAACAAGATAAAATACTCAGCAAGTCAAGTAGAGCCTACCATAATTAGGAACCAAAGACCCAGCCTCAATGTCTGCATTGCAAAGTGTACATCTTGACTGCGAAGCAAACAACAACAAGAGTTATGATTCCCATCTCCTGTATAGAATGGACAAGTCTATTGTACAAAAGCAGCAAACTAGTAGATCTTATAAGAATATATCAGAGTATGTCACATCACAGGGTAGCAGTCCTTGAATAACAGAAAACGCAAACAGGCTACACCTCTTTTTTGTGCCTACACAGTAAGAGCAATAAACACTAGCTGAATCATTTCATGAAGTGTCAATTGAAATCTAGACGGGATGGGGATTGTAATTCTTTCTTCTGCTTGGGGTATAATGACAGGCCAAGAGCAAGGAAATCCATGGGTATCCAAGTTTGTTGCTTACTTCCATGTCATGTCATAAAAAATATATGAAAATGCCCTAAACTGCCTTGAATGTATGACACTATAACCAATACAAAAACATAGAGCATCTAGTGTTTTTTACAATCTAGCATAGTCTATCTAAGCTGATATGAAAATTACTTCTATTTTCCTTAAACAAATAGCAGATAATCCAACTTACCATTTCAAGGACTCTTCTCAGCATGAGGCCACCAAATGAATGTCCACAGGAAACAACCATGGCATCCTCAAGGAATGAACCTCTGAGGCATCATTAGATAAGTGGGCAGAAAAGGAAAGACCATTCAGTATTTCACATAGCACACATTAGAATAGCAGTCAATTTCTTTGTATCTATAAACAAGAGAGGTGAAATCAACATATTGATAAGATGACCATGAATCATATAATCACATAAGAAATCAAGCAGACAAAAAGAAAGAACTTTTCGAATTACTCTGATTTTTAATTCTACATTTCTTGCTTTTCTTGTAAATTTAGTCTGTTAAGTAATGTCCTGCTTAGGAATTTAACACTACTTTGGAATTGCGGTTTATTTAGGAACTTAGAATAATAATGAATACTATAGTTTTTCTTTTTTCAATTTGGATTTCTATTACCTGTTTAGTTCAGAATTATCAGGGCTTTGGTGCCTATTATAGGCATATGTAATAGATGGGGACTTCAATGATGGAATTATGAGTATTTTGGTTTAGTGAGCAGCTTCCTAAGAGTGTTTCTGTTCTTTTGTTTGTCTAAGCTCTACTTTCTTCTATTTCTTTTTTGCTACTTAGTAACCTCGTTGACTGTCCACATCTACAGTAAAACCCTAATTTCCTTCTAAGATCCTTAATTTCCCAGACCTAGGCTCACAATGAATCCTTTTCGGGGCACATATCCAAAGTTTTCCTACAAAGCAACCAAAGACACAAAGATTCATCCTTCCATGTTTTCTATTTTTTTATGACAAGGAACCTGGAATTCTGCTGAGGGCACCGAGAGATGAGGTTATCCAAAAACATAATGCATATGAAGTCGGTCCTTAACAACTACTTATAGGAATACTCTCACTACATATCAGTGAAAAGGAAACATTGCAGAGATGAAACATAGACAAAAAGATTCATCATCCATTGTTTCAACCATTGTGGTAACCTGAAGTCTATTTAGACAACCAAGTCTTAGTTACCCGGATATATAACCATACAAATTCCATGGCATGTGATGTAGGTTATTGTAATTTCAGGCTACATATTTTTCTTTTATTGTCAAACTTAACACATGGACAGAAACACCACTAGGGAGGTTGATTGTGAAAAAACAGCAAGAAAAAAATCTGCAAGCTAGTTTCTTGCATTGTTCATATATGTTCATAAAATTTGCCACTCTGTATTAGTATAAGTATGAAGTGGGATTAAAGATATCTTAACTGAGTGAATTTGACAAAAAAATATAACCCATGGTAAGAAAACAGTGCCAGTGTCACATGAACTGGAGCAACCCACTCTAATCTAAGATTTGAAATTGTAACCCAATCTTGGATGCCAGTATATAAAATCCAACATGCATACTGAAAAAACAGAAGCAAAGAAAGAACTCACGATAGGGGATCTGAGAGAACACTTCTTAGTGATGGTTCCTTATTCACATCATTTTGAGCAACCTGTAAATCCAAAATTTAAAATGAAATCTCGGACGACAAAATTACTATAGAAAGTTCCAGTTGATCAGAAAACAATAAAAGGTAAAGCATTGAACTCGACAATAAGAAAGAAAATCTCGACACACGTGAATAAAGAACAAGGACAAGAAGGAAACAGCATAATGCTCTAGTAGTCTTTCACATTGTGTACCTTAGAGAACCACCTCATTTCAGCTATTTTTTTCAATATTTTTCTTTATCACCAGATGTCAAAGTGAGAAAAATAGTAGTTTTGCAAACTAGTGAAAATCACAGAATAGGAACTTGATCAATTACAACATGAGTTCCATGATTGTTGCTTGAGAAGCGTCTTTGAGATCCAATGTTTGCAGTTCAAGTTCTATTTGTTGAAGGAAACTGACTGAAAACAGGGTGGACAACAGATGTTTTATAAAAAAGATTAACTTTATCTGCTCTAGCACAATCTACTCTTAACAACCTATAAAAAATAATAGAGAAAAAGGAGAGGCCACAAAGCATAAAAAACAAATAATAATAAATCCGATGTACATATTTTCAGTTAGTGTACATTCTTTTTACTCCTACAACTTTACAGGCAAACTCAAGTTGGAACTTACATAAGTATTATCAGGTCGATTGCAATTTACATCCTCCTCAGCAGAAAGGTCATCCATAAACTGACTCACGGATATTGGCACATAGCTCGGGGGAATAACATGGCCAGCTGCTGCAATAGGGGAACAATCTAAAATGGCATTGCCCTGTGGCATGAGTCTAAATGCCAGTGAAGTCCTGCTGTGGTTAAGTTAAATAAGCAGCCTAAAGATGAAAATGAATTGTAAAAACTAAAACATTTTTAAGCATAAGATGCGTGAGAGTAAATAGTTTCAAATAAAAAATAGATATACCTGCCACCACTGTTCGCGCCAGATGAGTAATCAGAAGCAGCTCTATATGAGGCAGCAGGACGAAGTCCTGCAGTAGTGTGGCTAAGTGTCTTGCCAGTAATGAGTAAAAGATCCCCTGGAGCTAAACTACAGTCGGCCAAGAACCAGTGACCATTGGGGTCGCAAACCTAGGGGCGAAAAGCATTTAAGATGGTATACAACAAATTTTCATCAATTACTCATGGCTTGGGAAAAAGAAAGAGAGAAACTTTAGAATTAACTTGAAGCCGCAAGTGTTTATCACTCAGGAATAAATCTCCAACACTAAAGAATACACTTGTTAGATATTAGGAAGAGATTTTGTTTAAAAGACAGAAAAACACCTGCAGACCAGGACTGTCCGAGGAAATCAAAGTCAACAGTCCCTTTTCAACTTCCCCGCTAACTGCCAGCTTCCCTCCTCCAATAGCCCCTTTACCATTTTGCAAGGAAGTATGAGAATAAGTGGCAACAAGCACCGAAGAAGACACCTCGCCAGCAGGCAATGGCGTATCATCAAGTAATTGATTGAAAACACTGCAGCCAAGAAATTTTTTCAAGCTTCATATCATTCATAAAAGTCATAACCGCCACAAAATAAAATATCCACCACCATCGCCATCCTTACTCGCTCCTTAAACGAAGATGTCTTGCTATTGCACATAAAGCAGAACGAGCTGCCTTTCCCATACACCTGAATATTTCAGCCATACACGGCGGAGACGAATCCCAATCTTCAACTGGCCTGCCACGCATTTATACAAATAAATAAATCATGACAGAAGCCACAGCTAATTACACTCAAAGTTTTAAACTTCGCATTAATTATACAACCATTTAAAAATTTAAAGTTTTCCACTAACTACACTTAAAATCAAAATTCACAACAATGAAACAAACATTTTAACCTTCCAGCCCTGTACATATAAATCCCGCGGCTGCTACAACCTTTAACGACACCATTTTGAGACCGACTCCTGAAATACAACCTTGCGGCCTCGAGGCCACACCGCATAAGTGAGGCTTCTGCACCCCCCAATTCAATAACCGCGGCGTTATGCCTCATCAATGACCCCGCTAGCGCCTCGACCGCCCGCAAGTAGGGCCCACAAGGAGCCCCATCGTAGGTGGCGATATCGGAGAAACTAACCCTAGCCAACATGAGGGCTGGCTCGGCGGAGTGGTGGGCCGCGGATGCGATCGGGGAAATTACATGATCGAGGAGCAGTGGGGGTGGAGGAGTGGGAGGGAGGCGGTGAGAGGAGGAGGTGAGTGGGACAAGAGAAAGAGGGGATAGGGATTGAGTGCGGGAGGGTGTAGCTGGTGATCTATCGGTAGAAGCGGAGAGAGGGATTGGGTGTGGTGCTAGCGTAGTAGAGGTTTGCTGGTGTTGGTGGTGATGTTGGATCATCATCAAAACCATTAAACATGTTTTGGTGTTAGAATATTTTTGCTTGATTTTGGGGGGTTTTGGTAGAGAATTGTGGGAAATTTAGGGTTTTGAATTTCAAGTCATTGTTTTTTTCTTAAAGTAGAAAAAAAAGAGTACTGGTAACAGCTAATAACCACCACCCAGGTGAGGTTGGAGGGCTTTTGTTTTCTGGAGCTTTCGATTTTGTTAATAATGGTTTGTGAGAGAACGAGAGGCAGAATCACTACTGGCTGGGGATTGTTGAAGGCTCATTTCTTTTCTTTTCTTTTCTGGGTTTTAGGCTTTGCTCTGATTGGAGCTGGCTCCATGGAGGAGGGAGAGAGTGAGTAGCTGGCCTGGCCCTCAATCTGCGCGGGTGCTTCCTATTCTATTGCGAATTGACTGTAGTTTATATATATACTAGTTCGAGATAACTTATAATATTAAATAAAATTATCTTAAAGATTAATAGATAATGTGGATCGTAACTCGTACATATTAATAAAGATTTTAAAAAACAAGTCAGGTTGGTAAGAATAAATAATGGTTTGGCCACATAGTTTTTATTAAAAATATATTGTCAATATATCTTTTAAAACAATTTATTTGATGATATAAATCATAAATAAATATAAAATCCCATTACACAAAGGGAAATTATTTATACACACATAAAAAAAGACATAAATGAAAACTTTTTAACAACACATTTTTGTTCTGTATTTTCATGTCGAATTTTAACAAGTTGCGTTCAGTGACGTAATTGCAGAGAAGCGTCAAAGTGGATTTGATCGTCAGCATGGATGAGAGTGCGCCGGAAAAAGATTCTACGGCAACACGCTCAGCAGGGATCGGGGTAATGGTTTAAACATTCCGATCAGCAATTTAAGAAGTTGAAAAATAACCATCGAAATAATATTTATTTTATTTTAAAAACAATATATTAGAATGATTTTTTTTTTAAAAAAAAGGCAACCACACTGACATTGCGAAACAGTCCAAAATACATCCAGAGCAGGCAAAATCAAAGCGGCAAGATCAAGATGATGATGAGGATGGCCAGTGGACTCGGCGACGTCGTTTGTGCTCTCAAAAGGGAGCTACAAAATACGAGAGGAACGTCGATGCACGCACGTTCTCAGAACCGTGCACCTGTCAAATCATGTGGAACCGGTAACAAGTTTTATAAATATAACTAGCAAATTGCCCGCGCGTTGCCGCGGGTATTTTTTGTGTATAATTTAACATAATTAAATTTACAATGATAAATTTATATGATATAAGAAAAAAAATTATAAATTAGATTGACCTGCAATCACAGCCCTTGTTGTCCAGTTTACACAAACAAATCATAACTTTTGCTAATCCTTAACTGGTCATCATACAACATCAAGATACTATGAACCATTCACAATTTCTCAAGCATCTACAAATCCAAATGAGGTTGATTTCTGATCATCTCACAGGTAACTAAAGATGCCTCAGAGCTTTTAGCTTTAAAAAGATCATCCTCTCCATTTTAGGTAAACCTAATAAGAGCATGCATTGTTCTATGCCATTACCCAAGAAACAGATAATAAAGAAATTCAAAGCTTCCAATTCATTTCTTCGAAGCTTTGCAGCAAATAAACGAGGGCATACTTGTTTCTGATCAAAAAAATTTATTATTTCATAGGATACATAAAAAAGAAGAAATATAATAAAGTGAGAAATTTTACCTAGCATGAATGATCTTGACACTGGGTTTCATGTTTGGTTTCGACCAATTGTAGGCAACCGAACCCGTGATACCACTAAGCCATATACACCCTTCATCACAAAACAATCAAGTCAAAAAAAAATCCCCCCATCACAAAATCAGGAGAAGAATCAAAGGAAAAGAACTCTGATCCATTACAAAATAAAGCAAAAAATAAAAACCTCTTTAAGCCACACCATCAAATCAAAACCCATATCAACCCATGTCACAGAATTTGAAACAAAAAGGAAACAACTTCGATCCAATTGAAAATAAAGCACTCAAAAGAAATTTAAAAAGAAATCCTTTTTACACCACGCAATCAAATCAAGAACCCATATCACGGAATTTGAAGAAAAAGGGAACCGGCTTCTATTAAATTGAAAATAAAGCACTAAAATAAATTTTAAAAGAAATCCTTTCTAAAACATGCAATCCAATCAAAAATCCATATCACAAAAATTCATAAAATGAAGCCAGTTAATTACCAACAGTTTTAAGCTTATGCTCAACAACCCATTCCCTGATAGATTCCACTTTGGTCTTAGCATCAGCCATTTCAACGAAAGAATCTTGCGTCCAAGAGAGAGTTTTTATTTATTTATATACAGCAAGAGTGAGAGGGGTCTTTGTAGTAGCAATCAAATCTCCGGTGTTTCTGTCATTTCTTTCAAACTAAAAATAATCAAGACCTTGTTTGCTTTCCTTAAAACTTCAGTTATTTTCAACTCAAAGTTCTAGTTTGTAATTACTCAACACTCTAGTTTCATTGCATAATTAATGTAGTTGGCAAACAATACCACATGTTTCTTTAAATGGTCAAGAATCGCAGTTAGCCATACCTTTCTCAGGTTAATGCTTTGTAGAGATTTTGCTGTCAGGCATCCCTTTAGTATTAACTCAGCTGGTCTCTGTTGCGCTTCTAATGTCAAAAATATATTCTCAGTTCCCTTTGTTCCTACAGGTAGGATGAGGTCAGAGGCACCTGCTTCTACAACCTTTAGTTGTTCACTGCAGAGAGAAATAGAATATGCACAATTATATCAAATTCACATAATTTGGTTCAGGTCCAATTGCATTTAAGAAAGAGCTGAAAGTAAAACAAACAGCATACCAAGATCTATCATAAAGCGCCCAAGTAGTCTTCCAGACATGACAGATTAATGAGTTTTGGTTGAAAATTTGAGAGAACAGGTCAACAATCAATTGATTAATGAAGCAGATCAAGTATTTTAATAGAATAACTTAGTAGTGGAAGTAGAAATATTGTTGAAGAACCAACCAGCCCGCATGCAAATAACCCAAATCAAATCCAACCCAAAGTTAACCCGAGACTGCAATCAACATTAAATTGAAGGGAAAATCGAACCCCAACCCAATTAAAGCAATTACCCACTATCCAACACACACAAACATCAAAATAAAAGCAATTGAATCGAATTAAACGAAGGAAATATCCTGCCCCCACTATACAGGAAGAAAAATTTGAAAATAAAAACCAACCCAAAAAAACAAACCAACCAAAACCAATCCCAGAAAAACCATAAATCGAGAGAGAAGAAGCAAAAGAAAAACAATAAAATCGAACCCATGAACCTAGTGAAAATAAAGCTGAGCAAACCCACAAATTTACACAAAAGCAGAGGGAGAAACATACTTAATCGATCCACGAACCGAATCGTCGAACCGAGGCAACAACACATGAACACCCCTCTCGTAACGCCCGACCAGGCCTGAACTTCGTCTCTGACCGAAAACAAACGATGGGAATGAACGAAGATAAAAAAACTCATCCTTTTGTTATCTGTGTTGGCCGCCGCTCGCTCTCTGCCAGATGAATAAGAGGCAACAAACCCGAGTTGCGTTTTTAGGTGTTTTGCAAGAGAGGGAAGAGACGAAAATGGCCCCAATGCACCCACACCGTTTGCTGCTCATTAAGGGTAAAACAACCCTTACACTGCTCCAATCCACAGTGTTTACTGAGGGGAGCTACAGTGTTTCAGCGACGCCCTTTATTGTTCTTGTAATGAATGAATATTTAGCCCGCGTTTTATATATTTTTTATATAAAAAAAACAATATAAAAAATACATCTAAATAAATAAATCAATAATTATATACATGTAAATAAAAAATAATTACACCATTTGATCCTGGTTAATGACAGCTGCGGACAGTTTATGTATGGTGTCTAAGAAAATTGTCCATAATAACCTTCTCAGTAACAACCATTTATGAGCTCACTTTTTTTTTTTTCTTAGGAAAACTGTAAAAAAGAAAGAAAAAGATTGAACATCTGTTGAAGCATTATCAGCATTATGGATCCTTTAATTCATCTCCCACAGATTTCATTGTTAATGCAAACCAATTCTTCATTCCACCACCTATTTGACAAATCGATTCATGAAATTAAATAATAAATCAATACGGTGCATAATTTTTACATAGTCGTGGAAAGAAGTTGTCAGCATTAAAAAATAATATAAATTATATTTTAAAATTTTAATTGGCTTAAGTTTTTAAGTGAAGTTACAGAATATAATTTATATTATTCTCTAACACATCGCTGCTTGATTTTTCAAAAAAGAATAATATAAATCATATTATGTGGTCTTACATAATAGTTTAAATTCTTAGGTGAGATGGTTCTTTAATATGGTATTAAAATTTTATTGACATAGCAGTTATAAGTTTGAATCTCACCACTCTCATTTCATTTGATAAAAATCAAGTACATGGTAATATGGATCTGTAAAAATTTCAAGCTCAAAAGACTTTCACTCAAGAAAGTATGTTAGAAAATAATATATATTCTATTCTGTAATCTTATCTAATCATTTAAGTTTTTAGATGAGATCAATCCGTACGAAGCTTATCTTCACAGCCTAGGATTTGTAATGAAATGTGCTCTTGAGGAGTGGGAAACTGGATTTATTTCTATTACATTTTGGCAGAAGAATGCTTGCAACTTGGAGTCATTAATTAGCTTGAAACAGCAACTTTTTCTTTCTTCCTTTGTTGTTGAACCACCAGAACTGAAACTGGATCAGAAATATATTCTGATGCAAGCAGGTCCCCCAGTGGCCCAATCTCTGGAAAATCAATCCATTCTGCAGATAGGCCTGATAAAGCTTGAGGCTCATTTTCATGTTGACGCCCTACCATGATAAGGTCATGATCCCCTACAATTGATTGAATTACCTCGGACGTATCAGATCCATCTCTCACTGTCTCCTCTACGAAATCGATATTCTTAAACGCTGACATTTCTGCTTTCACTTTTCTTAAGAAGTCATCGTTGACCATATTCTCCCAATTCTGGAAATCGTCATTACGTGCGACGAAGTGCATGATTGTTAGATGAACTCTGGGGCTTCTTGCCATCCTCAGGGCATAAGATATCGCCTCCCTGTCATCTGCGCCACCGACGAACAGTGCGGCCACCCGATAAGTTGTTGACGTGGCAAAAATAGAAGACAGATCCTGGGATTTTTTGCGATCAATGAGGGTTCCTACAGAACAAGGGGCATTTTTCAATACGTTGGTGTTCAGATTCCTCAAATCAGTGTTGCTTGAAACCATCTTGCCCTTGCTATTCCATTTCTTATGAAATGGAATTATTATCAGGGAACATTCCTTGTCAAAAGACAGCCAGCAAATGTCTTCGTGCATCTGTTTAAATGGTGATATTGCAGTGAACACGTGCATCTGGACTAGCTTGCTGTGCTGTGTCTTGAAGTACCTGAAAATGTCAATGACGGGTTGCGAGCGGGATCCCTCAGAATAAGACATTTTTTGTCCTAACTGGTGGTTGATTAGAACAGGGATATAGCTGCTGACAAGTTCCTCCAGGCAGAGTCCATAAATGGCCAAGGGATTCTGTTTTGAAGGATTCGTATATTCCAGGAGTGTTATTGCTGCCATGGCTTCTTCCTCTCTGTGCGCACATACCAGTATGTGGAGCTCTGCATCATTTGAAACATGCTCGATCGTTTTTTGCTTGTAGCTTACGTAGTGCTCCGAAGGGTGGTAGAGAATCTTGACAAGAAGTGGCGGAAAGGCTTGTAACAGAAATAGTAAGAAAATCCCACTGGTGCTTTGAATTTCCTGAGGTGGGGAGAGAGATTTAGCAGAATGAGAGGAAAAAAACCGTTCAAGTTCATCATCTTTCTCATAGCAAGGAATGCACATGGAGGAATTTCTCAGGTATTTAGATACTAATTAATAGGAAGTAGTGAGAAATCATTTTTTATACCCTGAGTGAATTGAAGCTGATAAAAGTTCCCACTTCGTAATGGCCTTTGGCATTCAAGATGACAGTTAGCGCAGCAGCATGTCTTAAGGGCAGCTTGTAAAGGAACACCCCCAGAAAAGTTACTGCCATCTTAATTGCGAATCCAATCAGCGAGATTTTGAAGGCGACCAGGGTGTTGAATTCTGATATAAATTGATGCAAATTAATTTTGGAGGCGCAGAACATTGTCATGAGTGGGAGAAGAAATCCTGAAGTAGCTGTATTGAACTTCTGTACCAGGATTTCAGCTAACGGGGACCTTGCCGGCACTATCAGGCCAAATATCAGAGGGCCAAACACATAATTTAGCCCTACACAATCACCACTGGATGCTAAGAGAAACACGCAGGCCATGGTAATGGTAGCATAAATTTCCTTTAGAGGCTGACCTTGCGGGGTAATTCTGATGAACGTGAGCACCATCTGCCTCAAGATGATTACAATAAATAGAATGTATGCCAGGGAAAAAATAACCATTTGAACTGCCACATGAGTCGACGTAGTTCTCACGCCCCTTCGAAAACCATCCATAATATTAAATGTCAGGCTCATCAGTTTATAATGCATTGACGACGCTAGAGCTAGGCGTCCGAGCTGTGAATTTATAATCTTAAGCTGCATTAAAACGTAGCAGACCCCAACAAATTCTGTCTGGGTCATTGATTCAAAATACATATTCCCAGTAAATTTCATCCCACCTTTGATTCCGATAGGCAAGCCATTTCCTTTGGGGAAATAGATATCTACAGAGCTTGCCATTATGAAATTGGTTGCAAAGATGAACATCCCTAGAGAAAAAGCTTTTCTTCCTGTTTTCCATATCAAGGTCGTGTCCATTTGTACTCCAGCGAAGAAAACGAAGAAAATGTAACCAATCTTCGAAAATGAATTGAGGACTTGATTGGGTATACCTGTATGGAACAGGTCATCTGATGTGCTGCGAAAGTAATATCCCATCAGAGTTGGTCCCATTGCTATACCTGCCTGGAAGACATTAAAAGAGAGACGATCATTGATTTACCTAGCTACTAGCTAGCATAAAATTTGAAATCTTTTTTGATAACTGAGTTTTCAAAATGATTAACAAGCATCTATGTCCTGTGGAAAATTACAGCTATGTCAGCCTATCAGGAACAAAACACACAGAAATATTGTAAACCAGCATGTGTTATAATATTACCAGGACATCCGAGGTGAAACGTGAAAAATTAAATCGTTTGAGCAGAAAGTGAAATGAACCGGCTAGGAAGAACATCGCAAGTAACTCAAAATTGAAGCGAACCAATGAATATTGCAGAATACTTTCTCCAGGTTTTACACTCCACAGTCCTTCCGAGAAAACTCCAACATTCTCGTAGCATGTTCCACTTACATTCACGATGTCGTTTAGGGTGTCCATAGATGAACCCCCCTTCTTGATTTCTTCCTCTTTCTCTCTCTTTAGATACCAACTTTGATCAAACAAAAATGGAGAGATTGAAGATATGATCCAGCAATATTATGGATGGCTTGAAAATGGTTCCTGGAAAACTTTTGTTGGCATCTGCAATTTTGGCTTTCTTGGGTGTATCCAGTTCATCATTAGCCCATTTATAAATTAAGTGAGAAAACATCCTAATTCAAGCAACATCTCTAATTGTGCTATTTTCAGTTATTCAAATAAGAATGCAAAATAGAACTCATGTTCATCATATGCATGCAAAATGAAAATGCTATAGTATTAAAAAAAAAAAAACAGGAGAATAAAATTAAAATTAAAATTAAACTATATATGGTTGGATTTAAAAGTACTTGATAATTTAACATGTTACTATTATCTATTTATCTCAATTATAAAAACTACGCGAGGGGCTTCTTAATTCATCAAACCTAAAATAGATAGCAGCCGGTCGACTGAAGGGAAAAAGCTGGCATCTAAATACGGCCGTAATTAAAGAAACTTCAACGTGGGTAGGTATACCTTTTCTTTTGTTTGGGTCTCAATGAAGTTATAAAAGATTTTAAAATATTTATCGTGGCTGAGCAGTTTACTAGAATAGTATTATTATTTCTATAAATCAATTTTCATATCAATATAGTCGAAATAAAATATAAACATGAAGGAAGATGTTTATTAAAATACAAGTTGAATTCATATGGTATAATTTCATAATGCAAGTATCAATCAGTCTTCAATAATATGAAACTCCTTCGATTATGTGTTCATCGTTATGCAACCCCGTTTTCTTCCTCGCTGAACAGCAACAAAATAACCCTTTAGGAAACCCTTTTTGTTCTCTCTTTCCTGTCATTATTCACGAAACCGAATGTCTAATTCTTAATGAATTATATCTACTTAAAACAATATATTATTTCAAGTATTTTCAAACAAAAAACAATGTGATGAAATAAAATACAAACTAGGTGGATCTTTGAAAAATGTAGAATTTCTTGTGACAATTCTAAACCTCAATCCATCATAAACAGCGACCATGATTAACGAATTAAATGGTTGGAAGAAAACAAGCAATGAGAAGAGAATATTGTCAAATTGGTTTTATGGTAGATGCTGGCAGTGCTTGTTTATTCAGCTTCCCCTTGAATTTCCATTCCTATTTTTTTTTGGCTTGCTTCACTATTTGAACTGGATTTTAAACATTCAAACCTGTACACAGATTGACAATCTTCAGGAGCGATACAGCAAACATTTCTGGTGTGCAATAGTTATAATCAAGAACAAAAATGGAATGAATAACACAAAACTGGCAGCGACATGTTGCTGAACCCCATCCACAGTCCAAAGCAGTAACTGTTGATGAGGCCAAAACTGCTCGAAGCAACCCAACCGAGAAGCACTGGGGCCTTCTGCGCATCGAGTGTGCCTAGGAATTTCCAAGCTTGGAAACTTCTGCTCACAAATTAGCCAACATGCTTTGTCCGCTACAGGGCTAAATTTGGCTTCAAAGATAATAGTGTCAAAATCGCTGCTTGTTGACTTTTTGCAGCAAAACAACAAACTTCTTTTCTCAACTCTATAGTCAAAGTAGCAGACAGAAATTGCAATTTCAGGGACTGATTACCATCTGAAGTCCATGAACCTTCGACAACAATGGACCGGTGAGTGTGTTCAGAGGCTGGCATTGCAATGTGTCATCATCGGTGGAGTGGTGCAGGATATATGTCCAATGGTTGAAATCGCAACTTGTCATTGTGTGGCAATGGTCCCTCCTAAAGAATTCAACAAAACAAAAGCTGATGACCAACGGTAGGAGTTTGAATTCAGTGCAAGGCAAGGAGGGAAATAGATTTGTTGTATTTAGAGGAAATGTAGCAACATAAATCCAGGGAAAATGCCATTTAGAAGAAACCAACAAGGAGAAGGGACACAATAACGTAAGACTCTAGACATATAACAAAAAATTATCCATCTGTGCAATTAGGTGCACCTTGATAAAAACCAATGGTGCAGGTGGAGCAAATAATTTAACTAGCTGAAATTACATTAAATTTTACCTTCCGAAAGTAATAATTCAAATGCAATCAGCAGCAGTTCTATTTTGTAATGGCCAAAACTGTTTAGAAAATGCTAATGCAGATGATAGCTCAAATTTTATCTCAGATATCGATAGAAAAAAGAAAGCGGAAAAGCAGTGCCTGACACTGCATTTTAAAACAGTACCTCATCTAAGTTTATCTGGAATGGCTTTACAAAATCCTCGAACATTGCTGGAGAGAGCTCCTTCATTAGATCCTCAACTTCCTAATAAAAAAGAACAACGGAGAGTACTCAGAAAGGGGCATAAATCCTCACTTCATGTGAAATATCCAAGGGTAATTGGGATGCGAACTGTTGAAAATTGAAGGAAAAGTTCTGACATCCCGTGGACTATAGAGTCATGGCATTGTAGCGTCATCAGCCATGAAAGAATTTGAATTTTTTTACCATTTAAAATAAGATTCCCAGAGTTATAAACATGTATTAGATAGTAAGAACAGAACTCAACAATTTGTAGGCAATACATACAAACAACAGTGAAAGAAAAAGCGGTAAAACCCATTTTAGTAGTAACATAAACATAGTGTAAGGTCTAGCATACCAATCCAGTTACCCTTGACTTCTCCAATAGTTCCTTGGTAATCACATCCAGTATATGCCTGTTGTCCCTCAATCCTTCCATGGCAAGTTCTTCGGTCTCTTCAACATACTACCACAGTACCGCCAACATCAAAACTCACTGTTTTGCTAAATAATTTTATATAGCTAGCAAGATATTACAAGAAAAGGTGGATAAATGTTCAAGCAAATACCTTTTAAGAGATATAAAATGTCTCGCTACCTAAAGAGATGTACCCTTTGATTTGATCACGTAAACTACCATCATAAAGAGTGGTGTGTGTAGTTATAGTAAGGACATCTATCTTCAGTTAGACTCGCATGACCACCATTAAATTAAAGGGTTAATTAAATGAGAGCTTGAAAGATTGCCAGTTACTTTTTTCTCTCCTGTAACAGCATTTATTATTGCAAGCATATTGGCAAGACCATAGTTAAACATGACTTTCTAAAGGTCATACTGAAAATAGCACACTGTCTCTGCGGTACAGGAAATTGAAACTTGACCCAGATCCCTTCCCTCACCCCATCTACTTCCGCCCAGTACTTGTAATCTTTTTTTATGTTGTTGTTAAAGAACATAGGACTCCAGTACAAAATGAGGGAAATACTTACCCTTGTCATTTCTCTAGTGAATAGCTCAGATACTTCAAGTGTCATATTGGCAGGAATCACATGTGGATCATCCCACTAACATCATGAAGGAGAATACAAACAAGAATCAGTTGATCAAGATCATTGAGTTAAACAAAATATGAGAATACAGAGAGCATATTTTTAGTTGGAGCTCGGTAAGAGTTAAGGAACATGCCCTGTATTTTATCAGCTCGCCACCTGGATTATCTGGTCTATCCATGAGTCCAACTCTTTTTGTTAAAGCAGTGAGGCCTAGCTTTGCATTTTGAGGACTGATTGCCATCTCCCTAGCGATCTGGTAAGAAAATGAATAGTCATAAGGACAACAGCCAAAATGCCTACCCTTTACCATTAAATCTTTATCTAAGAGACTTCAATGATTCTTAATGGCTACTTCATTTCTAGTTTCTTTCTGGTAATCAAATGGGATTTTGATTAATGAAATTACCAATTTATACTCAAATTACCACATTTACCTTTGTTATCTTTTCAAGATCATCACTTCCTCCATCAGTAATATCCTCACCATACACAAGGCGTTCAGCACAACGTCCACCATGAGCTACCACCATTTGCATCTTCATGTAGCCAAAGGTTGTATATCCTTGGTCAATCATATCTTCTCGTGGGTAGAAAACAGATATTGCAGTTTCCTGTCCGTGTTGGACAAAAAAGATGAAAATTAAAGAGAATGAAATGAGAAATGGTTAGAAGAAACTGCAGCAGTTGAGTAACAGCGATCACAAATCCAACTTGCATACAGAAATTTCACCTTGCCTCCAGGAAGGAGCTGGGAAAATGCATGCCAATCAAAGCGAGGAAACAAGTGAGCTAATAATATATGACCAGCTTCATGTACAGCCAGCAGACGCTTCTTTTCAAAAGAAACCTAATAAGATAGATCATCAACTCGGAGGTTAGTTTTAAAAACAATTTTACATTCCTTTGTCACTTCATGAGAACAAATAAAGACATACATTTTGTTCACATTTCTGCTGTTCTTCCTCGGTAAGAAGTACACCCATGCCCTCAAGCAATTGTTTATCTAGCACATCAACAATGTCTTGCTGGTAGACCTTAGAACGCCCTTTCCTTACCTGCAATAATGATCAGACATTTTGCATTGCTTGAGAATTCAGCGAACCTTTCAACCAGTTCAACTTGTATGACTGTTCATGCAATATATATGAAATACAGGATCATCTAAAGTTAAGATCTCAACTGAAGAAAAGCTTCCACAACCTCGCTCGCTACAATAACTAGCAATGGCCCCCACCCCTAATAAATGGACCTATTACTTCTCCTCCCTCTCACGTAAGAACCATTATCTCATGCACTCATCTGCCACATTCCATTCCTCTTTCTAGAGAAACAGGAAAAAAGGGGGGATGAATGATGATATCCATCCAATTTAAGATGAGTAGCTAACATGGAGAAACATGATGGAAATGCCATGTACTTCTGCTGTGCTGAAGGGTAATAATATAAAACTCTGATAATGCTCCACTTATGCCACTTAGTGTTCAGCAATGAAAATATGACCTCATATATACCATACAGACAAGTCGTAGATAAAGATACAACAGTAGTATCTACACATGCCAATTGGATTATAAAATGTTTCTTCCAGAGGTTGACCAGGGTAATATTTCCAATGGTACCTATATTTTTATGACAAAATTCAGAAACTTACAGACATGATTGCAGCTTCATTGACCAGGTTCCGAATATCTGCTCCCGAGAAGCCAACAGTACGGAACACAAGCTGCAGAGTGAAAGGCATAGACACTGACAGTAAGCTAAAAATTAATAGCATGGTATTGAAGGAAAACCTCAAATGTAATGGCCAAAGCATTCTGTTTATTCATGAGAATTTGGTAAGCATGTCATGTATTGCATCACACACGCAAGCGTATGAGACCAAAGTATTGTGATGAAAGACCGCTCAATTTCCTTCCTACAAGGGAAATTTGTAGGTGCAGAAGGTTCTATTTCTTATGGAGAAAATATCAATGGATTGGAGACTCCCTTGCCTGCCCTGTGAAGATCTCCACATGGTTATACAGTAGAAATCAATTGAGATCTTCAAGCACAGAGCTACTTAAACAAGAGTCTGCCAGTCTGATCTAATCTGAATTCAGGTCTAGTATGCCTGTCTTTCAGGAAAAAAATGAAGAATCCAAATCTTGGCAATAGAATGAAAACATTGTGTATCAAGATATATTCAAGATGATAAAGTTTAAACATAAAATGTTGACCATGTTTTCATATTAGTTTAGATTCAAATCATGCCGCTAAATCTAAGCGATATTGCATTGATTACATTTCCTCTCGTTTCTTAGACAAAGTTAGTCATGCTAATGCAGTCTATCATGTCATACACCATAGCCAAGAGAAGAATCACTTAGCACTTACTTTCTCAAAGTCCACATCTTCTGCAAGTTGCTTTCCTACACTATGGACACCGAAAATTTGTACTCGTTGCTTTGCATCAGGCAATCCAATGTACAAACGTCTGTCAATACGTCCAGGACGAACAAACTCCAGGTCCAATTCATCTGGCCTATTGGTAGCACAAATGAATATCACAGCCTGTCTAAGCGAAAACCGATCTACGCCAGTTTTTTCCTTCCTATACAGAACAAAGTTTTCAGTGTGAATATCACTTTCACAAGTAGTAGAGCTCAAAAGAAGGCAGAAAAATGATGCATCTTTACAGTAATGCATAACCAAGAACAAAAAATTATTTGATTCCCTTCCTATTAAGTTAATTTTCCAAGGTTGTCTACCAGCACAATTCAAATACTTTCAAAGAAAAGCTGGACTTGGGCACTAATAAAAAACAGCATATGTTTCAGAAAAATAAAAATCATTGCAATTAATGTATTTTCGTTGCCTTCCTTTCCCAGATTTATAAATCATGATAGGATATAGTAACTTCAACAAGTTAGTTTTAAATAAAATAATTAAATAATAAGATGAGAAATAAATGAAAGTTATATTTTTACTCAGAAAGTTGTTTTGTGCAAACTTAATGGGGGGAAATGAATACATATACAGGATGTTGAACTAATATACTCACTCCCCATCAAGTTGCGCAATCAGAGCCTCAAATGTTGCCCTTCTTCGTGGATCCTTCCTTGCATGCCTTCCGGCAATGGCATCAATTTCATCCACAAACACAAAACAAGGAGCCTGCATGGAAAATAAATTATTAAGACCTGTACTCTTTTAGATTGAAAAATACACAATTCCCATCTTAACCTAATTCCTACTTCTACCGTAAGAACATAAAAGCTCTATCTTGAGAAACAGATAGATATCTTAACCTGAAACCCAAATTCCATCTTAAACAAAAGAAAGGACTATTATCAAGCAAATCCCCTCAACCAGGTAAACCAAAGAACCAGCGGTGCAAAGCAGTACAGGGAAGCTAAAATAGCAGGAGGCATATTTAACTCATTTTGACTTGCTGATAAAATAATAATAATAATAATAATAAAAAGAACTTAGAGAAAATGAAGGCAATGGCAGGAATTCTGTGATTTGTATATGACAATTATCCATGTAAAACATTCTACATACAACATCAATGGAATGGCCCCTTGTCATGTAAAGCGCAGTTTAAATCTTACTATGATGATTATATGCAAATAAGTTACAAGTTAAAAGGAATATATGACAATTATCCATGTAAAACATTCTACATACAACATCAATGGAATGGCCCCTTGTCATGTAAAGCGCAGTTTAAATCTTACTATGATGATTATATGCAAATAAGTTACAAGTTAAAAGGAATATCCGAGTCAATTTAGCTGTTGAATAATAAAAAATAATCAATCCAAGACTTTAAACTTTGGGAGCACATATTAACACTAGGACATATCAATTCCAAACAGACTAATGCCCAAAGTAAACTGCAAGAAGCATCCAGAACGAATAAAAAAATTGAAAAACTTGTAAATAGACATCAGTTTCTAATGCCCCCCATCCATGAATAGGGCAGAGCATAAAGGTATGTAAATTATTTTTCACAGTTTCAGTGAGTTGGCTTTAGATATATATAAAAATCATAAAACACTACAGGATGATCTAAAAAATTCCTTTCACTCATCATATTGCATTGGAAAGTTATAATATGAGGGAGCTTACATTTCTCCTAGCAATAGAAAACATTTCATTGATCCTAGCAGCTCCACTTTTCTCGCTATCTGTAAACTCTGCGCCAGAAGCAAAAACAAAAGGCAATCCACTTTCTTTGGCAAGTGTACGAGCAAAAAGTGTCTTTCCTGTTCCAGGAGGTCCCGAGAGAAGGACACCCTGTTACATACATAACCGCTATGCACTTCATGTTTTATCATAACTTTAAAGATTTAGAGCACAACAGGAAGAAACTCGAATTTTTTACTAAAAAATAATAGTTACCCGAACAAACTTCACCCCCCTTTCATAGTATTGCATGGGATTGCCCATGTATATCATTATCTCATCAAGAAGATCCCAGACATCTCCCCCAAGTACCACTTCCTTATACATTGTTTTGGTTTCACCAACATCTCCAACTGGCTGGATGAGTCCAAGACAAAGATGCTTTGAGGGGAAAACACACAGGAAGAGAATGAAACACACAAAGGGAGAAACCAAATCAATACCAAAATAAAATTTTCCGCATATGCCATATCAAAAAGTTGATTGTACTTTTTGTAGAGAAAACGCTTAGAAGTAATATGTAATAGCATGGCAGCCTCCCTTATGAGCCACAAGATCAGTAATCCAGGCACCAATGCAATCAAAACTTTTAGAAAGTAATGTATCTGCCTTTTCTGAAGGAGATCTACTTCTACACCAGAACCTGAGATAATCTCAAACAAGTATGGATCGAGGGGAATATCCACCTAACAAATGCAAATAAAAAGTATCAAAATAAGCCAAGAAAGCATGTGGTTCAGATTCTCAGTTGCGCAAAGAAACCCCAAACTTACAACATATTCTAGTGGAAAACCTTCTTTCATAGTTACATAAAGTCTTTTCAGGTCCTCGGTGAAGACGACAGCAGCAACCTGTCAAAAAATAACCTGCAGAATTAGTAAGGTCTGTATATCTTTATATTAGAATTCTACATGTTTCCATTCCACTGATACTTATTGCTTAGGTAGCACCAGTTTTAAGTATTTTATATATAGCATCACTAAAACTGGTTATATTGACGTCCCTTCTTTCTTTTCCCATGAAAGAAGAAACTTTATTAATGATTAATGAATGAACAAGCATAAAATTAGAGGATGATGCATTCGCTCTCCTAATGCCAATCCCACTGAATATTAGCTCAAGGAACCTGACAGAAAGATCTAGATGTAGAGCACCATAAAGAAACCAATGAAAATCATCACCCCTAAAGTATCTAATTAGACAGATTGTATTTCAAAAATCCTTAACTATCTGACATTGAAGTTAACCAAAAAACTAGGTATAAGATTAGCTAAGGAAAAAAAAAAGCTACCCAAGTTAAAGAATAAATTTAGCCATTACAAGCTACTAAAAACAGAAAAGGGAAAGTTTATGGAATGGATGTACACTGTATGCACTCAACAGTTAAATGCTTGAGAAATCCAACTCCAACAAAGCTCCACATAAACCTAGGTTCCATTTAAAGAAATTGAGAGCCATGCAACTTTGAACACTATACATCGAGGAATATACCCATAGAAAGCAAAAGGAACATCACGGAGAATAACACTTGCCTCAGAGGAATCGAGCTTTTGAAGAAAATAAGTGTATGGAAGTTTGGGACGGTAGCGCCACCATCTCTTAGATATCCATAAAGCCCTAGCTCCTTGTGTATCAACAACCTTTTCCACCACATCCTTGCGAAGGCTATTTTCAACCTCTTTCATGTCAAATTCAACCACATATTTAGCATTTGAGGAATCTAATTGCTCAGCTAACTTCTCCTTTTTTAGAATCTCCTTCCATATATGAAGCCTCTCACGCCATGTTCCTTTACTTTCTTGAACTTCACCTGATAAGAACGCATGAAAAAATATGCAAGCATGATCAACAAATTAAACCCAAGTCTCGGTCATTTCCTTCTTTTTTAAAAAAAAAAGAATATCCTCCAATTACTCACTGCAATCACCAAGAGGATAAATATACTTAGGTTCACTAGTCACCCAGTTCACTTTTGCTTCAACTGGGAATAGATTACAGAATAAAGTATATCTAGCTAAAAACAAGGAAAAGAAATCCAAAAACACATGGATAAATATAATAATTTTTCACACTTCATTATGAAGACCTGTTTATTATAAAGACAAGGTAAATTTTAACATATTATCATCTAGTATTAGCAACAAAATGCATATACTTTCCTTTGACCTTACAAAAGACATAAACAAGAAAAATGTTCTCCAAATGGTTTCAAGTGTAAACTTCAAATAGAAGATTCATTCAGGAAAGAATTTCCTGTGCTTAGCTAAGCAAGCACTAATCCAAAGTTCCAATGAAAAGAAACTAAAAATAACAAAAAGTCAAAAGCAAAAATATTCTAAATAAATCTGGAGCATCTATCATGTCTATGCATGTCCAAAACCAACAGAATCACCAACTCACCTAAAATGCCCAAGTCTTGCTTCAAGTCTTTCTTTAGTTCTGCCTTTAATCTCACATCCTTGTCAATGATCTGTTTCATATTTTCCTGAGGAGAATCTTGATCATCTTCCCATGCATCTTCTCCAACATAGGAAGTGTCTTGAATCAGTGTTCCATCAAGTCCTTCAATGAACTTCTTCATTTTCAGGCCTTTTGGTGTTGTCTTTCTCCACATACCCTTTTTAAACCTACATGTAAAAATCAGATATAGGATTATTTGTTAATTAAACACAAAATTTAATTAGCAACTTGATGTTCTATTAAAATATAGTCCTATTCATCTCTTGTAGATTGCATTTGCATGTAAAAACCAAACTACTGTACTTTCTAATATTAATAGGAGTTGGTTCAGGAATCAAAGCCTCCATATAAGCTTCTGTTAACTCTCTTCTTTCTTGGTCTAGAAAAGGAGCTCGAATGGCAACATATATTCTTTGACAGGACAACATCACAGCAAAAATATAGAGCAACAAAGCACCAACTCGTTTAGGCTCCCAATTCTTGAAGTCCTGCAAGTAGAAAATGTCCATGTTATAGTTTCAAGAATTTTTTTTCATGGAATAACAGCAAAGGAAAGCTTGAAAAAGATCACATTAAGGTTTTATGGGTTTTGGTACATGAATCCCATTCTCCAGTTCCAATCTTCAAGTGTCATTTTCTTCGTGCTTTGAAAAGCATAATATTGAAAAAAAACAGAGGCATTGAGGGTTTTAACTCTTAAAAAACACATTTCCGAAATAATAAGTTTTTAAGCTCTCTGTTTTATTCATAACTAATTGTTCTGTCCTTTTCTCCCCAAACAAACAAGTATTTATTTATATTTATCAATCCTCTGTTCCAAACTGTTATAATACTGTATCCTTTTGCTTGAATCTTAATTTTTCTCAAATGCAATGACCATATCCTTCAGGTGCTTTCAACGCATATGTATCTCCCATTTCCACCTGCTTGCAAAGTTGTATCGAACAGAATGCTTCTCAAATGATTTTTTTCATCATAATGGGGGGCTGAGGATTGGAATATCAACCTTGTATCAGATTTCATTAAACTAGTTTTATGAGAATCAAGTTGATTGTAAGATGTGTTGGCAGTTTTTCACGGAGGTATCTTACTTCCATGATTGTGGTCCCTTATTCTCGTCTACTGAAACTCTGATAGTATGTTCCTTGTTGAACTTTAAAAAGAATATAGGTGTTGCCATATTATATTCAATTGCTTGAAAGCAGAAAGACAAACTGTGATGAGCAAAACAACATTACAGAAAGCATGTCATCACTTATTATGCAGGACTTGCTCCCATAAGTTCATGAGGTTCACAAAATAGAAACCGTTGTCCCACAGCTAGACCATGCGTATCATAAAAGAACATCGGTTGCTATATCTTTTCAAAAATTCAAACATTCAAAAAATTTAGCCTCGTTCTACATGAACAGGTTAAATAATGCTAGTACAATGGCCATTTTTTCTCCAAGTTCTTCATTTATTAACTTACCTCCGCACACTAAATATTCAAAATCATGTCAGGTTCTCATCTCCCAACACCTTCCTAATAAAAAATAAGTAAGCAAAGGCGTCTTACCTTCCAACGCTCCCACCTATTCCAATCCACGAAACCAGTTAACAATTCAGTCCTGAACCTAGTCAATGCAGCGTCACCTTTCTTGATATCACCCTTAATGCTCTCAACAAACTCACCAACCTTCACATTAACCCCTTCTATATCAAACCCAGTTTCCTTCTTGACTGACTCGCCGAGTTTTAAAAAAAAACGCTCCGTCCCCAGCCGAACAGAGCGAGTGAGAATCGGCCAAGAAAACCCGTCAGAACCATTTGCATTGGAAGAGGAATGGATTCTAAAAATGGGTTTCTTGCCCGAAATTCGGGGTCTTCGATTTGTGGGTAATTGAAAGAGAATGGGGGGGTTTTGAGCTGTGTGGGTTAAGAAAATTGGAGAGTGGAGAAGAAGTTTTTGTTCGGGAGGAAGTGCAAGGTTCATATCTGATTTTGGTTTGTTACAACATGAGAGATTTTTGAGGTTTTTCGAAGTGGAAACAGAGTGGTGTCGTCTTTTTTCAGCTGCTGAGGAGAGAGCAGCTGAACTGTCTTGGGTTTTGGAGGTTTATCTGAAACTGAAAGTAGTGTTTCTGTCCAAAAATCACTAGCAGTCCCTGTACTTGATGTATTTAGTCAGATCGACGCTTGTTCCTGCAATTTTATCACATTGACAATTTTTTTCTAATTTAAGACGGCTCGATACCTTAGGCCAACTCTATTGCGTGAAGGTCGTCCCTAAAAACAAATGTTATTTGCCTTTATTAGTCGACTGAAGTATGATATTGCTTAGAAATATATTTAAAAAGTATTTTTTATCATTTGTTAAAATTTAATTTTTGATGTATCATATCAAAAAAAAAATCTAAAATTATAAAGAAATAATCTAAAATAAATAAATAAAAGTATTTAAAAAAAACGGTGAGTGTATGAATGGTCATTTGGCAAAGACTTGTGCAAAATCCAATAAAGCTAATTACTCCAATATTTATATCAGTTAAAACATGAAGTTGTTTTAAAAACTATTTTTTTATTTAAAAAGAAAAATTAAAAATTATTTTTATTATTTTTTAAAAATTATTTTTAATATTAATACATGAATTTCTTTTAATTTAAACTAAAAATAATTTTTTTTTCTCAAAACGCTTAACAACCCCGGTTTACCATCGTTACTTGTGTTTTACAGCCATTTCCCTACCATTGTTGACTTTCAGCAATACATTGATATGTTAGCT
This sequence comes from Salix exigua, assembly GCA_032356905.1. Classification (NCBI taxonomy): domain Eukaryota; kingdom Viridiplantae; phylum Streptophyta; class Magnoliopsida; order Malpighiales; family Salicaceae; genus Salix; species Salix exigua. Next base: position 12,514,093 of record CM063597.1, read on the forward strand.
CGAGTGATTCGACCAAATCTGTAGAACAGCAGGTCAGGTTACACTATTTTCCATCCCTCATGGCTAATAATCACCAAAAAAAGAAAAGTGAACTTTCTCCGAGTACAAACAGAGTATGTGTTTGGGGCGGCGGTTCAACGTGTGATTGCGTTGAACCGCAGCCCTAATCACAGCACTACCAAACGATTTGCTTTTTTTTTTCTTCCTGTGAATCAATGTAAATTACTGTGGTTGCAACGCATTTTGTAAAGCATTTTTTATATGTTTTCAGAATGAACACAGACAAGAACACAGAGCGCGTTCAATATTTTTCAAGTTGTACAATAAAAACACGACGAATCTTATGTTAATATTTTTCAATGAAACACATCCCCATTGACGAGAATGATTAATGTAAGGTGGTTAGTTACAAGTAAAAGACAAGCAGTAAGGACGATGAGCTGTGTATATATTGCGTTCATTTGCCATGTCCATCTCGTAAGGAGTAGCCATTGCCTCCCCCCCACAATCACGACCCTATCTCTCTCTCCACTGTCACTACCAAACACCTACTCTCTCTCCACATTCACGGCACGCAACAGCATCAGGTGCAACTTCAGGCCCTCCTCCTGGCAATCACAGGCCTCCATTTTCAATGCCACACGATAGGAAGAACCTCCTCTACCTGCAGGTACTGCCCGTTGACCCTCTCGTCGTAGTCGGTGAACAATACAAATGCACAGTAACATGTCGAATAATGCAAAATGAAAACAAAAGGCAAAATAATGCGTTTTGTATTTTTTTTCTTTAAAACCAAATACATTGTTTTGCGTTTCTTAACACTTGGACTGGGTTGCTCTCGGTTGAGCCCAAGTCCGATAGGGTTGGGCCTTTTTGGCCCAACTTGGCAGGGGCAGCCCATTTATTTGGGTAAGGCGTAGTCCGATTCTTTAAAAAAAAATATAAAAATCATATTTTAAAAAAATTAAAAATTATATAATTTACTTGAATTATTAATTATATTTTATTATTATGATAATTAAATCTATAACATTTTAAAAAATATATATGTGTCATTTACAATAATTTCACAAGTTGACAGCAATATAAAAAACATTGTAACCAAACACTCGAAACTGTTTTTCATTAAACTCAATCCCAACCACAGTTTTAACCAAATACAAATTTCAGTTACGAACCACAACTAAAAACGCTTTTTATCAACCCGTTTTTTTTCAATCTCAACTACAACAGCAATAGCTGATTCAACGCATTTACAGCATGCATGTATAAAAGATGATCCTGATAGAAACACCACGGAAAATCCAAAAGGGAAAACGTACATATCCAGTAAAATCACGCTTACAGGGGGAACAATTAGGAAAGAATTACAGTTGTTGCTCTGCCCCACAGCAAGTGCTAGAGGATCTTGCTCTGTTGTTTACCATTGTTTCTTCTGTTTAATACTTCAAAAACGTTTGCAGCTTAGGACGGCCTGACACTTGCACCAATCTTTAGAGTGCTTCAGTCATAACTTAGGGCTGTGTACTGCATAAATCGGTCTCTATTTAATCCCACTTCTCACCCTATTGTTGCTTTTATTATTATTATTATTATAGGACTCGAGAAAGAGTGACTGAGAGCATCGATGAGGGTGATTAAGGGGCGGGAGAAGAGAGGAGCAAATGAAGCCATATGAAACCATTTCAACTTTCGATTTCTTGCCACGAGGCCCATTTTGTCCTGCCAGAATAACAAGTCGAGACATTATTACAAGTATGTCCAAGCAAATCAGGAGCAAACCCAGCATAGAGCATACAAAATATGAAAATGGAATCACCATTACCTTGGAAACAACGTGGAACAAAAATCAACAGTCACTTCATCAACTGGAAGACATAGCTTCCTCAATCCTCCTAATTACAACACTTAGACTGCCACCACTTTCTAATGCTTTAACAGCAGCTCGATGAGCATCCCTGTGCCATTTTAACAAATTAAAAGATTGCAGAACAGACCACCTTGCTTGATTTGACATCTACACATGAGGAAGCCGAAAGGAGTCAGAATTAGCATTATTAGCAAAGGGAAACACAAGTTTTGTATGATGGTGAGAGAGATACCTGGGCTACAGATAATGGGGGTTGCAGAAGAATACAGATACTCCTAAATAGGTTTTCATCATTTTCTCCACCCTCTGCCTCACCGTAAACCAGAGCTTCAGCTGCAATGCCAGCAAAAAGCACCATGCAGTACCTTACCACCATTCCAGACCACATTTTGGCAATTTGAGACCAGATATTAGTAACATTGACATGAGAAAATTCATATGGATGACTTACATAGCACAAACAATGCTCATATGGATGGAGAAACAAGTAATCTAGTTGCAAGGACACCAATATCATCCCGCTGAATAAGCAGGTGCCTGGACAAGCTGCCTAGTGTCTATTGAACTTGAAAATAGCACAGTGGCTATTTTCATGTTGCTCACAAAAACCACTACGTTACTGCTTAAAGTAAATCTATATAAAATTACTTGTGGTAATAAAAGGAGCAGCAAAAGCAGTTGAAAATCTAATCACCATATGACCAACTGTTGTTCTTTCAATTGTATCCAGCAATAGCATTAAACCAAGCAACCTCAAACAGCTCTTCACATCATACCCACCTGTCAAACGAAGTGCTACTGAGTTTCCCTTCAGCAAGCTCGTTACTCAACTTTTCATCCCAAAACTGAGTTCCCGCCTGTTTGAATGTGATATTTTATAAGTTGTTGCTGGCAACACTGTTGCTAATTTGAATAAAAGAACATATGATACCAGTGCTGATGTTATAGCAATCATTAGGGTCGGTAACAAAAACAAAGAGATAGTACGAACCTTAATTATCAAAGCCAGCATCAAATGGTATTCCAAATAAAATGAATTAAAGATAGATATAATCAGCACAAAAAATGAGGTCAAATACCATGACCAACAACTTGAGGAAACAAATAAAACACAACTTATTTCCCTTCAGGCCCTCACACCTATCATCATAACTTTTAAAAAAATACTCCAAATAAGGCAACCAGTCATCTATTCTGAAGACTCATTCCAATGAAGGTGGCAATGCCAGAATATCCATGATTTCCACAGTGATTTCAGGGGAAATTATCAAGTGTAACAGGAAAAATAATCACCGCAGGAAGTGAATTGCATTGTAGAAAATAATGTGTAAATAGAAACAAGCCAGCTGATCAAAACAATAGTTATCATCATATACTTATCATGAATATCTTTGGTTCACGGTGACAAGGATATAAGTTTGTATCATTGAAGAATTATTTTCCTCTAATGTCGGAAAGCTATACAGGTATATTTGGAAGGGTTCCTTACCTCCAATAGTGGCATGGTCGGCCACGTATCGGGCAGGATTTTAACTAGCCAGATATAAGTACAGTAACTTATGAACAATACAGGGAGTACCAGCAAGTTTGTCAGAAGTAAGAGCAAATGACAAAAGTGAAGAGGAAACTGCCATAAAAATCAAAACAAGAGAAGTAAGTAGATACCTGTCCTTGAGTGCCCATTTGCATTGCAACCATGGGGTCTAAAATTACTCCTCGAATCGGGCAACCCATAAGATATGCTGCAAAAGGAATTTTACAAGTAATTACATGGAATGGTACCAGCAAAGGAGAGAGACGGTCTATGAGAGTACTGGCATGGTTACTGCAACTGTTTGGAAAGCAACAAGTAAGTCAATGGGACTACTTAATGGACAGTGCTAAATGTGCGGAACCACACTAGATACAGATATTGTTTGTGTACAATCAAAATAAGTACCACAATTCCAAAGGAAAACGCTTACTCTAATCTCCCATTTCTTGTAATAGAGAATGCCATCCAAACAAAGCATTTAAATCAAGTGAAAAGGTCCATACCTACCAAAAGATGGCCTGCTTCATGAACCAAGATCCGACGCTTATTCGGGGGCCAGTAGCTTGAGATTTGAGCTAAACAAACTCCGCCAAGGAAGATAGAGTCTAAAAGGGTCAATCCTAGGATAGCCGCAAGGTTAACTCTGATATCAATCCCTCGGTCAACAAGAAAGTTTGCTCCTCCGATAAATGCAATGAACACAAGGCTTGAGATCCCAGTTTCACCCCACTTCTTCGGTGAAAGTTTTGTCACTAAATGAGTAGACGGGAATGAAGCATGCACATTTCAGTGTCATTAAAAATAAATATGCACTAAACCAAACTGCAATGCGAATTAGATGCAAAAGAATTAAGGCAGAAAAAACAAAAACAGGCAAACAAAGCTGTACTGTATTCATGTTTGCACCTTCTAGACCAGTAGAAGACTGCAACACAGTTGGTGTAACTTCTCTTGGTCCTTCCAAAACTGCATAAATTGTAGCCCAAAAACATAAAGTAAATAACTAGTTTTCTCTATAGCCATTACATTCAAAGCCAATCTATGTTAGCAAAGAAAAGGCTCAAATCCTTGGACAAAAAAAGAAAGAAAGTATAAACTTGCCAATGTTGCTAAATTTTCCAAAACTGGGCAAGAACCCCCTGTTCTTGAGGAACCCGTAAGCACTGGAAACGAGTCTCATATCATCAGCATTCAAACAAGTGTCCAGAACCTCCCAATCCCTCTCTAGCCCATCAAACAAACCCAGGCCACCGAATCCAGACCGAGTCGCTGAGTCATTTGTGAAAGAACCATTAACGGAATCAGCTAAACTATCATTATTAGTCAGAGTTTCTTTGGATTTCAAAACCCTAAGAGCTCTGGCAAGGTCTTTTCTTTTCACTGCATCCTCGTACTCTTTCCATTCTCTTAGAGCTGCTCTTGGGATGGCTTTGAAATTTCTATTTGGAGGTGTTCGTGGGCAAAGAAGGGAAAATTGGCTGGAAAATAATAGCTGCTGGGACGATAAAGCCATGAAAGGGAGATATGAAAGCTTGGGTGATGGGAGAACCTCGGAAGGTTTTTGCCAGGACAGAAAGCAGATAGATGTTCATGAAAAGAAGGCCGATCAGTCAACGTGGGCTTTAGCCCGATTACAAGTGAAGGATAGACCTAGCTTCCAACGATGGTCCATGTCCAATCTTGGCCTTTAATGCTAAAACATACAATGTCTGATTTTTTTAATATTATATATATATATATATATATTATTTTGATGTACTTGTATTAAAATTGAGTTTTTTTTAGAAAAATATTAATTTAAAATATATTTTCATTAAAAATATATTTAAAAATAATCATTTTCACAATTTTAAAAGCCAAACTCAACCGTGTTTGTTAACAAACAGTTACTAAAAAGCATCGAACATCAACAACCTCACTTCAACGATAAGAGAAAATCCAAAATCCAAAATCCAAAATCCAAACGCACATCGCCCATTCATTCCCTCCTTCGTTCTTCCCGTCCACATCCTCTCCATTATTTTTTCTCTCTCCGAAGATCAGAGAAAGAGAGCCTCATTTCCCATCCATATAACCCTCCATTCCCTCCTCTTCTCCTTTAGTCCACCCACCTTCTCTCACAAAATCTACACTCAAAAGCACTCCACAAACACCGCCAAATGGCCTCCGCCACTGCACCAACAACTCTCTCTCTCCTTAAAACGGCCGCCTCCTCCACCTCCACGGCTGCTCGGGCCTCCCTTCTTCCAGTCTCCACCTCCGGCCTCCGCACAACCAGCCTCCGGGGTCTTGGTTTCTCTGCTGCAGACCCATTGTTTAGCTCTCATGTGGTGTCCAAAATACGATCATTGAAGTCAAATGGTAAAGCACCAAGAGCAGTGGTGTCTATGGCAAAGAAGAGTGTTGGTGACTTGACAGCTGCTGATTTGAAAGGGAAGAGAGTTTTTGTTAGAGCTGACTTGAATGTGCCTCTTGATGATAATCAGAATATTACTGATGATACTAGAATTAGAGCTGCTATCCCCACCATTAAATACCTGATTTCAAACGGGGCTAAAGTTATTCTTTCTAGTCATCTGGTACGTGTGTTGTTGTTCAATCTCACCTCTTCTTTTTTCTGGTTTCTGGGAATTTTGTATCAGTCTTGTTGTGATTTGGGTTTTGTAGCGGTTCTGTTTCGTTCATTTCATTGATTCTGTTGGTTTGTTGAATGAATTATTTTTTGGTTATTGCACTGAATTTTGATGTCATGCGACTGGAATTATAGCAATGACATTTTAGTTTCACGACACCCGTTTTCTATCTCTTCCTTTTATAGAAAAAAAAAATTGGTGCTGGTTAATTGGAGTTGCACTTTGTGCGCTACTGGGTCCGAAATTCAAGTTGTGATTTATGACATGCAAAGTTCTTCAGTTGATTTTGAGAGAGTTAGCGAGAATATCTGCAGGTTTGCAATTGTTAATTCCTGGTTGATAGAATGCTGTAGTTTGTCTTCTACTGGTCGAGCGATAATGTTCTCCGTGAATTGAATTCATGCAAAGAATTACGTTTAACTGCTGGATTTGGTGTGGAAGCAGGTTCTTGTATTTGTAAATTTAGCTGGTATGGTGTTTTTTTATACAAAGAGTTTGATTCTTTGCAGAAATATCTCTATAGCACGTAAGTTTGCAGTTCTTGTACATCTGATATTAATTGGTTATCTGTGAAAATAATTTGGGTTTATAATCTCTGCATGTTAGAGAATATGATAAATCATATCTTGGGTCTCATCTAAAAGCTTAATCTTTTAGATGAGATAGTTCTTTGACACTACACAATGTTCATTGGTCTACCCATATGAGCTCAAGTGCTCCTTGATTATTTCGCAGGGACGACCAAAAGGTGTTACTCCAAAATTCAGCCTGGCACCTCTTGTACCCCGGTTATCTGAACTCCTTGGAATTAAGGTAAAACTTGTTCATGGAAATATAGTTCAAGGGAAAGAGAAACAGAGAATGCATGACTAATATATGCTGCTTGAGCAGGTTGTGAAAGCTGATGATTGCATTGGCCCGGAGGTAGAAAAATTGGTAGCTTCACTTCCTGATGGTGCTGTTCTTCTTCTTGAGAATGTGAGGTTTTACAAGGAAGAAGAGAAGAATGAACCTGAATTCGCAAAGAAGCTTGCTTCCTTGGCAGATCTTTATGTAAATGATGCATTTGGAACTGCACATAGAGCACATGCCTCCACTGAGGGGGTCACAAAATTCTTGAAACCATCTGTTGCTGGTTTCCTCTTGCAGAAGGTTGGTTTATAAGTTAATGGCTGTGTGATATTATATACCCTAATCTTTTGAATGGAGTAAAAAAAATTAAGCAGTCTCCTCTATGAGTATGACCCAGAGGCAGTTTTATTTAGGAACCTCATCTAAACTACCCTTTGATGCCCCAAGTGGACTGAATGATTGGCTGTTTTGCTTCCCTTCATTGTGTTGCTGTCTTTGATCATGTTTCCCTTTGAACACATTCAGTATTTAGCTTTTCTCTTTTGCCAATATTTTGGTGATATCTACACAATGCCACCAGCTTTCAATATTTTTTTATGAGACGGAATTGTCCATTTTGCTGATTATTTCTCGTCTTTTTTGTGAGTTTCAAGTGAAAAAGTGGTGGCATGTAACTGAAAAGAACCCATCCATCCTGCATTTGCTGCTTGCTTTTTTGTTGTTAGGGCCTGTATTCCACTGTCTCGTATATTGAAAGTAGCCTTGATATTATTATTATTTTTATCTCAGTTCTCCATAAACTTCCGGTCACTTTGGTATTCAATCTCTCGCTACCTTGTTTTTTAGGAGCTGGACTATCTTGTTGGGGCAGTTTCAAACCCAAAAAGGCCATTTGCTGCCATTGTGGGTGGTTCTAAGGTCTCATCCAAGATTGGAGTCATTGAGTCGCTCCTGGAGAAGTGTGATATCCTCCTTTTGGGTGGAGGTATGATTTTCACATTTTACAAGGCTCAAGGCCTCCCAGTAGGTTCATCCCTGGTCGAGGAAGATAAGCTTGGTTTGGCAACATCGCTCCTTGAGAAGGCCAAGGCAAAAGGAGTGTCTCTTTTGCTACCCAGTGATGTGATAATTGCAGACAAGTTTGCTCCTGATGCAAATAGCAAGGTTTGTGGTCAAAGCTCCCACAAGAAAGTTCGCTAAAAGTTCTTGCTCTGACATTTTAATGCTCTCTGTAACTGAACGAATTTGAATGCCATTTTGTTCACTACAGATTGTACCTGCATCCGCCATCCCAGATGGCTGGATGGGACTGGATATTGGACCAGAATCTGTGAAGACATTCAATGAAGCTTTGGGAACCACTCAAACTGTCATCTGGAATGGACCCATGGGAGTGTTTGAGTTTGAAAAGTTTGCAGTTGGGACAGAGGTATGCGAGAGTGGTGCTTAAATTTAATTTTTGCTTTTCATCTGTTCAAGCTTGGATCCTGCTTTTGGTTTCACTATCTGATAGGCATGCTATGATGCCTTGTTAGAAGCACGGTTGCATACACTTACATAGGGAAGTGTGAAAACTATCTCGACAGTGAAGCAAAATTCTCCAACAACCAACTCTTTATATTTACCTGGATTAACCGTACAGTGAAAACAAATGGTCCTAGTACTTGATGCAACTTTGTGAAGTGGCTGGCTGAACTCATTTCGGGGGGTTTGTGACTCCCGTACAGTGAAAACAAAAATTTAGGTTTTTTAAAATATTAAAAAATATTATTTTGATGCATTTTTGAATGAAAAACACTTTAACAAACAACCATAACCACACTCCTAAACTCCCAAACAGGCATGTAACTGCATTTTAATGCTTTCCTGTGATTGTTTTGGGTTTCATTACCCGTGATTAGATGGTGAGCTAGAGTTGAGCCTTTTCTTGCAGGCCATTGCAAAGAAGCTTGCTGAGCTTAGCGGCAAGGGAGTTACAACCATTATTGGAGGTGGAGATTCTGTTGCAGCTGTAGAAAAAGTAGGAGTTGCTGATGTTATGAGCCACATATCAACTGGCGGTGGTGCCAGCTTGGAGTTGTTGGAAGGGAAAGCGCTTCCAGGTGTCCTTGCTCTAGATGAAGTCGTACGAGTTGCTGTGTGAGATTACTTGACACCCCCCCCCACCCCCCCCCACCCCAATTCCCAAGCCTTTACTGTTACGAAAGAGAGATGCCATGGTTGTAGAAAAAGTACGAGTCATGCTGTACAATTTTCTGTGTCTTCAATACGAGGGGTCTGATTCCACCTTTGTCTTTCTTGCTCCTCACTAGATTGCCAAGAGAGACATTGAGGGTATTAACAAGAACGATCCACCATTTAAATAAATAGTTGAAAATTCTTATTCACTTATCGATAAATTACGGTTGGGGGGGTAACTTTAGTTGCTGCCTTCCTGTTTCTATACCTTCTTTGTGATTCAATCCATGCTTTGCAAGATTACCCGGCCATTGAAGGCACAATACCGGCCTCTTGCCTGGATTAGTCATTTAAGCAATTCACATGAAAGTATTGTGCAGATATGAAAAAATTGGATAATCAATACAAGTAGTAGAGAGATTTTTATATCATCTACTCGGAATCCTACTATATCTGTGCATAACAGGACCGAGTTAAGAAAAGAAAGCCTTAGGGCCGTGTTCTCGCCAAGGACAGTGGTTCTTTTCAGCTTCCACACCAAAGGTAGATCTCTCTCTCTCTCTCGTATGCTTTCAAGTCAGCAGCACCGCCCGTCAGCGATAACAAAAATATAAAGGAAAAGGACATTCGAACAAGATTTATCACAGAACCCCGCAAGTTTGAAGCCACAGAAATGAAAGACGGCGTTGGCTGTTTTTTTTTATCTGGTGACAGCTTTTCAGCTTTTCCTAAAGGTAATTTACAAAACCGGTGCGCATCGTTGAATGGCACCTTGTTTCTTTTCTTAAATCAAAGTCTCCCATCCCATGGACTATAATCTGTCTAGAAAAAACCCAGCTCATTTGTGGCCACCAAATTTTGCAACCACCGGTGTTTTACGAATGTTCATTTCAACCTTTTTATTAAGTCATTGACCTCAATATATAAATTAAAAACACTTCCAAGACATAACTCATCGCAGCATGCTTCTTGCAGTCATAAACTTCGTCATTTGTTTTGAAGTGTAGTTGTGGTAGTTTTTTAAAATATTTTTTGTGTCAAAATATATCAAAATGATATTTTTTTAAAAATTATTTTTGATATCAGCACATCAAAATGATCTAAACATACTAAAAAAATTCATTTTAAATATAAAAAATAATAATTTGAAATTTAGCTAAACCGTGTGCAGCCGCAATCAACTTGTTAAACGAACCATTTATTATTATCATTATTGTTTTCTGAATAAATATAACATCAGCTAGCCATAACGTATATGAGATCAAACTCAATAAAATAAGTGACTAAAAAAATAACTTCAATCGACTATGACTACTAGCATATTAGATATTTCGTTTTAAAAATATGTTAAAAAAATGATTTTTTAGTAATTTTAGATCATTTTCATGTGTTAATGTCAATAATATTTTAAAAAAAAAATATTAATTTAATATATTTTTAAAAAAACATTAATTTAATATATTTTTAAAAACAATAACACTGTTAAACATATAATATAACTAGACTGAAAAACTAAGGAATCATTTAGGGAATCTTTTTTACGATATGATTTTAAAAGTATATTTTTATTAAAAAAATTAGAAAAACATTTTTTAATGATTTTTAGTAATTTGGATAAAAATTTGTACTTATCACGAATGAATGTTCGAGTAAAGAGGAAAGAAACTGTTATTTTTCATCCCAAAACCACTCTTTTGGTAACTGTTTCTATGACTATTTTGTTTTTAATTTTTAATCAACACGTCAATAATATAAAAACATTATAAAAAATAATCTTGCTCTGACTATTTTATTCTTAATTTTTTAATATTAAAAGTATTTTCGGATAGTTCACATATTAGAAAAAAAATGAAACAATTTGGAAAACATACATTTTTTAATATAATATATTTAAATAAATTAATTTGAACTATAATTTCCAAATTAAAATTCAAGAAAGCAAGCACGTGTAACGACCACAGATCGCGTGAGATTGCAAATTCGAATATAATAACGTATATTCTCTAGCTTTAACACCAATCAAAAACCGCCCAAGGTTTATCCTGAACCCATACCAGATACCATGCATGTTTGCCCAGGTTGCACCCCTAGAAACAAATTAAGGGGTGTCGGTATAGTAATTTTTTAAGTAGTTTTTCATTTGAAAATAAATTAATATATATTTTTAAAATTTTAAATTTTATTCTAAATACCAAAATTATTAAAAAAAAAATTAATTTTAAAAATATTTTTATAAAGCATTAAAATTAAGAATAAAAACTGTACCACACACCTTTGTTACTCCCGAACTTTTTTCAGGGTGTTTAAAAGTATATTAACGATTTTTTAAAATTATTTTTTATTTATAAATATATTAAAATAACATCTTTAATATTATTAATACATCAAATCAATTTAAAATTATATAGAAAAACTAATTTTAAACAAAATATATAAACAAATAGTGTTCTGCAAACCTCACTCCCAAACAGGGTCTCATTTTATTTTACACTATAACTCGCCTGGTATCATCTACCACTCTCCCATCCTTGTCTTTTATTGATCTCAGTTGAAGCCTAGCTCTTTTGTCTTCTTTTTCTTTGCAAGTAAAGTTCCAGTCTTTCCCTTACAGTTCAATCCCCTTTGTATTAGCTTATGTCCGTTTTTGTGTTTCTTGATCCGGGTTAATCTTTGTTTTGGGTTTAATGCAGGATTTACTGGGAAAAAATGGCTACTAAGAAGAGTGTTAGCAGTTTAAAGGAAACAGATTTGAAGGGAAAGAGAGTGTTTGTGAGAGTTGATCTGAATGTTCCTTTGGATGATAACTTTAATATTACTGATGATACTAGGATCCGTGCTGCTGTACCCACTATCAAGTACTTGATGGGTCATGGTGGCAGAGTTATTCTGTGCTCTCACTTGGTATATGCTCGACGAATCCCTGATTTTCACAGTTATAAAGATTTAACCTTTTTTGGGTTGAAATATGTTTTTGATTGTGCAGTATTGATTACAGATTTGGATTTTTATGCAGATTCTGATGATATTTGATTTGTTGCTGTTTTCTGCTTTTTGGGATTTTTTTGGTTTGCTGGGGTCTTTGTTTTTTATGGATGCTAAGACAGAACTAGAAATAGCATGGCAGGTTTATTTGCAGATTTATTTGGGTTTTGATTTTTGTGACATGGCTTCTGTTTATCCGAATTTTTAACACTTAATTGCATGTAAGCAGATTTTTCTTTCGCTCTATGTTCTGCCATTGATTTAGATGATAGATTTTTTTAGTTTTCTTACAATTGTTTTTTGCTAAGTGTTTTCAGTTGTTTTGATATACTCTAGATGTTGTATTGCCTAAATTTATGTTCTCCAAGGCGGAGTACCATTATTTTCTTGTCCACGATGTTTGATTAGACAATCATTTTTCACCTTTCTGGATTAGCTTTTTTTTCTTGGTTCTTTAACTACCTCTGTTCTACCTAAGATGAATTTGGTAAAATTTCTTTTCTTAATTCTATTTTGGAGCTGTTGTTAGGTGATCAAGGAGAATGTAGCTTTGATAATTGATTTCTCAAGAATGTTTACCATGGTGTTATTCACTTGCAGTTCTGGTAGCCCTTTGTCATTGTCTGTGGATTGTTTTCAATCCATTGTTTGAGCTACTTGTCCAAAATCATGTAACATGATTGGATGTAACTCCCTTAGCTTTTACAAAACTATGGACTCGAATGTTTTTGAAGTGTTTTTGACATCCCATATCTAAGGCCAAAAGTTGAAAAAACATAAAACAAAACAGGAACAGTACCTTTTTCAATGCAAACATACTTTATTTTTTCCCTTTTTTTCTTGTTTTTGATGATGTTATTACAATCCCAAATAATTTGAAGAAAATGAATGCGGCTCAGGATTTTTAATTGCTGCTGTTTTTTCCCTTTTTCTGTTTCTTACTCTGGATGGGTTTGGGCCTTCAACTAACTTGGGATGTAAATTTAACTTTTCTTGGAATGCAGGAAGGTTATTCATCCGGTTGTCTTTAGAGACTGGTTTGCTAAAAATCAAAGAAAAAATTGTTTATTTAGTCAAATAGCTTCTCCTTTTTGCATTAACGCCAAACATAAGTGTGTTTAAGATTTGGTTTTGTATGAACTATAATAATTTGCCTTTCATTCAAGGAGACCTATTTTCAACTATTTTGCATACCATAATCCTTTTCACATCACTTTTAATCAAACATTATTTTAAACTGCAACCACAAAAACTACCACAATCCCAAATACACACTTAAATAGGTGATCGTTTTCTAATGCCATGAGCTTGTCTCTTTATTTTTGCCATTGTTAACGCGGTCGTTCTTTTGTCCTTACATTCAACTTTTTTTTTTCCTTGGTGTTTTTTTTCCATGTCGCTCTGAGCTCGTTTGAACCTATGTAACCAATCTCGATAATGAACTGCTTTCACGAGAATGCTAAAGTGATGCTCTAAAATGATGAAAATCTCATGTCTTCTTTTCTTTGTTTCAACCTTATTTGCTGTTTGTAGTTAACTTGATTTGCTTTGGTACCCCTCTTTGCATGTTTTAACTGATGTAAATATTGAAGTAATTAGCATGATTGGATTTTGCACAAGTCTTTGTCAAATGGCCATTCATATACTCTTTTTTTATTATGGTTTCCAGGGACGCCCAAAGGGTGTTACACCTAAATACAGCTTGCAGCCTCTTGTACCAAGGCTATCCGAACTTCTTGGAGTTGAGGTTAAGATGGCAAATGATTGTATTGGCGAGGAAGTTGAGAAATTGGTGGCTGAGATTCCAGGAGGAGGTGTTTTGCTTCTTGAAAATGTAAGGTTCCACAAGGAGGAAGAGAAGAATGACCCTGAATTTGCAAAGAAACTTGCTTCTCTAGCAGAAGTTTATGTGAATGATGCATTTGGCACTGCTCACAGAGCCCATGCTTCCACTGAGGGAGTGGCTAAATACTTGAAGCCTGCTGTTGCTGGTTTCCTTATGCAGAAGGTATGGTGGTTACATCCTTATCTTCTTTTAAATGCTCTTCCCCAAGAAATTTATATATTTTGAAAATACATGTGTGTATAAAAAATTGAAAGGAAGAAATGCATTATCTTTGGATTGGTAATTAAAAAGGAATGTGAATCCATTTTCTGTTTGATCCAATTTAACTTGGTAATTTCATGGCTGCACACCTGACCATCTTGTGCATCCATAACCTGTTGTGTGCTATGGTTCTAGGAACTTGACTATCTCGTTGGAGCTGTGTCAAATCCCAAGAAGCCATTTGCTGCAATTGTTGGTGGATCGAAGGTATCATCCAAGATTGGAGTGATTGAATCCCTCTTGGAGAAGGTTGACCTACTCTTCTTGGGTGGAGGAATGATCTTTACTTTTTACAAAGCCCAAGGGTACTCAGTTGGGTCATCCCTTGTGGAGGAAGACAAGCTTGATCTGGCAACTTCACTTATTGAGAAGGCCACTGTCAAGGGAGTAAAACTACTGCTGCCTACCGATGTGGTTGTTGCTGACAAGTTTGCTCCAGATGCCAACAGCAAGGTTTGCGTCATTGTCCGTATAAATTACGTGTATTCCCTGGAATGTGTGCACGCAAACTCGTGGGTTGCTCTTTTGAGTTACTCAGGGCGGGTTTTTTTAGTATTGGGAAACACAAGTTCATTCTTGCATGCACACAGAGGATCAGAATGTAATACAGACCAATTTTGTTCAGATTGTTTAGTGCAATTTTCTTCCAGGTGGTACCAGCTTCTGAGATAGCAGATGGTTGGATGGGTTTGGATATAGGACCTGATTCTATCAAGACATTCAGTGAGGCATTGGATACAACCAAAACCATTATTTGGAATGGACCAATGGGCGTGTTTGAGTTTGAGAAGTTTGCAGCAGGAACTGAGGTATCTTATATATATATACATACACCTAGATAATATGAGGCTCAACCAGTCATTTTAGCATTGTAATCGAGCTTCTTCTTCTTCTTTTTTCCTTTTTCAGGCAATCGCCATGAAGCTTGCTGAGCTCAGTGGCAAGGGAGTGACTACAATCATCGGAGGAGGTGACTCTGTTGCTGCTGTGGAGAAGGCTGGACTCGCTGATAAGATGAGCCACATCTCAACAGGAGGTGGCGCCAGCTTAGAGCTTCTTGAGGGGAAGCCACTGCCTGGAGTCCTGGCTCTTGACGATGCATAAGATGAATTTTTCTTTTAATGCTGGTATATGTTTGGTTTTGCTACCGGAGTGAGCTGATCTTGTGGAGGCTGTAGAGTGACCGAATAAATGTTCTTTTAAGTATATTTCAACTATGCAATGGTTTCAGAATGCAGATCGGGTCCTTTTTGGAACATTGTGTCTGATGATCCAATTATGTGAAATCTTATTTCAATCTGAAATTTTAAGGCTGGTTCCAATGTTGAATCCAACTTGGACTAAGCTGGACTAGGAGGAAGGGAATTGTTAAATCTTTTCCAGATTCCAGTATTCCAGAGTGAAGTCTTAAGCGTAGAGAATATTACGAGGTTTGGTCTTGAAATTGGCTGTGATTTCTTAAGCGTAGCAGGATTCGGAACCCTTATTCCTCCTTTTTCTTGGCACTGAAGTCTGAAGATCCCTAGCCTGGAAAGGAACCAAAAAGAGAAGAAGGTACAAACACAAAAGGTGAGAAATGGAATAAAACCTTGAAGGTTATTTTTTTCTAACAATCATTCCACGATTATAATCCAATCCTGGAACCACATGAATTATTCCGAACACATTAAGTCAGCCCAAGTCAATGGAAAATGTTCAGTTTATGGGGCATGGTAGATCACTGGATGAAGCGACCAATCACTCAATTTAAACCAGGATTATCCAGATCATCAATTGCTGTTGTTTGAAGAAAAGCTCACTTGGTTTGGTTCAAGGGTTTCAATCTTTGTTTAAAAAATAAAGTGGCTACCAAGCCCTTGCTAGTTAGGGTTTTGGGATGGATTCTATGCCAAGACAGCAGAGAGAACGATTTGGAAAACAAAAATAGGGTAACCATCAACCACGACAGCTTCCAAAATATGCTGCGGCAAAGCTTGCGAATACATAGCGAAACCTTTCCTCAAGTTTACGCAATAAAAGATAAAAGAAAAGAAGTCTTCGATATTTTAACCTGCATGGACCTTGCTTTGGTAACAAGCAGTCAAATTAAGTTAACTATATATATATATATATATATATACCTGCATGGACCTTGCTTTGGTAACAAGCAATCAAATTAAGTTAACTATATATATATACCTGCATGGACCTTGCTTTGGCAGGTGCACGTATCACTGTTTACTCCTTCACATTTCAATGTAGATTTATTCTTCAAGATTTTGCTTCTTTTTTTTCTTTTCAATTTGGTGCTCCAATCTTTTTTTTCTTCTTGCAATTCTATTTTTTTTAGACCAAAATCAAGAAAAGTTGAATCAAATTTGTTGACTACGGACAAAAAAATACAAAAAAAACTACTAATGAGTGATGATTACAAGTTTCATATAAATATTTCAATTTAGTCCTTCAATTTTAAATTTTATATCTATTCAGTCTTACAATATTTTCAATTAAATTTTTTTTATCCTTCTTCTGAGTATATTTGTTGTGGTTGAAATAATTTTTAAAATTGATTAATATATATATAATTCCATCATCCTTAGATTTTTTTTCCCTGTCACATTTGATTATCATTCTATTAATATCTTTTTTTTTCCATTTTTTCCCAGTGATTTTGTTTATTGTCTTCTGAAAACTAGGGATTGGAATGGAACCAATGAACTTTTTATACCAAAATTGAAACTCTAAAAGTGAAAGAGATAGAATCAAAGAAGAAAGGGAATTAAGTAGGTTGAAAAACACCTTTTCTTATTGACTTCGAGAGTGGCCACATGTTTTTCATGTATTTTACATTTTGTTTTTCTCTTTTTTAATTTTCTCTTTCATAATTTAAGACTCTATTTTATAAAATTAGGTAAACAAAGGACCAAATTGGAAAAGCTAAAAGAATCAAATTGAGAGAATTTTTTTTAAAAAAAAACTTGATTCACTATTTATATGAACAGTATTCTTAATCCAAACTTGTTTTGGTGCAATAGTTAATTAGATAATTGGTGAGTGTTATGCTATAGGTTGGATTAAATTTTTTAAATTTTTGAATGTAAGAAACATGTCCACTCACTCTTAATATGTTTTATAAGAGAAAAAAAGTTTGAATCATATAGGGACTGATATGACGTGACCTAGTGTAGTCAAAACATAATTTAACACAAATTTTTTTAAAGATAATATTTTTTGTAAATATTAAGAAGACCATGAATTAAATTGATTCGGATCAACTCAAATTAACTTGTAGAATTTAAATCATAGATTATGAGATCATGATATAAAAATAATAAATTACAATTCTTAATTAACCCAATATTTAAAGATAAAAATAAAATTCAATAAAAAAAATTGATAAAACCAAGTGAGCATAGATTTACCAATTTATAACCAATAAAAACCTGAGTCAACTATACTAATAAACAAAACTTGTGACCCAGATCATGAGAATAAAATAATTATATATAAAATAAATTGATATAAATTATAAAATTAAATTTTCAATAAATATAATATTAAAAATAAAAATAAAATAAACCTAAGCAAATAAACTAACAAATCGCTGTTTCAAACCCTCCTCTTTGAATTTATATTAATTATTAATAATAATTAATCAATGAATAAATAATTATTGTCCAGACAAACTTCAATTTTACCTGGCTTGCGGGCATCATGTCTCATCGTTGACTTGTTCCTTGCTTGTTCATCGGAAAGTCCACCTCACGACTCAACTAAAAAACGATGACACCGTAACAAAAATAATCTCTTTCCCAGCAACCTCGCCAATTCTATTTCACGCACACTAATTCCTAGAAACTCGAGAGAAATATTCAAACTTGTGGTGGATCTATTGATCAGATATTTGATTAACAAATATTCTAGAAGGGTGCATGCTTGGTTGCTGGCTAAGTGAGCGTTCTGTCAGCTTTTGAGCATCTTGAAAAATGACAGAGCCTGCAGAAAGTAAAGGCTATTTTGTGAGGTTGCTGGCTTTGTTTCCCTTAATTTGTTTGATCAATTTCTCGAGCGTCGAGGCTAGAACTGTTTACCACAAATGGGAGGTCAAGTATGAATACAAGTCCCCAGATTGCTATAAAAAGCTGGTTATCACCATAAACGGGAGATCTCCAGGACCAACAATTTTTGCCCGGCAAGGTGATACTGTTTTTGTTGAGCTAAAAAATAGTTTATGGACAGAAAATGTTGCTGTTCACTGGCATGGAATCAGACAGGTATAATGAGGTTGTCGTCTTCATATCTTCAACTATCCTACATATGTTAAAACCTTCTGTTGTGCGTGCTTCTTTCTGACCACAGCTCGGAACGCCATGGAGTGATGGAGCAGAAGGGGTTACCCAGTGTCCGATTTTACCTGGAGAAACCTTTATTTACAGATTTGTTGTAGACAGGGTAAGTTCTGCAGTTCTTATCAAATGCTTTTTTCTTGTCAATATAATAACACATTAGTTTTACACTCTTATTACAATCCAGGTCTCAGGTTATATGGTTTTCAACAGTTTTTTTTGCTATTTTTATAGAGCATGGTATAATTATCTCAACATCCTTTTGCAGGCCGGGACATATCTGTATCATGGGCATTATGGAATGCAGAGAGCAGCTGGGTTATACGGATCCATCATTGTATCGCTTCCTGAAGGAGTTTCTGAACCCTTTTCCTATGATTATGATCAGAACATAATCTTAAATGATTGGTACCACGCAAGCACTAATGAACAAGCTGCTGGCCTATCTGCCATACCCTTTGTTTTTGTTGGAGAGCCACAGGTGGATTCTATCAAATCTAAACTCATATCAACTTTAATTTGTCTTGAATTAGTTATCAAGTGTAGCACTGTTCCTTGGGCAGCTGATAGTGATTCTATGGTAACCATCTCTCTTCATTTTTGCTATCCAGTCACTTCTTATAAATGGAAGGGGAAAATACAACTGCTCTCTTTCCACTGCTTCAGGGTCTATGGCTGGAGTTTGCAATACAACAAATCCTGAATGCTCTCCTTATTCGCTGACTGTTGTTCCTGGAAAAACATATCGGCTGAGGATTGGTAGCTTAACCTCCCTGTCAGCTCTTGCTTTTGAAATTGAGGTGATTTCAAAACCTCACTAACTATCAATTGCTTCAGAAATAATCTGTTTGAATTTGCAACACTCGAGTTCAAAAGGGTTTATGATTCTCTCTTATTCTTGTGCAGGGCCATGACATGACTGTTGTAGAAGCGGATGGGAACTACGTAGAGCCATTTGCTATAAGAAATCTCTACATTTACTCCGGCGAGACGTACTCTGTGTTAGTAAAAGCTGATCAGGATTCGTCAAGAAACTACTGGGCAACTATTAATGTAGTCGCTCGCAATCCGGCAACACCAACTGGTCTGGCCATCTTCAACTACCATCCAAACCATCCACAAAAGCAGCCTCCAACAGCTCCGGCCACAGGGCCTCTCTGGAATGATACAGCTTCAAGATTGGCTCAAAGTCTCGCATTTAAGGCTCGTCAAGGTTTCATCAGCACCCCTCCTGTCACCTCAGACAGGGTGATCGTGCTTCTAAACACACAAAACAAGATTGACGGCCATTTTAAATGGTCCTTGAACAACCTTTCTCTCATACTTCCCCAGACCCCATACCTCGTCGCACTTAAAGAAAATCTGACCGGTGCATTTGCTCAAGACCCTCCTCCTGATGGATACGACGTCGCAAACTATGACATTTATAGTTTGGCAGAAAATGTCAATGCTACTTCAAGCAACCGAATATACAGGCTACGGTTCAATTCAACAGTTGATGTGATACTGCAAAATGCTAATTCTATGACCGTGAAGAACAGCGAGACACATCCATGGCATCTTCACGGGCATGATTTCTGGGTCCTGGGGTACGGTTCAGGCAAGTATAACATTTCTTGTGATTGGAGAAAGTACAATCTGGTGAATCCCATCATGAAGAACACGGCACCTCTGCATCCTTATGGATGGACTGCTTTGAGATTTAGAGCTGATAATCCAGGTGTTTGGGCCTTTCATTGCCATGTTGAGTCTCATTTCTACATGGGCATGGGCGTGGTGTTTGAAGAAGGGATAGAGAAGGTGGGAGAGTTGCCGTCATCCATTAGAGGATGTGGTGAATCTGAAGGTCACCATAGACCATAGTGTCTTCAACCTAAACATTTGAATTTCACTGCGATATCGCTGGTTTTTATGTCCATTGTGAGTCGTATGTTTCAAGAGCCAGAAAAACATCGTGCAAGGCTTCAGTATGTTAGCCAATGCCAACTGTAGGATAAAAAAAAAAAAGGAACTTTATTCTTCTGAAAGACTGGTAAAAAATTGTAATTGTGATTTTTATTGTTATTTTCTAGGGTGTTTTATACTCGCATCTCGCAATTTAAATTTTTTATGATCATTAATTTATCATAGTACATGAATAGATATAATTTGTTATTGTCATATCAATTATTTTATAATTAAAAAAACATTGCAATAATATTTTTTAATGTATTATTTCTTACATCATTACATTAAAATTGTCTTAAAAACTTAATTAAAACATTAAAAAAAGATTATTTTTATAAAAAAAATGAAGAATCAATGAAGCACAACACAATCTTAAGCCTGTTTGGCACTGCGGCCAAACCGGTATTTGGCCAAAATTCAATTTTTTTTCATTTTAAAAAAAAATGATGTTTTTAGATCATTTTGATATACTTATGTCAAAATTAAATTAAAAAAATAAAATAAAAAATTATTTAATGTATTTTTAAATAAAAACACTTTAAAAAACAACTACTCCCAAAACCCCTTATGATTATCATATAGAAGTGGATCTATGTAGGCTGCAGCCCAATCTACATAACTTACACATAAACACAGAGCCCAGAGTATTAATTACTAAAGGCCCAAACCTGGAAGAACTAAAAATAAAATAAAAAGCCCAATCTACTTCAGCATTGATCAATCCTAATTATAGATTAACAAATGGTGAAATAAATGCTCTAAATAAAACCCCCAATTTTATCTTCAGCATTGATTTTATAAAAACTAATGTATCAATTTTTTATGTCTGCTTTCTCGTGGATCAGTTCCTTGAAAAATGGAGGTTCCTCAATCTCAGTTATTCGTAATTTCTGACCCACACCCCTGACTTTTCAAAGCTCCCCGATCTTGAGAGGTTAAGTTTCGAAGATACGAGGAGTTTGTCCGAGATTCATCGCTCCATTGGATATCTTGAATGGCTTTTTTCAGGTGAATTTGAAAGATTGCACAAAACTTGGAGAGTCTTCCTGGAGGATTCTGTAGATTGAAATCTCTCAAAACTCTCATCCTTTCCGGCTGTTCAAAATTTGAGAAATTGCCAGAGCGATTGAAAAATCCCACAAACCTTTTGCTTGCAGAAGACACTCCTATAAGAGAAGTACCATTTAACATACAGCGATTAAAAAATCCCACAAATCTTTTGCTCTGGTGCTGTAAGGAATAACCATCTGATTCATTCCCAGCACGTCTGTGGTCATCGCTATCAGGTAGAAGAAATACCAATGAAGTGACTCGACGGCCACCTTCATTGCATAACTTAAGGTGTCCGGTCATCTTAAAGCTTAGGGCCTGCAATTTATCAGATGATGCAGTTCCTGAAGATCTCTGGAGCCTATCCTCTTTGCAGGTACTTGATCTGGGAGGAAGGAATTTTCGAAGCCTACCAAGTGAACTGACTGGTCTTACAAAGCTTGATACTCTGCGTTTGCCTCAATGCAGAAAACTTCAAATAATTCCAAACTTCCCAAGAATTTTAACAAGCTAGGTGATTCCCAAAAACTGGATTTATTAACAACCTCCCCTGCAATCGTCCACTTGTCAGAGCTCAAAGACACCGCACCACAGGTTCTTTCTCTCCCTACACGCACACAAATACACATAGCAAATATAAATATGAATGTCATTCTCAGGTACAGGAACGGATAATGAAAGGTTTCGGTGGGTTTTTTCCTCATGGTAATGAGATTCCGGACAACTTCATTCAGAATGAGGGTCCTTCACTACATTTTAATGCACCTCAATTTGATGGTGATGATTTGTTGGGTTTTCACGTGTGCTGTGCTTGCTCATCCTAAATTCATTATTGCGAGGAAGATTTTAGTGTCGGTTCGTTGATTATTCCTAAGGCTTAGGAGGGATAATTCTAGCTATTAAAATCTTAGATTATTTTTATGTGTTGATGTCAAAAATAATTTAAAAATATATATAATTTTAATGCATTTGAATGAAAACACTAAACAACATACACTAAAGACCATTGTATACAGAAATGACCATGTGATATAATTAATTTGAAGCATATGAAAATATAAATAATCATAATTAATCACATGCAGTTTGCTTAGACAGTTACTATGTCTAAATGATGTTGGAGGGGGGCTCGAGCTATTGCTTTGACTGCTAATGCTCTGTTAATGGAATTGTGAGATGGAGCGGAACATAATATAAGATTGTTTGATTACTCCATCCAATGTATCGGAAACCATAAAAAGGACAGAAAGAGCTGCGGCTAGCCTTTCTTCAATCCTAATGCTTGCACCTGCCCTCGTATTTGCTAATGTAAATGAGCTAAAAAAAATAAACTTTTCACTCGTTTCATTTCTCTTCTATAACAACTGTAATATCCATCACTCAGCGCAATCTGAACTATTGCGTCACTTCACTGGTCAGCTTACAGGATGCTGCAATTTCCAGGATCCCTATAAAGGGCAAAGATGAACTCGATCAGTCATATAGAAAATAAGAGATTTCTCCACTTGAATATGCTAAAAAATGAGCAGGAAGTACCTCTTCATGTCTTCGTAATTGCTCAAAGCTTGCTCGAATTTAAGCCAAAGGGGACCAGTCTCTTGATGGTTCACGTTCTTTGGCCCAGAAAGATAAGCTGGAACGACGAACTGTGGAGTTCTTTCCCTGTTTAACAAGTTACAGCTATTAATGGATGGGTCACAATCTATCACAAGCCATAACTCATTACGAGACCGACTACGATTCAGATTTCATGGTGATCGAACTCACCTCCCTTCATATTCCGATAACCAGGCCAAATAGGCTGCGCCAAAGTACATAGACACAAATGGCTTGGTCAGATCACCAGCGGAATCTACTCTATAAGCCCTATAACCCAATTCCCTGAGTGCAAGGAGAAATAACAAGCACATGTTAGCGATGGTCTTAAGAAACAATAGAAACCAGATACCAGTGAAAAGGTCTATCTCATAAATACATTGTATATATTTGGTGTTCGGAGCCTTAAATAGTTTTACACTCGAAATATTCACGTATTTTGTTAAAACACGATCACAATATGTATTGAATGAATAAAAAGACCCCACTTTCATAAGAGTCAAGTTGCTTAGGACAAATGAGAGCAGGCTCCATGGAACAGCCTCCACACTCAATCAAAATGCAGCATCCAAACTTGTTTAATTTGTTTTTATCAAAAAGTCAAATGCATGTGTAATATATATATATATAAAGGGTATATGTTACCCTATACAACATAGAATCTCAAGAATTTAGTTCCAGTATTTTCGTACATGTAAAGCCAGAAAGCTGTAGAGTAGTCGATTCCCATTAATCCAATTCGCGGTCCAACCCCATTCACAAAACGCATGCTCACCATCTCAGCAAGAGCACAAAGGACTGACTGCAGAAAATAGGTATCAAGGAAGAAGAAAACAAGACAAAAATATTGGGCAGAGGACAAGTTCAAGAAAAAAGGAAATTTAGGCAAGGATAGAATGTTCAAGAACTGAAACAAACCATAATAGAAATGAGAATATTTAATAACCTTATAAACCACTCAAATCTCAGGAGAATTTTCAAATCTGGTTAGGAAAGCAGGATTTGCTACCTTAGCAGATCAGTTTTATCTAATACTATATCCGCAAGGAATACAATCTCAGGTAAAACCACTGTTATTAGGTCCAACCTGAGCAAAAATCACATATTGGGCACAAGCTTGTAACATCATCCATTGACAGACGTGTGATTTAATATCATACATCCGCTCCCACCATCTCATTGATCAAGAAAAAAATTAGTTTACTCCATTTCTCTTCTTTAAGGACCCTTATAAAGCAACCGTTTTATAAGGGAGGCTTATATGCTATAAAGTAGCATGTGACATAAGAGTCAAACTAGTCGTAATATGCCAGTTCTCCAATAGATATTAGCCTTGCCATCTATCTGAACTAGATTTTCTTAAATATTTTGTGACATTGGATGCGTCCAATCCACATGACACAAATGCCTCAGCAGGAGGGACAGATTGCATGTACCGTCATTTAAATTTTGCTAGAGCCTCCAACAGAAAAAGGGATCATCTTTCTGCCAGGTCGCAGAAGTGAATAACTACTAGTAAATAACTCTAAGAATTGGAAATAAAAGAGGGCAGAAACAAAGAAAAGAAAAGAAAATATGAACTGGCCACATAGTAGCGTGTTTTTACAGAAAAAGGGAACTTTTAATAACTAGGATATATACTCACAGGTTTAACTCCCCTTGTACTGAAGTGTTTTGAAAGAATTATTTCTGCAACTGCCTGCATGATTCAGTATTGGTGATTTGACAAATCATTAATGGTGTATTTTGTATTCATAAAAGGTTCTTTTAAGTTACAATGTGAGAGAAGCTTTCATCAATGATATGATATTAGACTTTAAATATCACAACCATACAGATGATATATAGCATGAAAGCTCCGTGCACTATCAGAGGCTATCCGCAAGTTTTTGGTTTTAGGCTTGTGCTGTGCTATGGGTCAATATGCTAAAGTGATTAGCATTCCATACGAGGATAGCAGATGTTACTTGAAGGTGAGATATTATCGTAAGGCAATAATTTAGAGGAATTTCCATGTCTTTATTTATACCTTCATTTCTACCCGAGAAAGATATGGTTTCCTGTCCTTGTCATGCGAAAAGCGCACTTTTCCTCTTTTTTCCCCAGATTTCGTCCACTCTTTTGCAACTTCAGAACGACTCCACATCTCTTGCATTTCTTCTGGGGAAGATTTAGAGTCCCAATATATATAATCAACACCTGTTTCCTCCAAGCAGCAACAGGTAAATTAACAACTGAATGAAACCAAAATATCTTTTAAGAGATAACTTGGAAAAGAGGAGAGCTTCCCCATTCAAGGTAGTCGATTGACACTGTCTTTATATTTAAGAGAATAAATTTTATAGCATATTGGCGTGATCTCTACTGAAGATGTATTTTTCCATATGACTTCATAGCAGCAAAGATACCATCTTATGTTCAATTACGCCACCATGTCAACTAGAACGAAATTGACCAAGTCAACTGCAATAGTAATTGTTCTGGGCTTGATTTCATATGCTCCCTAGAGAAGTACGTTCTTGTTATTCTGTGATTAGATGCTCTAAAAAATATCAAAAAATTGTGAAGTAAATCAAGTTCAAAAGAAAAAAGTGACCCCGTGCATATGAAGACTGGAAAATATCACAAGACCTTTAATACATTCGGTAAGTGAATATATACAATTATTTTCTTTTCCCATGTAATTGTATATTCTGCAAGTAAAAACATTAGCATTTGATTTGAAGTCATTTAATCAGATGAGAACTAATTGTTGAGCCTAATCCAAGCCCGAAGAAGACACCAAATGCAATTGCAAGTAATCTTAACTGGTAAAAGCACAACCTGTTTTCTCTGAAGAAGGTGCGTTTGTATTTTGTGTAGCAGGTGCAGCTTGAGCAGTTGAAGAATGAGCATTGTTTACTGAAGGACCTTCATCGACAAATCTTCTGCATAATGACAATACAGTTCACACAATATCAAACATAATTTTAAAATGTTGCCTCTTTGATCTACACTGGGTCCTGCTTTTTAAAATTAGTAACAGTCATGGTATTGCAACCTTTTTCACTAGTCAGGGTTGATTCAGTGATTTACAACCACAAGCCTCGGGAGCAGAAAACCAGGATCTACAATGAATGGCTATAAACAATGTTGGGGCTATAAGTTACAAACAGAAAAATGCCGGTACTGTTGCTCCTGACTGTAGGTGGCAGGGGACTTGTGTCACGATAAAAAGACTACGGTGGTGGGTAGAGGTCAAATAACAAAGGCCAAAATGGACATATGCATTTGTGTGAAGGTGTTAAATAGAACTGTCATTTGTAAAATTTATCTTGTCACTGATATATTTAGTAAACGAGAAATATGCCTTACAATAATAAAAAAAAAAAATGTAAAACAGAGGGAGGTCAAGTTTTTACGTAATCCCGCAACTACTTCAGAGATTGCAATATTTGCAGAACCATACAATACAGTTGCACAGTTCCCGATATGTTTCAAAGATCTTCACGGTTTAGATAAATAGAATTGACAGGGCAAACAGAAGTTCTTATCGAAAATTGTGGGGAAAACACAAATCTGCCAAATATATATATATATAAAAGGGGGGATAATCAGACAACTCCAAACAAGGACTTTGTAGCAAGTTCAGTAAAAACAAATGAGTTCTCAAGCAGATGAGTGCTTTGGGATTTTCGATTCACCTTTAATAATTGATTAGAAAATAATTTTGGAACTTCTAGGATTCCAAAGTCAAGTGAGAATAATAAAAGATAATAAATAAAGGGGTGGAGAAGGAAAGGAGATATGCAGGGCTTAAATAATTCACAAACTATCATCAAGCAGTACGGGGAAAAAAAGACAAAAAAAAACCCCACCTGGATGGGAGACTTTCTTTGACTGCAAGGTACCGTTTCCAATATTGCAAAGTTGATTTGTGAGTTGCTTTTGCAGTACCACCATTATACGCCCTAACTACGAACTCTTCACTTCTTTCTCTGCAAAAGACCTTGAAAGTTAATTCCTAAATCAATAAAACTCAAAATAGAAGCTCTATCAATCACAATAGAATGTTTGCCTCAATACAAATAAATATGGATGGAGCCAAAAAAAAAACAGCAGGAATAATCAATTGAATCAATGGTGTCTCTGATCGATAACTTACTCTTCTTCAAATTTCGATAACCATTTAATATAAGCAGCACCAAAATAGACGCTAACAAAAGGTCGATATAGAATGTCTGGATTCCCTTCAACTTCATATGCCTGATAACCCAAGTCCCTGCAGCACGATGCAGTTATAACTTCAGCAAGCCAAAATAAAACCAGCAGAAAAGGAGATTGTTAATAAGGAGCTCACAAAAAATTCAGAACATGTATTTGGTACCTGAGCAGCCACTCTGCTGTTTTTGGTAAAATTTGCATGATCCCCAGGGCTGTCTCCTTAGTTTTCTTATCATACCACCGTGTAGAGAGCGGCTGTCTATCACTTGCAAGTTCAGCTATCGCACATATCATGTCCTGCAGACACAGGGAATGGATGCAAAATAGAACCGAGCAGTTAGCTTCTTAAATCTTAATTACTCATTAACGTTGCTAAAGTGTAGTTACGAGGTCACACAATTCTTCCCGAAACCAAAAGTTTGTTCAAGAACAATTCAGAAAGCAGTAGGCGGACAGCTAAGGTGTTGGTTTCTGCTTATCTATTCCAGGAAAAAGCAACAAGAAGAAACAAAGGGTTAACTGAATTTGCAGCAATTGAAACAGAAAATACGATTCACTGAACATTTGGTCCATTGACAGCATAATTTAAGGATGATAGGAATAGAACAGAAAACAGATATCAATAATGCAATTCAGGATAGCTGGCTTCTCTGTGTCTCAGACCAACGAGCTAGGTCCCAATTTGATGGTTTTCGTGAAGACTTTTGCCAATTAGCGAATTTATAAGCTGTTTCGGTCAGTATATTGGTGACCATTACCCGCCTTTAGCCTCTTTCTGAGAAATAAGAGTTAAAGGAGTAGTTGATGAGGGCATACCGGCTGTATCTGTGAATCAAAATGTCTTCGGACAATGATATCAGCTACAGCCTGAAGGAATACAAAATAATGCAAGGTATGATCAGATAACAAGATCAAGAGAATATGGCTTGCTTCTAAGAACCCATCAAATCTAAACTTGTATGCTTCAAATTTTTGAGAAATAAAAGACAAGAAAAGCAACAGGTAAAATTAGCAGCACGAATGAGTAGGAAACTATGTTTCAAGCTCCCCGAATTTTAAAAAGATGAAAGGAAAGTATCATTATGGTACTGCTTGAATTGATTTCTTCATTAGCGAGCGGATTTCATAATTTTATACGTGTCGATTTGATGAATATGATACAAAGCATCTACAGTTGTCTTTGAAGTAGATGAAGGATTGTTTTACCTGTTGGATCATTAATCCAACGTTGGGCTTATATGAAAATAATTATGTGTTTGTGGACTGTCAAATAAGGTAAAGCCTAATTAAAATGATCTATTAAGTATTTTAGGCAATTAAGTTTTGATGTATCTAATAGGGTGTGGACCTTTAATGTGTAGAGATTAAGGGGTTATTTCTATTTTAGTGATGAGTTAAAATATAAATACCACAAAGGCACTTGGTTGCCTATAAATATGGGGTCATGGTCCCTAGATTACAAGTTCATAATTTTTCACTCTTACACCCATTGTTAGAGAGAATACTAAGGCTAAGGTTGAGAGATCAAAGGGCTCTCAAGGAGAACTTGTTAATCTAGAAGGCCATCAGTACAACTTCCGGATATGGATTCAGGTACGCTTCCGTTTTATCGTTTATGCGTTCTTGATAATTCGACATGAATACAATTTCTATATGTTATGAAATGCAAGATTTAACAAGTTATATGTTATGAAATTCAAGAACTAACATTACCTTCATCTCAGTCTGAGTCAAATAAGGCTCTCCATCAGGATCCCGAGAAAGGTGAACTTTATTTCCTTTAGTCTCTCCAGCATCTAACCATTCAGTGCTAACTTCAGGTTCCTGCCACATTGCTTCCATGTCCTGGACATCAACACAGTCATTCCAGTAATCAAAGCTGGTGGCCATCCTGGAGCCTTTGTGCTAAGATGGAATCTATCAACAAAGAGAGTTTGAAGGTGCAATTATTACATCGAAAGAAACTATGTTGACGAATATGAAAAATTCTCTCTATGTATAAGGCAATAGCTGCTATGCTGGAGCTGGAGCTTCCGAAGAGGAAGGAAAACATGTAAATAACAAGAAGAGGTTTATAATTCTGCTGTTGTTAGATCATTTCTGGCACACTTGATTTTCACGCTTGCATGAAATACAAGTATAGCATCGTATCATGACCTCAAAACAAAGCTCCACTTAACAGAACAAGATCAAAGAAGCAGGTTGCAACTTAAGTTTTCAGGCATCTAGAAATTCCAAGGACATTAGAAACACCTCGCCCCAGAAATGGAGAAACGAAAATTGATTGGAGAACTTGATATGAGATAAGGCTTGTAGAATTCCGATACCAGTGGCATAAAAATAACTAAAACGCAATCAGTGAAAGCATTATCATAACACCATGTGAGTCTAGCATTCAGTTTATCAACCTGGACAAGTCAGGGAATTTATTTTTATTATATAAAAAAAAGTCTGCTTGGGCAGTTCCCAAACCAAATTGGGAAAAACATAGTGCTTCTTTATTAGATATATCGACCAAAAATGTCGCCAAACGAAATCTAAAAGAGAATATTTTAGGCCTAATGGCACACAAGGAGAAGAAACGATGAATCCTCGTCTTTGAAATCAGACATAAACTAATAACCAAAACACTGTTGCATTGCATGTGATGAAAAGAATCGAGGTGCGTTGATTGGGAGTACATTTCCATTTATTTGGAATTGTTTGAATTTTCTTTCTTTCTTTTTTTCTAATGCCATTCCAAGCATAATGGTCCCCTTGCACATTTCCTGCAGCAATCTAACAATTCGTTGCAATTAGCCAGTAAAATTATAGCCATTTATATTACATCTATAATGAATCAAATTAGCACCCCAATGCAAGTTATGTATTCTTAAATTCCATACAACAACCTCCAAAATTTCACATAATACGAATTCCTATTGCCCTTGCATTCATCTAAATATAAAAAAAAAACATTAGAAAAATCCCCAATCACGAATATATATATATATATATTTGTGTGTGTGTGTGTGTGACAGACGAAGAGAGAAGGGCAAAAAAAACAAGATTACGGAATGGGAATGACAGAAAGACAAGAACCAAGATAATGAAACACCCCCTTCTATCCATCATTCATGATGAAATCACAATGTAGGGAGGGAGACAAATATTAATTATACGTACAAGCTGGCTCAAAGTCAGAGGTCCCCTTTTTCTTGTGTTCGTGAAACACAGAGAGAAGAAAAGAAATCCACCTGGAGATGTTAATCTCTTTTCCCTTTGTTTTTGTTTTTGAACGGAAGGAAAAAGCGAGCGGCGATAAAACAAGAACGAAGAAAAGATCAAAAAAGGGTATGTAAAGACTGTGGGTGGACCATTGTTGACGGGAATTCATCCATCCCTAAATATATATATGGCCTTCTCTGTCACCCTCTCGTTTTTGTGTCTGTGTGTTGGGCCTTTTATGCTTTTGGGTGGCCAGCTAATTGGTGCTTGCAGAGGAGGCGATTCTTGAGAGAAGGACACTTGGCAATAGCCGCCTTGTTTTCTCTCTCTTTCTGCGCGTGATTGACACTTGGCAATTTAATGTGTGGGGTTCACACAAATTATCCATAGTATTCCTTATTGTTGAGAAAAATTATGACTTAAGTGTTATTATTATTTTCTTACAGTTTTAAAGAGTATCTCAGACGTGGAATGTTTATGATAATTTTATTATTATTTAACTATTAATTTAAATAATTAAAATCAAGCAAAAATGCATTATTTTGCAACAAAAAAAAAAGTTACCCATTATGTGCTAGTTCATGTAAAATGAAGTGATTGTTTGCGAGTGTGGTTAAAATTGTTTTTTTTTAAAATCATTCAGAAATGAATTAAAAGGATATTTTTTTAAATTATTTTTTGACATTAACACATGAAAATGATCTAAAACACATAAAAAAATAATTCAAATAAAAAATTAAAAATATTTTTGAAATACAATATCAAACAGAACCGATACTAATAGAAGTACAGAATACTCATGTGACAAAATATTGTCAGTTATTTAATAATTTAGACATTCTGGTTTCAAGCTGGCGAGGACGTATTGTGGAACAGGGAAATGTGGTTGCAGAAATGTGTGGGGTGTTTTTTTTCAAGGGAGGAATTTAATTTTTTTAATAAATTCGAGGGTGATTTTGAAAAATCTTAAGACTTTGGGGAGGCTAGAGTTAGCGTTTGCTTGGCTGCTAGCTCATGTGCAAGGAGGGACTAAAGTTGTCACGTGGAGTCGATGAACGTGCATGCATGTCAATATAACTTCACTAGAATATATTCTCCACTAACCATTAAATTCTAGTCTCAACCCCACATGATTACAGGAACAATGAATGATCAAGCAGCAGTGCATGAGCAAACAATCGAAGAAGCGATTTATTGACAAGGTCAAACAAGAAGGTTAAATTTGGAGATAGTAACAATGATATGGGATTTACAAAAGCAACAACTACTGGCATCACTCATGGGAGGTTCCTGCAGTAACCCAAGAACAGACGAGCTCACTTACATGCATGAGGAAATATCAGATGATGACGAGGATGACTGTGATGAGGAGGACTGCCCAGTGATCAAGCTGTCAGCAGAGGAGAAGAAACGAATTAGAGAACCTTGGAAGCAAACCATTATTATCAAATTAATGGGAAGAAAAGTGGGGTATATGTTCCTAATGCAAAAATTGAAAACAATGTGGAGACTGCGGGAGGCTTTCACACTGACTGATTTGGGAAATGACTTTTATCTGGCAAAATTTGCAAACAAAGACGACAGGAATCATGTACTGTTTGAAGGGCCATGGATGGTGGCCGATCACTACCTTACAGTGAGAACCTGGCATCCCAATTTTGACCCAATGGTGGCTTCAATTGACAGGGTTGCGGTGTGGGTTCGATTACCAGACCTATCAATTGAGTATTATGATACGGAGGTGTTATGGAAAATTGGGGATAAAATTGGCAAAACCCTAAAAGTGGATCGGGCAACTTCTATAGGGCTCAGGGGAAACTTTGCGCGAGTATGTGTTGAGATTGATCTCAGTAAGCCACTCCTAGCCAAATTCAAATTGAGAAGAAGAGTAAGAAGAATAGAGTATGAGGGACTGCACCTGATATGCTTCAAGTGTGGCCAATATGGCCACAAACAGGAGATGTGCTCGCAAGAACAGCTCGTAGGTAAGGAGGGTTCTGACGTGATGGAGGAGAAGCAGGATACTGGGGTTCCAATCGTGCGACCAGAAATTGTGGACTCCTTTGGTGCCTGGATGATAGCTGGAAGACGATCTCGTCGGTCGATCAAGAACACGGTACCTGAGAAAAACACAGAAACGGCAAGGGTTAGACATCAAGCCGTGAAATCAGGGGAAAGTGCTGGCATGTTAAAAAGGGATGCTTTATGCTTAATAAAAAATGGAAATAAAGCCGAGAATAGAGGAGTGATTTCTGGAGACAAAAAGATGCATGCTAGCCGTTTTGAGGCGTTGGTGGAATTCGATGAAGAGGAAGGTGGTGGGGACGCAGATCTGGTGAGTGGAGAAGATGATGTGGGAGGTACGTCTGGAAGGAGGGTTTTGAACGAGAAAAGTTGCCTTAATCTAGGTGTTGGGCGACCGAGCTTTAAACCGGGGATGCGGGCCGAGACCTGGGCTCTGTTAAGAGGGGCCGGAGATAGCTAACAGTAGGCGAGGCCAAGAGGGAGAACAGGCGCGAGAGAAGGAAAAAGAAGAATGGGCTAGAAATGTGCGACCTAAAGTAAAAGCCCCTTAAAAATAAATTCAATGCAAGAGAAACAAAGAGGTGCGCTACAAGCTCGGGAAAGTAAAAGGAGAGGCAAAATGGAGGATGTCGGGACACATAACAAGGTTATGGGAAATAATACAGTGGTAATTCCTGGGCATCACATATGAAATCATTAACTCCGGAGTATACTGTGTTTAGCAAGGAAAGTATGGAGTTGAAAGATTCATTGGCATTCAATCGGGAACTCGAACCACCTGGATGACCAAACATGGATGGAGGAAGGAATTAGGGAGGATATGCATACAAGTAAGCATAGTGCGATCAGACGAGTTATTGCTCAATGGAAGGGATAATTTAATGGAGGTGGATGCGATGCAGGTCGAGTGATGGACCGCAGGACCAGTGCATAACTATGGGCAGGGTACGTGTTACTCTCTTTTTTGAGAAAATAAAATATCCTATTATGAAGTTTTTATTTTGGAACTGTAGAGGGGCTGGAAATAATGGATTTTGTGCAGTAGTGCATGATATGAGAAGATTACACCAGTGTAATATTTTGGCAATTGCTGAACCTAGAGTCAGTGGAGTTAGGGCTGACAAAATTATTGAAAAGTTAAGGTTTGAAGCTCATTTTAGAGTGGAGGCACAGGGTATGTCGGGAGGTATATGGTTGTTGTGGGATAAAACAAGAGTCAATATAAGAATTCTGTATTATTCTCAACATACTATTCATGGTATAGTAAATGAGGGGATGATTGATTCGTGGTTATTTACGGTGGTATATGCGAATCCAAATGTCCTCTTAAAAAAACAATGTTTTAATGAAGTTATGCAGTTGGCTAAAAATATTAGAAAGCCATGGATGGTTCTAGGGGACTTTAACGAAATATTGATGGCCGCCGAAAAGCTTGGGGGAGCTGAAGTCGATCATCTCAGAATTGCTCGGTTTGCCAAATGGGTGCAGGATTGTCAGCTGATAGATCTCGGGAGCAAGGGGCCTAGATTCACATGGCGAGGGGGCATTCGAAATGGTTATGGTAGAATTTATGAGCGGTTGGATAGGTGTTTTGGTAATCTTGAATGGGTTCAGACATTTCAAGATGCAACGGTTGTGGTGCTTCCCAGAATAAAATCAGATCATCATCCGATACTTGTAGAGTTAGAAGAGTCAGGGGGTAGGGCTCGAGGAGAAAGCAAACCTTTTCGGTTTGAGGCGGCATGGCTTCACCACGGTCAGTTTGCGGAATTCATGAGGAAGACTTGGGAGACCGGTATTGAGGTTCCACAAGCTTTGAAAAGGTTGACAACAGAAGTGAAGGTTTGGAATAAGGAGGTGTTTGGAAATATTTTTCAGCGCTAAAGAAGAGTTTTGGCTAGATTGGAAGGTGTCCAAAGAGCTATAGCATGGCAAAGTAATCCGTTTCTATACAAATTAGAGGATGAGTTATCAACAGAGTACCAGACAAATTCGCGATCGGAGGAAATTTATTGGTATAAAAAATCAAGGTGCCAGTGGATTTCATTTGGAGATAAGAATACAACTTATTTTCACACCAAAACTGTTATTCGAAGACAAAAGAACAAAGTTAAGGCTTTGAAGAATGCGGAGAATATATGGGTGTGGGAGGAGGAAAATTTAAAGAAAATGGCTAGAGAATATTTCCAGACATTATTTTGGAATGACCACGAGGCATTGCAAGAGGAGAACCGGTTAACAGGTCAGTTTCCAAATATTGAGATTAGTCGTTTACAGCAGTTGGGTACTCCAGTCCTGGATGAGGAAATAAAGGCAGCTCTGTTTGATATGAAACCATACAAGGCGCCGGGTCCTGATGGATATCAGCCGATTTTCTATCAATCTCAGTGGAAGGTGGTTGGCCAGTCTGTTTGCAGATATATTAGGGATGTGTTCACAGGTAAAACGGATATTGCTCGCGTTAACCAGATGTACGTGGTGCTGATTCCGAAAACTCAAGCGCCGGAATACATTCATCAATTCCGACCAATCAGTTTGTGTAATGTGATTTTCAAAACAGTGAGCAAGGTGATAGTTGGGCGTCTGAAAGCTTTGATGCCAGATTTAATTAGCGACGCCCAGAGTAGTTTTGTCCCGGGAAGACATATTACTGATAATATTATTGTTGCTCAGGAAATTGTTCATTCCATGCGCAAAATGAAAGGGAAAAAAAGGCTTTATGGCTATAAAAGTAGATCTGGAGAAGGCCTATGATCGGCTAAGCTGGAAGTTCATTCGGGATACACTAATTGCAGCACAAATTCCAGGAGAACTGGTAAGAGTTATAATGAGATGTATTGAATCTGTTTCTTTCAGTGTTTTGTGGAATGGTGTAGCAACTCAAAAATTCAGCCCTAACAGAGGGATAAGACAGGGGGATCCTTTATCTCCGTATATTTTTGTTCTCTGCTTGGAGAGGTTATCGCAATTAATAAATCAGAATGTGGAGGATAATAGCTGGAGGCCTTTTAGTGTGCGTCGAAATGGGATGAAGATCTCTCATTTGTGTTTTGCGGATGACATGCTTTTATTTGCAGAGGCTAGCATGAAACAGATGGAGGTTGTGAATAAATGCCTGGATATGTTTTGTTCAGCTTCTGGTCAGAGAGTCAGCGCGGAAAAAACAAGAATTTTCTTTTCCAAAAATGTGTCCGGTGCTTTGGCAAATGATGTTAGTAGATGGAGTGGATTCCAAATAACAAAGGATTTGGGAAAGTATTTAGGGGTTCCTTTGTTACACCAAAGAGTTACTAAGAAAACCTATAGCTACTTAATAGAGAATATGCGGAGAAGATTGGCAGGGTGGAAATCTAGCAACTTATCTCTGGCAGGAAAGATCACATTATGTAAATCTGTGCTTGCTACCATTCCTCTATACCCGATGCAAGCGGCGGTCATTCCAAAGCATACGTGTATTGAGATAGAGAAAATTTGCAGAAGATTCATTTGGGGCCAGAAGGAGGGTAACGACAAGATTCATTTAGTTAACTGGAAGACGCTGTGTCAACCAAAGGAGTATGGAGGGATGGGTATCAGGAAAATGGAGTCAGTGAATAAAGCTTTCATAATGAAGTTGGCATGGGGTTTACTCAAGGAGAATAGTTTGTGGGTTCGTTTCCTCAAAGATAAATATATGAGTTCTAATAGGGGAGCAGGTCGGCCGGTGGCAGGTTCGACTGATTCACTTCTTTGGAAATATATATGCAGGGAATGGGAGGAAGTGCATAAAAATGTTAGCTGGAATTTGGGAAATGGACGACATATATTGTTTTGGAAAGACAGTTGGGTGGAAGGATGTGGCCCTCTTGTGAATCATTTACTTCAGGGGATACAACCAGAGAATTTGAATTGTACAGTGGCAGAAATGGTGGACAGTCGAGGAAACTGGAAATGGGATGAGTTTGCTCCCCTTCTCCCGGTTCAAGTCGTGATGGGAGTTGCTGGTTATATTCCTCCTAGGCAAGATGCTCTAGAAGATACAGTGGTTTGGGACCGTTCAGCAAATGGAAGATTTAGTGTAAAAACAGCTTATTTGGTTCGAGAGGCAGGAGGAATTGTGGATCAGGACCCTATTTGGCGTCTTGTGTGGAAATGGAAAGGAATGGAACGAAACAAAGTTTTTTTGTGGTCAGTAGCTCATAATGCTATATTGACCAATGAAGTGAGATGGAGAAGGAGATTAACAGATAATAAATGTTGTTGTGTTTGTGTTAATAAAGTGGAGTCCTTAGTGCATGCTCTTCGAGATTGCCCTATAGCTAGGAAAATTTGGGAGGCTTTAGTAAGGATGGAGGATCGGGAAGTATTTTTCAACCAAAATTGGTATGTCTGGTTGGTTTCCAATTTATCTTCTAGGAAGAACATTAATCGGTTTGGGGATTGGCCGTTGGTGTATGGTGTCGCTTTATGGTTTATTTGGAAGGAGAGATGTAATAGAACCACGGGAGGGACTCAAGGCAAGCTGGTATGGTACTTGTCTTGGCTATAAGAAGAATGGTGAGAGATAGTAAGATGGTGCAAAGCAGGAGTGATGCGGAAAAGCATGGAGAGATGGGGACTAATTGTATTGGGTGGAAATACCCAGCGGAAGGATGGATGCAGGTGAATGTTGATGGGTGCAAGAAAGGTAATCCAGGATTGGCAAGAGTGGAGGTGTTCTTAGAGATCATATGGGACACTGGATGGGAGGATTCGCTAGAAATATTGGTTTTTGTGATTCAAGAATTGCGGAGTTATGGGCTGTACATGAGGGATTGCAGTTCACATGGAACAAAGGATTTCGGAAAGTGATTTTGGAGTCTGATTCCAAGTTTGTGGTGGATCTAATCAAGAAGGGTAGTAGGGGAGTGAATAGATACTATAATCTTGTGATGCAAATACAAGATATGTTGGGTAGGGATTGGGAGGTTGAAGTTCTGCATGTTTATAGGGAGGCTAATTATGTGGCTGATTGGTTGGCTAATTTCGGATTAGGTAGAGATTTGTTTGATAGGGGAGCGGATGTTATAACCGAGCCTCCGTCAGACATTTATCCGTTGCTGTATTTTGATCTTATTGGGAACACTATCCCTCGTAATATTTAATAGGGCGTAACGCCCCGATCAGTACCAAAAAAAAAAAAAACTTCACTAGAATGAACGGTGACTGATCGGCTTCTACTGTTGTCTATTCAGGAATACCAAGCAAAGAGCCTTTGCGGCGCTTCGATTGGAACAAGAGAAATTTAATCCAACATTATTTGGAACGAAGCCACGTAACTTCAGGATTAGGGCAAAAAAGTAAATTACTGATTTATTTAATTTCGAGAGAACCAGGATGCAATGCATTGACAGCTGTTTTTTTAAAATAATAATAAATGCAGTTATAACTATCCATCGATGTCGTATTAGACAGTGTCAACGAGATTGAAATAGGGCCCGTGAAAAAATATGATCCCTAACCCCAGAGGCCTCCCAGTGGTTTTCTCGGGCTTCATATCGAGGTCCATCGACCCCATTCTCTGCTGTATATGTTAATTAAGGTTGACTTTAAGTTTTTTTCCCCAACATTTAGCACTGAATTAATTAAAAAAAGTTTTATACTTTATTTATCTATTATGGAATTGTGTCAATTGTATAGGTCGGATTATTAATTTGAGATGTTAATTCAAGTTAACATTAATAATTTTTCTTTTTACATTAAAAAAAAGAAGATAACAATCCTCCCCGCAACACAGCACGATCATCTAGTGAATCATTTAACAAAGTGCATGGGGTTTTCATAAAGTTTTCAGGTATGAATTCTGAAAGAAGACGAGCGGGGATTTACAACTCGTGAAGGACTGTCTTGCCGTGCGGGCTAATTCTCATGTCATTGTATTTGACAGGGTTGTGAGATTGTTTTTAAAAATATATTAAAATATTATTACATAAAAATAGTTAAAATATAAAAATGAATTAAAAGTAAAAAATAAAAATATATTTTTTATTTTCTAAAAAAAAACTTTTAAAACAGACCAAACAATTTCAAACAGTACCAATCTTCCTTCAAACCCCCCCAAAAAAAAAGAATTTGCAAGTTAGTAGTAAACACAACCTCGCATTAAACACTTTTTTTCTTCTTCTCCGGTGTGTTTCTTCTTCCCTTTTATTTTAGAAGTCAGGTATAATATTTCCTACAAAAATTTATCCGGTGCTTTAGGAATATCCATCAATCCATATTCCATCTTAAATTTGATATGTTTTATATTTTTATGTGAAGAAAAACAATATATAAAAATTCAAATAAATTTTAATATATTAATATCAACCAATACATATAAAATAAAATCAAACAAATAAAATAAAAATTGACATGTATTCTTGAAACCCCTAAAATATCTCTCCTTTTCCCAATCCACAAGTTATCAAATTCCATCTTAAATTCAATGTTTGATGTTTTTAGATAAATGAAAACAATATATAAAAAGTGAAATAAATTATATATTAATTCTGATATATAATTATAAATCAATATATATATATATAAAGTTTTATATAAGATAATAGACATATACTCATGAAATACAGGAGATATTTCTCATTTCTTCCTCCTATGCAAACAATGACAATCACTTCAAGGCGGTGGCGATACAATTCCGGGCATTTTCTTGAGATTTAACCCTGAAAACTTTCGAACTCTAGTGCGAGGAACACAAAAAAGCTATTATTTTCCTTTTTTCCCTTTAACATCGACATGAAGCACCGCCAGGAACACCGACAGGCTGTCACAGCTTGCACGTCCACGATTCACAAAAATTCAATCAAGGAAACTACACGTACGGACTAAGATGTTATCCCCAAATATCCAATTTTTACTTGAAATATGCCTTAAAATTAAGAGTCAGTTACTCTTATAAATACAGAAATTATACAGATCAGAAACATTTCATGTTCCGGAGTGATGAAGCCGAACCCTTTGCTGTGAAAACGAATAAAGTTGTCACAGTAGAAGACCTGAAATAAAGAAAGAAGGGTAGGTAGATCTTCGTCGTGTCTGTCTTGTAGAGCCACGTGTTGAAAGGAACAGGATTTGCTCCCAGCTACCCACATCCAGACCGACCCACTCTCTCCCGTGAAAATGGAAAAGGGGACGGCGACACTTCATGCCCTAGCTTCAAGCTGTTATTTTCGTAGATTTTGTTTGATATTGTGTTTTAAAATTTTTTAAAATAAATAAAAAAAATTATTATTTTTAAATAATAATTTTTATATGCTGATTTAAAAAAAATTAAAAGATTAAAATTATATATTATTTTAATTATTTTTAAACAAAAACACTTTTAAAAATAATTTCAACTATTCTCAAAGAATTAATTAATCTCGGCCGTCCCCACTTCCAATCAAACGACCACATCATGCGGTTCGGATCTATACATTTTGTCAAGTTCCTATATTGTCATCGTAAAAATCAAGAGGAGCGTTTTTTTCCCAACACGGAATATTTTATATAAATTATATTTTCGTCATAAAATTAAAAAAAATGGTTTATAATTCCCAAAATCATTCAGCAAATCAATATATATGATGGAAGAGAACAAACGTTTAAAATCGTTTTTGCTATAAATTTTTAATGTGCTGAAATATTTCCTGACTTTTATAGATAATTAAATGTATTTTTGTTCATACAGTATATGGATGCTTTATAATATATATATATATTGCATCGTTATTTTACCCTTGAAAATATATTATTTTTTCTTATTAAATATATTATTTTTAAACCGCATTTAAATATAAATCATCAACATACCACCTTCTCTATCTGGGCTGATGAGAAGCCTTTTTTTTAAGAAGAAAAAAAATCAAATCACATCTCGATACTCTTAATTGTGATAATTATGGATTAATCAGCTAAACACCTTATTTTTTTGTATTTTTAAATTATTTTAATATATTTATATCAAAAATATATTTTAAAATGAAAAATATTATTTTAATAAATTTCAAATAAAAAACAATTTTAAAAAATTCTGCTACCACAATACCAAATAAACTATTAATAAATTTCAAAACCATGATATCGTTAACTACACTTAGACCAGTTTATTATTGGAGTTGACTAAATTGATTATTTAAATAATCCAATTAAAAATCTGGACTAATTTAATAACCAATTCGTCAGTTTATTAGTTAAATCGACAGATCCGATTTTAATAACACTTTCTCAAACCACCCTCGGGTTACAGAGACCGTGAACCTTTTTATTTTATTGCGAGTTAAAGTCGAGTTAAACAAGCCCTCATTTTTTTCAACTAGCTTATTCACAGACTTTTCGCCTCCTTCCTTTCCTCAGCTACCAAACTCACTGCACCCCCACCCCCACCCCCAATCATTGACTCGTCAATTACAAGGCTCGTCGTCGTTATGTGAGCCCTCGAAAATGATTTTAAAAGAATTGATTTTATTTTGAAAGTATTTTTTATTTAAAAATAAATTAATAAGATATTTTTAAAATTAGTACATCAAAATAATTGATAAAAAATCAATCTTTTTCAAAATTATTTTTTAAACGAAATGTCAAATACCTGTATATAGATAAATGTAAATTTAAATAATTCATGATTTGAAAAGTAATCGAAGAGGAGTTTAAATTAAACAATATATTATTTTAAATAAAAAATATTTTGAAACATCTTATATAATTTCTAATGCAGGCTTAACGATCAAAATTACAGCAAACCTGGAGGAGCAAAGCCCACCTGGTTGGGTCTAGATGAAAAATCTTAAAATAGTAAAAGGTACAAAAAAAACGAGGAAAAAAAGCTGGGCCGAACTGGCTGACATGGCTTTCGAGAACCTGGCCAGGTTTTTCAGCGTCAAAACTACACGACAAACTTTTTTATAAAATAAATATCACAGATAGCTTTTGAACAAGATTTTCAATAAAGATATACTCTCTTTTTTTTTTGGCTTCCAGCTTTTCGGACCTATTTGTAATTAGATTTTAAAAGTGTTTATTTTTAAATTAATAATTTAAAAAATAAAAAAATATCAGTATTTTTAAATAAAAAAATACTTATAAAAACATCATTGGCCACCTACCAACCAAACAAGCACGATTCAAATCAGTCACCATTGATGGCTACCTACACGACAACTCTCCTCCCCTGATGATTGTTATGGCACCATTTCCGTGCAAACAATTTCACGGAACTTGTGTCGAGCTCTGTTTTTTCCAGTTTTATTTTTCTATTGTAAAAAAAAAGGGCAATAAGCAACCATGACTGAACATGATTTCTTAGGTGGATGAAAAATATTCTCTTCGAAAACTTTATCCTTTATAATAATAATAATAATAATAATAATAATAATAATAATAAAACCCATAAATTAGTTACTGACTTTTTTCGCTATTTAAAAATAAAAATCTTGCAATTTAAATTAGTTTAGTATTGTACTAATGATTATTTTTAAATTATTTTATTTAAAAAGTGTATTTAAATACTTTTTTATTTTTAAAATTTTAAATATCAAATATTAAAACATGTTAAAATTAAAATTAAAAACGCATAAAAAAACTAGGAAAACAAGAGAGCTCACACCAGAAACAATGTGCCTGCTCCTACAGTAACACAACTCACCCGCTGTAGCTTTTTGGAGAGAGAGGGAGAGGACGAAAGAAAGATACACAAAAAAGAAAAAAAAATAGTGAGCATAGGACGTCCCTCATAAGAAACTCCGTTTAAAACTTCCTCTCTTTTATTTTGTTCGATTTTGCTTTTAAAATACGATCAAACGCCACCACCAACTACCGTTTATTTTCCTCGTATTTCCATTCTCCTCGCCCTCTGCTCCCTCTCAAAAGCCGCAAACCAAGCCCTGGTTTAGTTGCAGGGTTCTTGAGAGAAAGAGCTCAGTGTTGCCGTCAGTACAAATGGCTCTCTCTTGTCTTCTCAGATCCACGTCCGCCGCTCCTCTTATTGAAGCTTCCCGCTCCGACTTATCTCCTTCACCGTGCGATCGGCTCAAGGTATATGCTCCTTGTTCTCCTATCAACTCTTTCTTTTTGAAGGTCTGTAGCTCGCTCTTTGTTTAAGCTTGATTTTGGTTTTTGAGAGAGAAAAATAGAAGTAGAGTTACAACTAGTTATTGAAATTGTTATTCATGACAAAATATAATAAATACGGAGACTTCCTGACTGGAGCATCTTATTTCGAAATAAATGGAAGTTAAATCTGCAAATAACGAGAGATATAATATAGATAGTAGTGTATGCAGTATGCTGCTTTTTATTTATTTATTTGATTTCAGGTATACTGTTTTTGAGTTATATCTGTTTGGTT
This sequence comes from Salix exigua, assembly GCA_032356905.1. NCBI lineage: Eukaryota > Viridiplantae > Streptophyta > Magnoliopsida > Malpighiales > Salicaceae > Salix > Salix exigua. The sequence goes on from CM063597.1 coordinate 12,556,944, forward strand.
GGCGAGGAAACTGATGAAAATGTAACAGAAGCTTGTTTTAAAACAAATTGTTTAAAAAAAAAGGAGCTGATATCAGATCGGTAATATCATCGATTATTATTAAACCTTACGCTTCTTTAGCTTATAGCTCTTATATTTTTAGTTTATTTAGTTTTAATAATTTCTAATCCCTGTAAGGAATGCATTAATGTTCATATATAGACTAAGCTTTTGACAATTTATAGCTGATGAGTGTTGTGAAGTGCCAGTCACTATTCAGAGATGCATGTAACTTTGGCCATTTTAGTTTTAACCTTTCCTTTCCACCTTTGTAATCTCAGGTGTCTAGCGTTAGTTTTAACTCTTTGAAGAGCATTTTTGGCACCTCAGTTCCAACAGGATCATCTTCCTCACAGCTGAGTACTGAAGAATTTGATATTATAATCTCCACACACACACACACAGGTATATGTGCATCAGCATGCCTGTTCTCTAAACTAATTCTGAAACATTTTGAACTATTCAGGACATGCAGTGGAAGGAGCATCCAGCCTATCAAGGCCACAGCTACTGAAATGCCTCCCCCAGTTTTAAGTGAGAAGCCACTGTTTTGTATTCAGTGTTCACTTATTTTTGAATGGGAAGGATGGACTTGGGAGGTGTATTTACTGATATATTGGTTTGATATGTTTTTACTTTGAATAGAATCGCAGGCTGATGGAAAGACGAAGATTGGAATCAATGGTATGTTTTCTCATGTTTAAATTTTATTTTTGCTATGTTTTGCATTTTAATCGCTGGATGCTACATGGATTACAAAGTATCTTGGAGTGTAACAGACATTCTTACTTTGGAACATTAACAAAAAATCTCAAATACTAAATAGAAGTCTACAATGTTGCAGGTTTTGGTCGTATTGGTAGATTGGTTTTGCGAGTAGCAACTTTCAGGGATGATATTGATGTGGTGGCAGTGAACGATCCTTTCATTGATGCTAAGTACATGGTAAAGGATTCGTGATTAAATTTCTCCATTGCAAGTCAAATTCTGAAGAATTTCATTGACTGTTTGTGTTTTACATGTTAGCCTCTTCTGTTATGTCATTAGCAGGCCTGGGTGAACCCCACTGTGAACCCTTTTATTGTCCATCCCTGCCCAGAAAATGTTTGGTATCTCTGAACTATTGCACTGCACATGTTTAGGGGTTAGTCAGGTTCTCAGAGAGCCATGAGATCCCGGCACCTTGTTAGCAAAAGAAAAATGAAGACCAAAGCAGTCTTAATTCTTACACGGATTGTTTTTACATTCATCTGCGCATGTATGATGGCTTAGTTTGTTGCTGACCCATGTCATTAGACAGTGCTGTTAGTTTGTGGAATGCTTATGGAGTTGGTATATGATATTGAAAGTCATTTTGAAAATAGAAGATGGTGTTTGATTTGTAATTTCTTTTATGCTTTTCAAGCAGCGTGGTTCAAGATCTGATTTTTTTGGTGAACTTCACATAGGTACATGGAATCATGAGCTAGCATTTTGCTCATGCAAAAGCCTCCTGTCCTGTTGATGCCTTTCATTTCCATTTTCATTCTCAAAATAGAATTACAAATAATATAGATGTCCTGGTATTGTCCTGGTCTTGTGGTTCCCAAGTCTTAGAATTAGCTGCCAGATCATTAAACTGAATAGAAATTTATGATACAATTGATCATATAGATGTATAGGATCTAGAGTATCCTCAGTATGCATGAATACTTGAAGAATTTGAAGATGAATTAAAAGAGGCAATCCTTTCTCTGTATTTCAATTTAGCTATAGCTATTTGATAATGTAGGATATGGTGCGTTTTGGGAAAAGGGGGTGCAGGGGAAAATCCTTTTACTGGAAGCTTTCTTAATCTGCAAAAGAATTGTCTATAATTAACTTGTTTTTTTGCCCTTCACATATCCAGGCTTACATGTTTAAATATGATTCAACTCATGGCGTTTTCAATGGAACCATCAAGGTCTTAGATGATTCCACCTTGGAAATCAATGGGAAGCAAATCAAAATTACAAGCAAAAGGTGCTGCTTCTGGGGATTTATTTTTGCGCTCTTATCTGTATACGACCTTGTATATGTGTTGTTGGCTGACTGTCACTTATTTCTTAGAATCTTGATTCAAATGGCAACATGATTCTTGATAGGGTTTTTATTGCAATATTGGCACTTTGATCTAACATTTAAACTCATATATCCAGGGATCCCGCAGAGATCCCTTGGGGTGATTTCGGGGCCGAGTATGTGGTTGAATCATCTGGTATTTTCACTACAGTTGAGAAGGCTGCAGCTCACAAGAAGGTTGGTATTGACTGTTATTGCCCTTAATATCTTTAAGTCTTTGCTCCGTCTGTCTCTGAGATATCATGATCCATGCACTACAAATTTGAGCTCTTTGTTACATTGCTCTGCAGGGTGGTGCCAAGAAAGTGGTCATATCAGCTCCCTCAGCTGATGCTCCAATGTTTGTAATTGGAGTAAACGAGAAGACATACAAGCCCAGCATGGACATTGTTTCTAATGCAAGTTGCACTACCAATTGCCTTGCTCCTCTTGCTAAGGTCTGATCTCATTTTGAAATTTCAAGGTCTATTACACTCCTTTTCTGTTCTACTAGTCACTTGCAGTTTTGCCCCTGTATTTCTTCACACGATAGTCTTGCAGATCCAATCAGTTAATGCATTTTCTTTTTCTTTTTGCTCGTAAATATATAAGCAACTCCTTTACCTCTTTAATGTGCCTTAGTTTGTTGTGAATTCATTTCTCAGGTTGTTCATGAGGAATTTGGTATCGTTGAAGGTTTAATGACAACTGTCCATGCAACCACAGGTCTTTCTCCCTTGCATATTCTTGCATTCATGGGGGGTTTGTTCAGTACATTGTCTTGCATTGGTATATAACGAATTTTTTGCCTTTTGTTCAGCAACCCAAAAGACTGTAGATGGTCCATCAAGGAAGGATTGGCGTGGAGGCCGAGGAGCTGCACAAAATATCATTCCTAGTTCTACTGGTGCTGCAAAGGTATGGAATTGATGACTTTGTTCAACTTTTGGTAAAAAGGCAAGTATAAACATGTTTTTTGGTATTGTAGGCTGTTGGAAAAGTTCTTCCAGAACTCAACGGAAAACTCACTGGAATGGCCTTCCGTGTCCCAACATCTAATGTTTCTGTTGTGGACTTAACTTGTCGACTTGAGAAGAGTGCATCATATGAAGATGTCAAGGCAGCTATTAAGTAAATCTACCAGTTTTTATCTTCACATATTTTTCTGAATTTTAGTTTGGGGCTCGGCCAGGATGCAGGACTTTTATAGTTTTCTGGTTGTAGTTTATTGGCAATAACTGTGTTAAAATTTTGATTTCCAAATCAAGGTACGCATCAGAGGGACCACTTATGGGCATACTTGGGTATACTGACGATGATGTTGTCTCCAATGATTTTCTTGGTGACTCAAGGTAAATCTCCCTTCCTTTAAATGTCCCTGTGTGTGTGTGCCGGGCTGCTTCATTTCATACAACTGTTAATATCATTTATAGGGAGGGATTCTTTTCTGATCCCAGATGTGTCAAGTTCTGCTGGCCAACTCATTTCTGTCTAAATATATGATTGTTTTAAACATTAGCTAAGAATGCTTGGTTTATGACTTCTACTGATTGCACTTTTCAACAAATGAAGAAACCAGACTTGCTTGTGAAATATGAAAGGATCTGTTATTTGATCGTCCAGTGGCGCTGATCTGATTCAAGGAAAGATTAAAAGAAATCAAATAAAGAGCAGAACGTAGTATTAGATGAGATTGAAGCTGGAATACAATTGAACAAATATTGGAGGGTCTGAAGAACAACCTCTTAACCACCTCATACCATCTTCGTCCTTCAAATATTAGAAGTTTCATGCTAGTCACATGATTATGATTTAAAAACTAAAACGTAACAGCTGAATGTGAACCAGCGTGAGCTAAGACAAAAACTTGGCTAACTAACCAGATTTCCTTCTGCATGCTAACACATTGGTTTCGTTCCAGATCAAGCATATTCGATGCCAAAGCTGGTATAGGATTGAGTGCTTCCTTCATGAAGCTTATTTCCTGGTACGACAACGAGTGGGGTTACAGGTATAGCATCTCTCTCTTACAGAAGCTTGTGTAAGCGCAGACATGCCAGCTCCATGTATTTACTGGATGTAAATTGTGGTTGGTTTTACAGTAACGATGAATGACACAAATTGAATTGCTTTTTTTACAGCAACCGAGTGCTGGACCTTATTGAGCACATGGCGATGGTGGCAGCACATAGTTAAAGAAATACTGTGAGGTATACTGCATTTGCTGACGCTACAATTTTAGCGAATGCTTCAAGCTGCTTCTATGAATGAGTAGTTACGAATTTGATAGTGGTTTGGTTTTTTGGCCTATTGGTTAATTTGGACAAGCATTAACGGAGCAAATCTGTAATAATGTAACATTCAACATGTATGTGGTCAATCTAGAAATACATTTCTGGATTGCCTAGTGATAGGATAAAAATGAGGATCAGGTTACGTTTCATCAATCCTATGTTTTGTGGTGGCATGATTGGGTTAAAAGTATTTGAATCTGGTATGGGCTTTCTCTGTGGGCTTCTTGCCACCCTTTAGGGATATCTTTCTTCTTTCTCAAAACCTTCATTAGTCCATGATTTTCAAATCTGATAACTCGAGACCCCAACTTGGAAGATTGAAATTTGATTGCGTGATTATAATCATAATTTTGGGTTATCCACATCCAGTATCTTTGAATTTGATTGTTTTTAACCCAGTCGACTAACTCGAATCTCATGTCTTGCATAAACCTAAAACTAAACTAACAAGTTCAGGGGCCCTGCACTGGTGACTGTTTCACTCTTTTTGCGATCAAGGATATTAAAATTCCTGCGATCAAGGATCATTTCCTTTGCTGAGAATCGAGCGTATGGTGGTGATAAAGATTAAAAGAAGAAAACAAAAGAGGCGGTGACAGGTAAAATGACATCCTCCTCCCCCAACTTATTTGTTCCTATAATATTAAAACATCACCATTTTAAGACAATACAACATGATATGACTCCAACGCTGTCAGTACACCTCAACATCGGTGACTAAGTGCTCGTATACCCTTGCAATCAACAATTCTAATTTCGTTGTTCTTTTTACAACCGAGGGGCAAAAACGTCATCTTCCTATTTTTTGCCAGGAGCTGGTAACAGCTGACCAGTAGTACAAAGTAGTTCTACATTTACAAACCGAGCTTCTTCGGTCTCAGGTATGTGGAAGAGCCTTTCTTCAACCCAGGCATGGAGACTTGTTGCTGATGCTTTGCGTTCTTCTCCCTTTCCTTCTCCTTTCCATCTCTGTCCGTCTCGGCCTGCACCTTCCTCAAATTCTCCATTTCCTCTTCCATTGCTGTTTTCTCTTCTTTCTGCTTTCGCTTGTGCTCCAACATCGATGTATCTGAATCTTTCACAGAGAAAAACATGGGCCCCATCTCAGCCAGCCAATGGGGCTCCACTGCAGTGGCGCATTGCATGTACTCCTTCGTTGTCAAAATCAGTTCATGATAAACCACATAGTCTGGAGTGTAGCCTAGGCCATAAAGAGCGCTGCTCGGGTGTAAATGACAAGGCATTCCGTTCCGGCAATTAACGTACTCCCCCACGCCCTTTAATCTCGCTGAGTTGTGGAAGTATGCAGAGCAGATGGCTTTCCGTACAATGTCCCAGTCATACCCACAAGATGTTAGGGGGATTTTTAATGTCTTGAGAATGTCCAGCAGCTGGGATCTAACCTCTCTGGCCTTTTTCAAACCTTTGACATGCAAAAAATGATCGTTACACCAATCTCCTCGATACTGGTGCTCCTTCCACTGCAAGTAAACATTAAGAAGAGTCAAGTGGTCGGACTCTGGCACGAAGAACTTTTCTCTTGCAGCATCACTCTCCTCCACTCTATCCTTGGGCCGGAAAAACACGGATGGCACTGAAAGCATCGACACGATTGTCAGAACCTCATTTAAACACTCCATCTGTTCACCCATCAAGAGCATCTTAGCTAGGGGGGGATCCAATGGGAACTCCACCATTTTCCAGCCAAGATCAGTGAGGGCACCGACATTGTTTAGAGCACCCAAGACCCACAACTGGTACATAGAATTAAGGATGTTGTCCTGTGGTGGCGGGTCCATGAAATCGAAGTCCAGCAGATTTTCAATTTTAAGCGACTTGAGCAGCAAAACCACGTTGCCAAGGTTTGTCCTCTGGATCTCTGGAACTGGACTGGCAAGCATTTCATTTAGGTAAGCACTTTCTGTATAAAGCCTATAACATGTGCCCGGACCAGTTCTACCAGCACGTCCAGCACGCTGATCTGCGGCAGCACGGCTAGCGGGGAAAACTTGGAGAGCATCCATACCCATCTTTGGGTTGTAAACTTTCATTTTTCCATAACCTGTGTCGATGACATAAAAAATTCCATCTACAGTCAAAGAAGTCTCAGCAATGTTGGTGGCAACAATGCATTTGCGGGCCCCGTCTTCAGCGTTTTGGAATATCTTCGCCTGTAAATCAGCTGGGAGCTGGGAGTATATGGGTAGTATTAAGAGATTGGGCACTGTTTTCTTGGTGGAGGAGATAAGCTGTTCCATGCGCTCTGCAAGTGCGTGACAGGCCGCCTCAATCTCATCCTGGCCAGTCATGAAAATGAGAATGTCGCCAGGAGGACTGGTGATGTGGATAGTCATTGCCTGCTTCACTGCACCTTCAACATAATCTTCACAAGGACTTTTACTGTACAAGATATTTACTGGAAATGTTCTCCCAGGGATGTGGAAAATAGGTACACTGCAACAAATTCAGAAAAATACTTGCGTTGGTCAAATGAACGCAAGACATGGAAATTATTTTCTTCTGTGATTGAAAGAGTTCGAATTGAAAAGTTTCTAGTTTTGCATAATGTTCCCAAACAACACATGGAAAAAGAAAACAACCTAAATACCACTATAATTTTGTTAGTAAAAGCCATTCTTGAGTTACCTCCCAAAGAAATTTGAAAATTTCTGAGCATTTAGAGTTGCAGATGTCACAATGAGTTTGAAGTCACGGCGCCGGGCAACCACCTTTTTCAGAATCCCAAACAACACATCTGTATTTAATGATCTCTCATGTGCTTCATCCATGACAATGACACTGCAATAATCAACCAACCATTTTAGACTTGTTTTCCTAACACTACAATTTTCTTGTAAAAATATCTAGTTACTCGAAATCTAGACATTCTCATACCGATACTTATCAAGGTCAGAATCTTTCAGTGTCTCACGCAAGAGTACTCCATCAGTCATGTACTGCAAATTGTAGAGCAAAAATTTTGGAATGTTATAAATCTTGTGCAAATTAAGTACAGGTTAGCGCATACATCTGTCATTTAATGGTTTTTACACGTATAGCTAAATTTCTCAGGAAACAACTCTTCATTGTCAGACGCTGAATTCTATCATTCTCAGGGTTTTCCTTTACTTTCTTTTCTTTTCAAAATAACACTTGGTGCATCTTAGGTACTTTACATGAACATCCATTATTCCTTCTTTCTTTTGTATTCACAATCCAGTATTCATTGCTTTTCAGCAACAAAAAAAACATTCATCACAGGTAGCAATTTCAGAAAACATCATTAAAAGTGTTTACTACAAGGAGTAACCAGTTACCTTAATTATTGTATTTCGCCCAGTCACATCCTCAAAGCGAATGGCATAACCTACTTTATCCCCCAATTCAGTCTCCATCTCTTCGCTAACTCTTTTTGCAACACTCATGGCTGCAACACGCCTTGGTTGGGTGCAACCAACTATCCCATTTGTTGTATACCCATCTTCATGGAGATACTATAAAAAAAATAAACAACTCAGATTCCACCTACTGAGGTGCATAGATATATATTCTTATAAACCATGGAAAAATAAACTGCATGATAAAAGAGGGAAAATATAAACAAGGAGTAACCTGTGTCAGTTGAGTTGTTTTTCCTGAACCAGTTTCTCCAACAACAACTATCACTTGATTTTCACGAATGACCTACCCAGTGCACATTCAAAATAAATGAGATAAAAAGTACCGAGTGGAATTTTTAATCAAGTACTTTGTGCAGTACACACCAACAGTATGGAAGGGAAACTAAACAGTGAATTGTGGCATATTAAAATGCAGAAAAAATAAATCAGTGAAGATGATCAATTGTTACAAAAGAATTTTCTTATACAAGTAGCTTCAAAATCAAAACCCAAAAGGAGATAGAAAGGATGGCACAGCAATTCAGCTGCAACTCATGGGCATAAGGCACAACCATGATGCCATGCTGAAGAAGGATCCAAGCACGATGTCGTGTACAAGACCGCAATAACAAAAATAGGAAAGGAAATGGGAAGTAGTTTAATTCCACTTTTTTCTCCTGATAGATGTGAACAGATCATTGAATTACATTATCTACTCCAAATGGATCAACCTATCCCTCATCCCTCTGAAAAAGAACCCATCCCCCTCTTTCCATTAAAACATAACGACAAGTTGGAATATGACCAAAACAGGCAGTATATACATTCTTTTCAGCACTTGAACGACAAGGAATCAAAATGGTTGCCCAATTATTGTCTGTAAAAATAAGCTGAGCTTATGGAGAAAAGCCAAACCTGCAACAACTCATCTCGCACTGAAAATATAGGTAGATATTGCCGCTGCTCAGATAGAGTTTTTGACTTTGCAAAATCACTTACAGCTCCCCCCTTCTTCATATGCTGTGCAAATTTTGAATCTTCCTTAAAATCAATTTCACCTTCCTCGCCAACAGTTGCAGTGTCAGCATCAATCTGTGATCGAAACAAACAGTAAATGACAACCTGTTTTCATAATAAGGGGATTTTTTAAATCATATCATCATTAAGATATGAAATTATCACACCTGTTCAGCAGTTTTCTCTACACCAAGAATATCTCCAAGTTTTGAGCCAGCAAGCTCCCAAAATCGCTGACGTGATTTATTCATGCTTTGTTTCTCGTGAGTTTCTCTGACCAGAGCAGATCCTTTCCTGGAAATAATGGCCATATCTGAGGTGGGATCTTTTAGGGGCATTACCGGCTCTGCTTGTTTGGTAAAAACAACTCTTCCATCCAGGAAAGGAGGCTTTGTGTCTATAGCAACACAGGAAGATGAAAATATTAGCGAGAGGAAATAACAATCATATATATTATTTTTGGCATGAATTAAGCATGGCAGTTGGCATAACATTTACTTACCATGTACAAGAAGAATAACTTTGTGCTCTTCCTCATCATCAAACTCAGTCTGCACTTCGGTACCTCTAACTGTCCCAGATCTCATAAGTTGCCGATCCTCCCATTGGGCATTATCAGCACTAAGCTGAGATAACTTTTTGCTTTGAGCAAGTGACATTTTAGTTCCATCTCTTCGAACCTGTTTAATGATGCCACAGTTAGGAAGCAGTGTGACTAACTGAAAAATCATTCATAATACTGGAACAGGTGTTAAACAGCTGTATTTAACAAAAACAGTTGAAACATATATCAGTTGTTAAGTCTTGATTGACTCAGCTACCTGATGATAGAATGCTATATAGCAGAGCCACTAATTATCATGAGCAAAATTTGTGCAGGAAAGTAACTTTTCAGATTTATACAGTAACTAAAAAAAGCATAGTGTGGTACCACATTTCTTTTCCAGGTCTTGCTCCAGCCATGAAATTATGGTAAATAAGTCTATTAAGGATTGAAAACAACAAAAGCATGTCTAATCAATAGCATCCGTAAATTAATAGTATTATCTGCTGTTGCACAGTTTGAATTAAAATTACTGCAAAGACAACATAATTTAAATTAAATTGCTTGAAAAATGAATTCTCTCATTGGAAAAAATAAAAATATAATAAATAACATAGCAAAAGAAAGTAGCAAAACCCTAAAGAGTTTTTTAGAGTAAATAAAGTTACTAAATAATTTAATTAAGAAACTTCAGGGTAGAGTTTATATATATTAGAGTAAACTGCAATATAGATGTTTTTGAAATTTTGAAATATTTATGATTATTTTTGTATTTTAAATAAAATAAGCAGCCTTCAATCTCAAGAAGCATAACTTCACATGCTTTTTAAAGTAGAGGTTATTATACCTTTAACTTGCTTTTATAAAAATCACCTTCTGGCCTCAAAAGTTAAGCATTTGGTTCTTAAAATCCTTACCAAACACTTTTTTTAGTATTTTAATTGTTGTGCTTCAAAACAAAGCAACAAAAGGTAAGGGACCAGAGAAATTCTAAGGCTGCACAAGCAATATTGTGAGTATTGTAATGTTTCATACTCAAAATATTTTGGCATATGAATAAATCATTAAAATATGTCATGTGATTTCATGTGTAAGAGTCTTGAAAGTAAAGATGAGGTAGTTTTAGCTTTCTTTAGCTGTATTTCCAAAGCTTGTTGAAACATATGGTTAATATAGATAAATTTTGAAGATAACAATTGCAATGAAATATTGTGATGTCTATCAAGGCTATTTATGAATCTGTTAAGTATTTTTTGGTTTTTAGTTTTTTTTAGATAATATTGTGTAAATGGAACTTTGAACAGAAATATCACAAATATCCTATAAAGTGAATTCCATAAGCTTTTGTGAATACCATATGGGTGACTTCGAAAGATTTGTTTAAACTATAAGCGCCAAAAGTGACACATTTCTAAATTTAAGGGTATTAAAAAATAACTTGGCATCTCTTAATCAATCACTTTGGGACACATGACAAAAAACTTCAATATTGACAGCACTGTAGCAGCTCCTGCAGTTCTAATGTAAATTTCCTGAATCCCAATGGTCTACATGAAAAGAATATGGTGAATTTGAGCCTTAGAATGAGCACGTGAAACAGATTAAAAGTCACCAAACATTGGGCATCCATCACATAAATTATGTATGATATGATCAACAACCTCAAACAATTGGCATGCTTGCTTTGAAAAGGAAAAAAAAGTTGCCACACAGAGGGGAAAAAAGAAAAAGAAAAGGTATTTAGGCATTTCAAGCATACTAGTCTTTTGGCCAACTCTGCCTCCTTTTTCTGGAATGCAGCATCATCCCCAAGGAAGAATGATGAGCTATCAGCATCGAACATTGTATTGCCTTCTTCTCTATCATACCTATAATGAAACTCCATTTAGAAGAAAACAATTGTAAGGAATATACTCTGTGGCTTAAAATTCTTGATGAAATCACTGAGAGCAGAAGGATCAGCAATCAAAACAGTATTCAATAGCATAACTATCGCATAGGAATTAAGGTCAAATAGCTGAACTTTACTAACAAAACTTAAAAAGTCTGCATAACATGTAAAGCCAATCAGGATTAAGAAAGTATGCAGATAAAGAAGTAACGTAATTAAGCACAGCCAATGAAACATAATGATATTTTCAGATCTGTGCAGCTGAAGCTTCTTCCAGGAGTTCGATAAGACCCAGGCATTCTCATAAGCTTAGGAAAAAAAACCACAAATTTCAATCCCACCAATGATGAATAACTATGAGTGTTTGCAATCACATATGAATACCACAAAACAAATTACCAGGCTCGGTCAGAATTGTATTCCATCTCTTGACGCATACTTTCAGTAATCTCATAATTGTGCTCCTCGGATGAATAAGTTTTATCTCCTTCACCATCCTGCAGAAATGAAGTTAAATATAATAATGACTTCAATAAATAGAATAACACAAGTGACCATATGAGGCAGAGCATGACAATAACCCACTTCAATATGAGAGAGATAAAATAGCGTCTTTACAGTGAAACCTGCTAGATGCAAGTGGTTTTTTATAGAAAATATTGAAGGAAATGAAAACGTGTTTGGTGTCAACTAATTAATAATACCTCCAATGATGGTGCACTTGTGTTGGAGAAATTAAGTTGATGGGACCTCCCACCATATTTAGAACTGGAAGACCTAATTGAAGATCCAGAAGCACGTATTGGAACTGGAGAGGGAGAAATGTGATCCCAAGGAGAAGCAGCAGAAGCTGTATTTCAATAGGAAATGTGCCCGGAGTAAACAAGAGAAAGAAAATAGAACCTTTTCACCATCTAAAAAAAGACAAATTCCAAGAGAGATTTCACTCTCTTAACATACCACAACTGCGAGGAGTTTGGCCACCCATCCATGGGGAAACTAATCGTGCATCAGGTGAGGCACCTAGAAACATTGGTGACGGGGAAGGTTGGTGGCGTCGACTGCTATTATAACTATCCCGCCGGGGTGTTTCTTCCCATTCCCATCTCCCATCATCCCAATCAGACCTGCCTGCAAGATCCACATTTTTGTATTGGAATGAACAGATTCCTTATGGCAGTCTTCTTAAAGTATTTACAAAGAAAGAAAACAAAAGGATCCTAATGATAGTTACACACAAGAATATCTGCAGTTCTAAACTACAGAACCATGCTTGTTCTGGGTTTTCACCTTAGTCTTCTTTGTGGGGAGAATTAAGGGGGAGGAAAAGATGGATCAACAATGGAACATTGTTATTCAAAATAAATTGCTATGGTTCGCATAAGTAAGACGTGACAGATGACAATCCCAAGAAATTGTATATGGAAATTCTTAAACATGTCAAAATGTTGAGCTTGAAAACAGAGTTCCAAGAGTAAGGCAGGGAAATACTTGAGGAGAGAGAGGGTTGGAGAGTCTTGGATAGTTTGTACCAGGTATCATTTTGTTTTATCTCACTATTTTTTGTTGTAGGTTTGTAAAGTTGAAAGGCATTGGATAAAAGCAAAAACAAGAACTGCAGACCTGGTGTCCTCCTTGAACCTTCATACCGACTTCGTTTTCTTCCACGGTCTCCATCATAGTCTTGTTCATACCGTCCATGTGCTTCCCTTCCACGATATCGTTCTTCACGGTCACTGCTGTGCCTGTCTCTCCCCATCCTGCCTTCATCCCTAGCATCATCTTTAAGGCCTTTTCTATCCCTACCCCGGTCATCTATCTCACTCGCAGGACTCCTAGACCAAACACTACGGGAACTCCCATTATAACTAGCATGAACCTTCAATTAAGAGACATGGCAAAATTAGTATACATATACAGTCTGTATCTTACAACCCGAAAAATCTGGTAAAAATAATTTCTAAATACCAAAGAAGAGTTATATGAAAAGGCACAATAATTCAAGGCATCAAAGTATAATCCCCTTCCACCCGAGTCCCCTGATTTCTATTAAATTTTAAATTATATTTATGGGAAAACATTGATTACAGAGAGCCAGTATGAACATGGAAGTTAAAATAACAGCAATAATTATGTTATGGAAGAAACTTATCCCTTCATATTCTTATAGTAAAACTGTTTAATCAAAACACCAAAAACAGACCAAGAAGTCAAAACTTGCATGTTATGGAATCAAGAAGTCAATAGTTTCTTAGCAGGTATGTTCAACGTATTCAGTTCTACATAGAGATGTAAACACCACGAAACTCAGAATTTACATTTTGTCTGAATAGAATTCAATGGCAGTTGCATTGTTAGAATTCTACACTGTTATTAGATTAAAACTTTTGTCCTATTTATCATTGCTGTTCTGTGCTTTTGCCCACAAAAGCTGAAGTAAAAAAAAACACTTTCTTGGAAAAGCATTCGTGAAGATTAACTTACATCTGATGACAGATTTTCTCTAGAACGAGAAGTTCGATGCGTGTTACTCAGCGATCCCTCTCGAGTCACAACACTTTCTGGAATGCATAATTTAAAAAAAAACAATTAGAAGAGAAAAATACAGGAAATTTCAATAAATAAGAAAATAAAATATAGAACATCTTGAAGAGAAGAGAAGCCGTACTCTCGCTAGCAGAGGTTTCCCGGTATCGCCTATTTACATTTTTGCGCGCACCACTCTCACTTCCACCACCGTTTTCTACTTCATCTAATCCAGAAGACTCGGTAGCCTCTTCCTCTTCATCAATCGACGCCATAAAAGAAGTTGTAGCTCTTTCCTTTGGAGCCTTAAACCCTCCTCCATTTGCATCAGATCCTCCTCGTTTCGCAATCGCAAGTACATCTAAACCTATTTTTATCAACTCCGATTTTTAATTTTTAATGTTCTACTTATAATATAAATATATAGATGGATCGATGGATAAAAATTATTACCTAAAAGTGATTTTCTTTCAGGAGGCCGAAATTCGAGTTTCTCCTTTTTAGGAACAAATAAGCCTCCTTCACTGCCGTTGCTTTGCTCTGCTTCCATTGTAACTACTGACTTGTCTATATCCATGACTCCACTTTTAATGCTAAATCAAATTTTGGCAAGGAAAGCGTACCTGGGGGTTGGTTGAGTGAGGTCAGGGAACCGAGTAGAGGATTCAAACCCTAGATAAATTAGCGGGGAGAGAACCAGGGCGGGTTTCACCGACTTGAAGGATCAGAGAGAATCCGGCTGGCATTCGTGAATTTATTGAGAATCTTCACCGATCTCGATTTGGGCTGAAATGCCCACTGGGCCCGTGATTGTTTGCTATTGACAAGGTTCAAAGTCGGCGGTCCAGGCCCAGTATTCTAATGGAAACTTCTTCAGTTGATAGGATAGATAATTAGATATCATCTATTCTGAAAAAGAAAAAAGAAAAAGTAAGAGGCCTCCGTATTTCTTTATGCATACAAAACACACTGTGGATTACTACAAAAAGTAAGAGGCCACAGTTTTTCAAGTGATTGCAGGGTTTCAAGACTCGTAGATTTCGGAGACCCTCCCACATTTCATGATCCAAGATCAGAAAAGTACGAGTGGAGGGGAGACAAGAGGACGTTAATATAGTATGTTGACCCGACAAAAAGAGTTTGTGACTAAAGATTTACTGTTCGGTGGTATCAGTTTCGAGTTTTATAGTTGTTAATACAAAGACAACGAAAAATTTATATGATCATTAATTTCAGGATCAACATGATTAAGGCAAGCGGGCCGGATATACATGTTAATAAGAAAAGAAATAAAACCACAGTGAATACAAACATGAATATCAGTCAACCCTACTAGAGAGTAATCTCTAACTAAAGAACAAAAAAGAAAATCGGTGACAGAAGAGCTAAATTCATGGTCGAATATGCTATAAGACATCTGCTAAAAGACTGGCAATTATTAAAATAAATAAATTTCATAAATTATTAAAATAAATGTATCTAGAGCCTTCGTGACGCACACACATCTGAGATCAATGATACAATTTATCCAACTAATCCGAAAAGAAATTTTAAAATAATAATTTATCTGGAGAAGTTATTGATAGTTTATGAAGCTGCACTTGCGTTCATCCATCATCAGCTCAGTGCTCATATATGGTGTATTCTTTCGCGAAACTTATCCAGAGAATCTATCCTGCCTGTA